>VXBR01005569.1:98952-177993 GCA_013400215.1 Cisticola juncidis | reverse complement strand
AAAAGGGGGGGGGGGAAGGCAACCGGTGGAGGATAAATAAATAAATAAATAAATAAAGTGCCACCCAGTCCTGGATCAGGGCAGGCTTTGTTAGAGAAAATTGCAGCTCGATCTGCATAATGGGAGCTCGGGCTGCCCAAGGCGATCTTTTTATTGCGTGTGTGTCTGCTGTTATCAATTTTGTGAACGATTTCACAGGGAGCCTGGCAGACTTGAGCTGGAATAATATGCAAAGATGAGCTTTGAATAATGAATGATGTGCTTTTAAACCAATTCCAAAGTGTCTGTGATAGTACAATATGAAAAGGGGTGGTAAGTAATAGTATATTTAAAAGGCACTAGTATGTTTTTATTACTATATTTAAAAAGATATCTATATTATTTTTGTGAAATGGATAATATATCACAGAGTCTTTGATAATCAGCTAAACAATACATTTTTCTTTGGGAAAACTCTCCTGGTTTTACACAGTTAAGTATAGAGTATCAGCGTACAGCTCTGTAACGCTCAGCTACCTTATTAAATATTAACGATATTTTAATATTAGCTTTTAAATTTAATATGTTGACGTTCTGTAGTTTTACTTTAATTATGTTTTATAATTAATAACCCCAGACGTATGGTATCCTTAAATGCAGCTCTCCCGCAGCCGCGCCGTCTCCTTCGCCTCTCTGGGGCGGGGGGCGCGCAGAACCCCTTGCAAAGCCGTGCATAGCCCCGCGCAGCTCCGCACAGAGCCTCGCACATCCCCACACAACTCCGAAAAGCCCCGCACAGCCCCGCATAGCCCTGCGGCTCCTTCCCAGCGAAAGTCCGCTTGCGCTTCGCCGGTGCCGCGCTCCGTGGCTCTGCGCCGGGCTCCCCTCGCGGCGCCNGGGCGCTGCCACCGCCGGCACGGCCGGAGCCCCCGGGGGCCTGCGGGGTGGTGCTGGTGCGGGAGTGGATGTTCTCACCCAAACCCAGGCTACTCTGCACCGCATCGGGGAGCCAGAGCCAGCTCGGAGCTGGCTCCACTGGGCACAGGGAGGCAGCGGAGCCCCCGGGCAGGCACAGGGCACCAGCAGCCAGGCAGCTTCCCAGCACAGGGAAGAGACCCCACACCCTGCTGGGCTCTGGCCATGCTCCAGGCATGGCACAGCAAAGCATGGCATGGCCTGGCCCTGGCACAGCATGGCAAAGCCTTTGCATGGAGTGGCACAGAATAGCACAGCACAGCCCATGGCCTTTGCCTGTCATGGCACAGTGAGGCAGGGCATGCCAGGAGCCCAGCCTGAGAGTGCCCCTCACACAGGGGGACAGGGCTGGCCAGCACCAGGGCAGTGCTGGCCAGCACCAGGACAGTGCTGGACAGCTCCAGGGGGACAGGGCTGGACAACACCAGCGGGACAGGACTGGACAGCACCAGTGGGTAGCCACCAGAGCCATTCAGGCAGGAGGGGGCTGGGGAGGGAGAGTTCTCAAGGTGTGTGTGAAAGCTGCTGTGGCATTGTCATTCCCTGTGAAATTCTGCTTATTGTACAAGTATTAATTGAGATGTGGAGCCAAGTGTGTGGTGCTGGCAGAGAGGAGCACGGTACAGCCCTGCCACACTGGGGCACAGCTCCCTGGGCCTGTCAGGGAGCATGGCTGAGCCAGCCCTGCCAGGACACCTGGGTGCAGGGCCTGACCAGGTCTGGAGAGCACTGCTCCCAGTCACCTGCAAAGATATGAGGGGGCAGAGTTAAGCAGGGAGAAAACTAAACTGAAGCTGTGGAAGAGAAGTGACCACCTCCTTGGCAGCACTGGGCAGAAGAGTTTCCCATCCATTTTGTTACTGGGAGTGACTGGGGCAGAGATATGGCAGCTGTCTCACTCATGTCTCAAATCCAGGCCCAGGGCTGGCTGCCATGGAGGTGACATGAAGGGGATGTGCTGCAGTCTGCCATGGCTACTAGGTTTGGTAATGGTATTCCTCAGCCACAGGAATGTCCTCAGGATCAAAACAAGGAAGGCTCTAGAGGGAAGGGTGTCCTTGCAGTGCCTTGTCCTCACAGGGCCCTTATCTTTGCAGGACCCCCCCATGTGGTTGACAGTGGCCAATGCCACCGTTCAGCTTTTAGAAAGTGCTTCCTGTAGAATGAGATAATGAAACAATGTGATGAGCACTGCTAAATAACCCCCTGTACCAGGAAGCAGCAGAGAATGTTGAGATGTTCCTGCTGTAGCTCCAGAGTTCCTGCTGCAGCTCCTTTCTTTGGCAGAGGGTCTCAGGCTGGGCGAGTCCCATTCTCCACAGCCTTTTCTGGATGAATATTGCTGCATAAACCAAATATGGTTTGGAGTGATTACACTATGTGGAATTCAGCATGACAGAGGACACACGTTGCTTTTCAGCCGTAGCCCTGGAAGCAGCGTTCATGTGGAGCTGGTGGGTGATGCTGGTGTTCAGGCTGAAGAGGGATGCGTTGGTGGTGCATTTAAGTTGTTAAAATAATTAATGTTTGTAAGTTCTGTATCCCTCTGTTCTAGTTTCTGTACTCATCTGTTCATATTTTGAAAATGGTTTATCCCTGAAGTTGTACTCTCGCTTGAGTTGTCCATCTGCCCTCATCCTGCCCACTTTTCCAGACTGTTCCCAGTCAGTCTTTCCCATGGGCCAACCCCTACCTAAACTCCTCCTTGGAATTCCCCTAAACCACGATGCCCCATTGGGCCATGTGACCCCTTGTCCTCCCCCATCCTCCCCACTCCTAAATTGGATCATTCAATGATTGGTTGTGTTCAGGTTTCCACCCCCATGGCCCTCCCTTGTTTATAAGTCAGTGTAGCCCGGGATTCGTCCCTTTCTGCTTTGTCCCTTCAACAGTTTGTTCTTGGAATAAACCCTTTGGATTGTACAAGCAGAAGAGCCTTCTCTTCATTCTTGCTTCCAGCGTGTGCCTGTTAAACATCTCAGTGCCGTAGAGGGACAGCCCCAAGCCACTGCTCCCATCAGCCTGCTTGGGGGTCAAAACTGTCCCTCTTGCACCAGTGCTGGGGTGGCAGAGAGCTAGCCCTAGACTCCAGCACGGCATCAATCTGTGTCCTGGCTTGGGCAGGGGAAGAGGGGCAGGACATCCAGAAGCAGCGTACATGCTGCCTGAACTCTGCCTCAGCCTGTAGCCAGCTGTGCCCAGCTGTGGAGGGTACTGGCAGGCAAGGGCTGAGGTTTGTGTGCCGAAGGATGATGTGGTCCTGATCCTTGTGCCTTCTGTAGGGCTCAGTGAGACCCTGTGGGTCCTCCTAGTCAGCGATGAGTCCCCTGGGTGAAGATCACCGTGGCCAACAGGCCCCAGGACAGAGCAGAGGCGTGGCTGCCCATGCCAGTGATGGGGTGGGACCCTGGGTGCAGCTGTGCTCTCATGGGCCAGCACTGGGCTCAGGCCTCAGGACTCAGCTCCTTGTGCTCAGCAGAGCTGACAAAAAACTTTTTTTGTATGCCCACAAGGGTTAAATCAGCTGCTTTTTTTCTGAGGGAAGAGCTCTGGTGTTGCAGAGACAAAGGCCATTCCCCTCTGCCCCTTCTTTTGGTTTGGAAGGCTGTGCCCTTCCTGCTTCCCCTCACTCCACAAAGGCAGAGGGGAGGGCAGGGTGGTGGAGCTCTGCCCTGAGCAGCCTTTTCCCCATCAGAACAAGGGATATTCCCTATACCCAGACATAGAGGAGATCAGGACATCTGCCCCATAAACCCTGCCCAAGGTTGCAGACACACAAGCTCCCGTAAAACTCTCTGCCCTCCATGTCCCACTGGGTGGAAGCAATTAACCCCTCAGAGACCCAGTGCTAATGGGTTCTGAAGCCTCTGAAAAATGAACATGCCTTAGTGGTTTCAATCTCTGTTCCAAAACATGTCTTTGTACGGTTGGTAACCTTAACCATAATATTTTAAAAGCTAAGACTTCAGTTCAGAATCCATGCATTGATCCACAAATGGCTGAGACTAGACGAGAAGGAGAGGATACAAGGGAGGTGCTGGGGAAGGAGTAACCCCTGAAAGGGCAAGGAGTACAGAGGATGATGGACAGATGGGGCTCCATTTCTTTCTGTCACCTTTAATAAAATCAGGCTGTAGTGAATCTGACAGGGAACACCCTGGTATCATGGACAAGCCCTGAAAGACACAGAGACATCTGGTCTCTGGGAGCAGCTGTGCCAGCTCCAGGTGAAGGGGAAGGCAGGAGGTACTGCAGGTTGGGCATAAGCGTGGGGAAGCAGCCGCTTCCTTCCCTCTTTCATTCTTACTTTAAATACCAACACACCACTGCTGCCAGGTTTTTATACTAAATATGACTTTTGCTGGGCAAATTACATTAGGATGGGTGCCACAGGTATCCATTAAGGTTTATTTATCGTGATACCGTTTGTATCTCATGCTTATAAATAACTTATGTTATAGCTTTTGTTTGTAGAAATGTAACTTACATATTTTATTATGCTTTCTGTAAACCTCAAAAAGAATTTTGTCAAAGCAATGCCTCTTAACAGCAGTCTACACCCTGGTACATAAAACCTACACCAGCATTATTTTTTCATATGGTGAGGAAGTGTGTTATCCTGCCGCAGTTTGAGAGGTTTGCTGTCATCGTAAACTCGTTGTGCAATAAAACATTAACGAAGCTGAGGAATTTCTCTATAAGGTGTGCATATGCTGGGGCTGAGCTCTTCACAGCCTCCTTTGCAAGCAGGGCCTGGTATTCAAACTGTGCTCAGCCCAGCGCTGCCTGTGCCTGCTCCAGAGAGCAGAGCCTGGCTGAGGGTGGCTCTGGGGGCTTGTTCTGGCTCACACAGGGACCAACACTCACCTGAGCCTCAGCAGACCCTGCTTTGCTCTGAGGATATAAAACACACCTCAGGGAGAATCAGCCCCATTTTACAATCCCTGACTCTTGGCATTACCAGACAGGCTTACATTGGTTCCTTGTGAGGAAATTGCTTGGGTTCTGAGGGGCATCTCCCTTTGATGCCT
The DNA here is from genome assembly GCA_013400215.1 of Cisticola juncidis. Classification (NCBI taxonomy): domain Eukaryota; kingdom Metazoa; phylum Chordata; class Aves; order Passeriformes; family Cisticolidae; genus Cisticola; species Cisticola juncidis. The sequence continues at coordinate 173,008 of VXBR01005569.1, read as the reverse complement.
CCCATTACATTGTTTCCACTTTTTAAAGGAGAAAAAAAATGCAAAGCTCTTAAGGCAATTACGTTTTTTTCAAAAAATGGGTAAGGCATTACATGTGCTCCATAGATTTCTGTAACCTCCATGGATTATTGTAATCTCTATGGATTATTGTCAATTCTGTGGATTACTATAACTTCCATGGATTCCTGTAGCCTCCATGGATCATTTTACTTCCATGGATTATTCCTCAGGTGCTCAGCATTCCTGCAGCTCAGACCCTTTGGGTAAAATCCTTTCTCCAGCTGAGCTCAGATGCAAACAGCAAACTAATAAAACCTTGTCCTTCCAGCTGTGCTTCCTTTTGAAAATGTGCAAAAAAGTAACAATTGCAAAGAACAAAACTGGAAAAGCCATGTAAGAAATACAGATATGAACTTTTCTTCCCTGTTGGCCACAATTAATAATTCCCATTCTTGTCTGAACAGTGGTGATATGTGACTGAACTCACAAATGTCAGCAAACATGACAAACGTGAAATCTTTTTTTTGTTCGGCAAAAAACCCAAGTCAATCCCAAAGCAAGTTTGTAATTGCAGGTAATAGCTTTTCCATATAATAAACTGAGTTGATGCTTAAGCAGTTCTCATTTTTGTTACACCTTCCTCCAATTCATTTTGCATCTCCCCAGCCAGTACAGAGCCTCCTGCCCAGCACAGGACACCCACTGCTCCCCAGTGTAAGTCTCTTTTTTTTTTTTTCCTGCTGTTTTGAATAAACTGTATTCTTTGTAAAGGGTTTTAACACCTTCATTTTCTTCTGTTGTTCTTTTTTTCTCGGGTTTCTAAAGACCTGGAAAATGTGTACTTGTGAAATAACATCTTCAGTACTTCACTAAGTCTTGCTCCATCATGTCTTATTTCACTCTGTGCAACATTCAATTTTCTTGTTATACTTATAGCCTAAAAATGCTCATTGTCATTAATCACCCCTGCTGCAAAGAAATATGAAACATTATGTAGAAAAATGGTAATTTTATTAGTTTGAAAAGGTGTCATATAAAGTTTGTACTGGCTTTCATCTCATTTTGAAATAAATATGTCCTCAAGAGTGAGTTTGGAGGTTTGAACAGATGAGGTATTATTTACTACTATGTGCAGAACTGAGAATCATTAACTGACACAAATTCGGAAGAAATACATATCCTTTTGTTCATTGGTTATATGCTGTTTTTACACTGTTTCATAAAGATAAAACAACAGGATTATAAATTTTGATAAGAAAGGCTGAAAACATTCTTCAAACTAAGGCTGGTTTTCCATAGTTTTCACTATTATAAATTCTTACATTTAGGCTAGAGACAGAAAAATGCAGAAAATATCTTAAAGAATAGTTTTCTCAAGGGTAAAAAAATCTCTCTGAGAATATAACAGGGTCACAATACTTTCTGACACGGTTTATCAGTGCTCTGTTTCCAAAGTCCTTGCCCAATCATATCCACACCCTTGGGATTGGAGGTTCCCTTGCAGTGCAGGGCTTTGGTCACATCTCTCCATCACGTTCTGAGTGACCTGGAAAAGCAAACACCAAACATTTGGTTAAAGGAAACCTGAAAGTGGGATATGCATTGCAAGAGGTGGTAAAAATAATAACTATAATGTGTATTAAATTGAGGGAAAACCAGAGGAAAACTCACCAACAGAAACACCAAGTGCCCTCAAAAGCCAGTTCTAGAACACGTAAGTCTGGGCCCAGCAATGTGTGAAAGATTTGAGAGCCAGCAGTGAAATGACTGCAACCAGAAGCTTTCCCATCTCACAAGACTCGGAAATGTCCTTCTTCCCCCTCAGGACAGGTGCCAGAGCCCAGCCTGCCTTGGCACAGCACAGACACAAAAACTCCCCACAGCTCAGCACCTGCAGGGACAAGACGGGAACTCTGCCTGTGGCATCACACCCAAGACTGAAGGACACCCTGCAAAGCCTGCACACAGCCCAGACATGAAGTCCTCACCTGGAATGGGCAGTTTAACTGGCATTTGTCACAACTCATCTGTGTATTTGGTCTAGTGGAAGGTGTTCCTGCCCATGGCAATGGGGCTGGAACTGGATGATCTCTAAGGTCCCGTCCAACCCAAACCATTCTGTGATTCTCTTTTTAAAAAACCCAGACACCAAAACAATCCCAAATCCACATAGAATTGATTTAAAGTACTAGATGTATCTGCACTCCACATTTAGAGTTTTTCAAATGTTCTTTGTCTGTTACCTCCATGCTCTTTGCCATGATTGTGTCAGACTTTGCTGGCTCACAACAGCCAAGCTAATAAAGTCTCCCCAAAACAGCTCCTGAGGGCTCCTTCCTGCACAGGACTGTGGGGACAGGTGCCTGCAAGCTGGTGGGATCTCAGCAGAGGTCTGTTTGCCAGGTCAGGGGCAGTAATCCGGCCTGCCTCCACTGCACAGGGAAGTCTGGCAGCAGTGTGGTGAGCTGAGCTTGTGTGGAGGTACAGGATGTAATTAGCAATTTATTCTTTATTCTATTCACATTTTTTAAATGTCTGTGCTTATTTCCTTACTAATGGAAATTGATTTTTGCTGAATTTTAAACATTTGCAGTTAAAAGGAGCTTCTGGCTTTGCAGAAAAACAGCCACCAGGGCTGGGGTGAAGTGGGACCAGCAGTGGGTGTTAGCCCCTAACCACTTCCACCAGAGAGGTGGCAGCAGCATCCTCAAGGATTTTTCAAGCCTTTTCAGAGTGGTGCCAGTTTGGGCTCTCTGCTGTGGGCTCTTGAGAAGCTCAGTCATCTGCATCACTTCCTGTATTTCTATTCCCATCATATTCTGTCACAGCTATGGGCTACTTAAAGCAGAGATTTTTATCACATCACAAGAATGTTGGTTTAGCTTAGAAAATTGGAACAGGAGGGGATTGTAGTGCTGCCCCCCACCCTGCTACTACAGCCAAGCAAGTCAAATAACCCTGTTCAGCCTTTATTACATTGACTGTGTCAGTCACAGCCTCATGGCCTTGGGCATCAGCACATCCCTGGGATAAGCATTTATACAGACAATTATTCAGAGGAGAATGAAGCATTCTGATGAACCTGTGCCCACGTACCTGGCAAGGTTCCTCAGCAGTCTGATATTGCACGCCAGAGGAATATTGCCTGTATTTCACAAATTTCAGGTGTATAACTTGTTAATGGCAGGCTGAGAATCAGCTTTTAGTATGCAAAATTTAGTAAATTTTTGAAGTCAGTGTAACCTGTAGAGTATCACAGAGTGTCAGAAAGCACAAAAGTCTGGGATTTGTTTGCCAGATTTTTTAAGAAACATTTTAAAGGTTTCAACCTGTTTAAATCTTAAACAAATCCCAAATTAAACACACATTATCATCATCAAAATTACAGTTGTCCTGTACACAGGCAAAAATATGGGATAGTGAAAGAAAATGTTACAAAACTGTAACACCAAGGCTCAGCCCTGACAACTCCACAGTTGTGGAGGGAGTTTTTGGTTTAATGCCTCCTTGGCAAATTTCATGCCCCAGCACAGTTATATGCCCTCACACCAGTAACACCCTGTGTCACCATCTTTTCTGCTCCTGCAGCAGCACTGGGAGCAGAGGCAGCAGCTGATCACAGATGGGTCCTGAAACACTCAAACCACTCTGAACATTCCGTGGGAGCAAGCATGAAAGACACAGGACCTGTCTGCACTAAACTACAAACCCCAAACCCCAAACCCCAAACTCCAAACTCCAAACAAGCACCAAACCCCAAATGCCAAATGCCAAACACCAAACATCAAACACAGTGACCAATGCAGAGTCCAGGCTAGAGGAGGCCACAACCCTGAGAACTTGGCCAGGGTCCACAAGTTATTTTTAGAAAAGAGTCATTCCAAGAACTTCATTCAACCCCACATTGGAAAGCATTAACAGCATCCCCAAGCAACAGCAAAGAACATCATCTCTACGTCCCCTTCCTGATCACAGCCTCCCATGGCATCTGTGTACCAACACCGTGGAGCTGTTCTGAACTCTGGGGTTTCCAAACATCCCAGTCCACACTGAGCTCCTACTGCCTCAAAAAACTAGTGCTGTTTGAGAGTGGACTGTGAGTATGATTCCCATTTTGCCATAATTAACCCTATTGGTACACGCATGTATCAATCCCAATTTTTCCAAGTCCCTGAGTAAAAATGATGCCTTCCCTTTGAAATCAATTATGTGCAAAGAAGATCTCATTAAAATAAAAGAGGAATGGAAAAAGCAGTAAGACCTGGTAACTGCATGCTTCCTATTTCCTAAGAACTGTAGAGACAGAGACCCCACCTGAAATAAAGGAACGCATTTGCAATAAATCAGCAGTGCACTGGAATGAGCCAAGCAAAGATGACTTTTACAGTTATATGTAAGTATGTGTCCTACTTTTTCGCAACGTGAAATAAATAACCTTGATGCAAAAGGGGCAATACAAATATTGCAAATCCTATTTCCTGCTCTTCACCCTTCTAAAAGAAATATAAGACTTGTTCATAAGTAAAGGTGCTTATACATATCCATGTGTGCTAAGCAAAACACATAATCATTAGAACTAGTCTAATTTCAGTAAAAAAGAATATTCTGACAGTCACAAATTTATTCCTTATGATTTACAGCTCCATGTTTCTATCTTCAAGTGAAATATTTAATTTCTTCTCATACTGAAGCATCAAAACCATATAATTAATATGTAGTCAGGCTAATCCTTAAGCGCTATAAATCAGAAGCATTATATAAACAAAAGTGTCGTCTTGAACAAGATTGGGAATGCACAAAACTACTTATATCCCACTTTTATAATGATGCAGTGACTCAGAGCAGATAGAAAATGATTAGTTTTTCTTCCAAAGTAGGAAATATTGCTTCCATCTGTAAAGTATAATATTGTGATGTCATAAAGTTTTCCTAAACACTGAATTTACCCTTATTCCCTCTCAATCATTTTAAAAGAACTGCTTTCTCTTATAGAGCTTGGATTTAAATCACAATAACACACCAAGAAGATGAATGACAGTGCTGTTGGATATGGCTAAAATTGGATCCTTCAGCACAGGTGAATGATGAGACAGCGCTTCTCTTCTTGATATATTTTCTTCTTCTATTAGTTTCCTTCCATGGCTGGGATTTCAGTTTGAATTTTAATGTATGTGGTTGCTGCTAATCTTAGTGTCTGATTTTTTTCCAGCGCCCTCTTATTGTATAGACAATTCATTCTCCAAAGCAGTAATGCACTGAGGCTTGTGACTGCCCAGGAGATAAAGCAATTCAGAATAAAGTTAGAGCCAGCTCTGCAGAAAGGCACTGACAACAGGTCAATATTCTCAGAAAGAATGCCTTGCCACACAAAAAATGCACACATTTGGATCAAGGCAGAGGCATTCTTTCAGAGGGAGAGGGCTTCCACTCCAGATAACAGCCTTGCTATTAGGGAAACATGATGGGCATATCAAAATCCACAGCTTCAGATTTTATTGAAAAGGCAAATTGCAGCTTATTTCCTGGTTTACAGAGTCTGCCACAGATGCACACAACCCAAATTGCAATCAACGCCAGTAGTTAAGTGTGAGTGCTCAGATAATACACCCCAAAGCCAGTTATTCCTGGGGAACCATTCAGAGAAAGAAATTGGTTAACTATTTTTCTAGGAAGCAATTTTTCTGATGTGATTTTTATAGTGTTGTTGTTTCATCTTTCTATCTAAAAGCCTGATAAGCTTGCATAACTACTACTCCTCTTAATTCTGGAAATGTGAAAACAAAGTTTATTAGACAAAGGTTAATTATATCCTTGCATGATCTGAGGTTGGGCATAAAAGTTGGGGTAAACGTCTGAGAGGGTTTTTCATCAAAATGGAGCCACTCAACCTTTGTGAACAATCTGTAAGATACTTACAGAGTGCATGAGCTGAAATCCACAATTAATTCATAACAGGAGATAATGGAGCAAGGGCCCAGGGACAGAGACGGGCAATTGGAAGGGCAGCAGGCAGCTCTATTCTATGTGAAGTAAAAGCAAAGAAGAACTCGTCAAATTTTTTACTATTTTGGCATGTGAAGAGTGCATATGGTGGAATTTGTTAAACACTTTCTCATTGAGAAGTGTAAGTCCAAGCAGCAGTCTTGACACAGACCATTGGTTTCTTCAGTCTCCAAAGATAATGATGTTCATTAGGACTGACATCACCTGAAAGAAAATTCAGTTTACATGAATATGGATGCTGTTGTTAAGCTGTATGATGTGCCAAGAAGGAAAAATGCATGAAACCTTTACTAACCCTGCTAAATCACTGATGTTTCTTACATGAACGTGGTATTACAAAAGTCCTTCTTCCAAACAAATATTTCCATAAACAAAACTACCGGGTGAAGAAATTTAAAAAAATTAATGCCAAAGCTCAGCTCTAAAGGCAAAGTTGAATAAAATCTTAAATGCGAACTGAAATTTGGAGCAGAGTTAATTTCAGGTACGGGCTTTGAAGTTCCCTCTGGGATTTTCCCTGTTGTTTCCAGAGAGCAACACGTGTGCCCAGCAATCTGTACAAGTCTGAGATGAAAACAAGGCTGCTCTTCAAGATTCTGGTTTCCTCACATCCACCTTTCTCTGTGTATGACACTGCCAGGACTGGAGTGGAACACTCTCTATTTCAAACAAGGCAATTGTGATTACAGTAAGAGGTCCCCTTTCCACCACGGTTACAAACCCAGCCGCAGAGTTTGAACATTGTAGTTTATTCTGTGACTTGCTTTACAGAGCTCTATAGCAGGGACAGAGGCACTTCTCAGCTCTGTAATGCACTGAGATCTATCAGCTCACACACTTAGCTTCTGTTGACACTTAAGCAGAAGCTGCAGAACTCACTTTGCCCATTGGCTGGCACAGCCCTAGGGCCCCACAGAGCTCTTACTCTGAGCCCTCTGCTTGTTCAGCTCCACTCCTGTACCTCTGGCATGTCCAGCTGGGAAGGGTAAGACTTATTTTAGGGATTGGCACCATTCTTGTACAAAGAAATTACACAATAACTATGGAATTCATTTAAAGAAAAAACGCTCTGAGATATCCTTGAGACACGTTAGTCCCAAACACCAAAGGCCACAACATATATAAACCTAAAAACATTACTTAGAGATTAAACAGAGAGAAAATTTGTAAAATGTCACCAGTAAATAGTTTGACTCACTTTTACAAAATATTTACACCCTAAAACCAAACACAAATCAAGTAGAAAATCATTAAATCCTTTTTTCTAGGCCAATGAGTAGCTGCGAGCAGGGTCTCCAGAGAGCTCCCACACTGCAAACTAGCCTGTAATAACTGGCCAAGATGAAGTCAAACAGCATGTTTCACTAAATGAAAAAGATGAATCCTAGCACTACAAATCACCTGGAACACAGAGATCTACAAATCATTTCAGCATCCAGGTCAGGAACACATGGTGTGGCATGGGAAAGGCCAGTTCTTCACTTGACTTCACAGTTATGTATCACACAAACTGTGATCCATTACTCACAGCACAAAAACTCCTCTGTGCTGCTTTGGAACCAGAGCAAACCATTTCAAACCTCTGCACGAGCACCAAGAGGGGCTTACTTTCCCAACATGAAGAATAATTATGACTTCTTATAATTAATTTCTCACTAGGTTTTCATCTTCTTAGTTTGTAACAAAACCAGCTGTTGGGACAGAAGAGTTTTTTAAGTTATAAATCAAGGAAGCTGGAAGAGAAGCTGCCCTTCCTTTGCAAAGGCTGCTTTCCTGTGCCAGGTTATCAGCAGAACATTTGCATCACTGCAAGTCCTGTAACTCATCTCTCTTTCCCATATGTTGGGATAGGTCTTTTACTATGCTGCAACAAATCACATTTTAGCAACAAGAACATTACATTAACACCAGAGAAAGCAGTGTCAGTATTCCTTTACAAAGGATTTAGAAGGGTTCAGGAACATGCACAGATTTTAATAAAATACTTGTCTGCTAATGGTACTCATTGTTTCCGTTCAGATCTGAAAATTTCACTTTTTTTCTCATTGTTTAACATATAAAATTTGGTAGGTTTTTAAAGCTCTAGCTTCAGAGAGTCTGCTCTTAATTTAAGAGCTGTGATTACTAATTTAAATGTCCTTTGGAATTCTTAGTTCTTTTGTCATCAATTCTTCCTATATCAGTAAACGGATCATCATTTACTAATACCACTAGGAAGATTTAAATACTCCAAGATTATTAAATACTTTAAATTTTAATCTGTTGTTTTAAAATATTTATTTTACTAGAACCCTTGACTTTCATATTGATATTTTTCATGTTCAAAGCTAAAATTTCCAGAAGAAATACAAAACCTAAAGCCTTTATCTTGAAAGCAAGAATCATCCCATTATTCCTGAACAAAAATATTTAACTGTCAGAAACCACACATCAGCTGAGCTTTGTAATATATGAGAGTTTAAGAACCACATGCCTTTCCTCTGCATGATGAAACCACATTAGTCCAAGACAGAATGTCATCAAGCTGTCCAGAGCAGCACGGGAGGCTGGTGACACTGCAGCTCCCTTCCCGTCTGACTTCCCTGTTTCCTTCCTTTTCTCTTCCCAACTCCCTCCCACCCTGCTGCCAAATTTCATGACATGTACAGGAAGAAGGGAGGAGTTGTGGAAGGAGGGAGGGAGGGAGAGGCAGAAGAGGCTTCAGGCATGGCCAGTCCATGAGCCCTTCCCAAAGCCTTCCACGCTGCCCACAGGCCAAGCCTGGCATTCCCCGCACCGTAGACGAGATTCCTCCAGATTCTGTTCAGAGTATGCAGCATTTCACCCTCTTTATGCACACTTCCAGTATATATATATATAAATAAACATAAGTAATTAAAATTTCAAGATTCAACAGCTGAAGCTAGAAACTGTAAGGCACCCAATCCTGTGTGTCTGTTTGCAACAGTTCAAGTGGCACTGCCCTTTTTGCTTGCTTTTATGAGAATTAAGTGCAAATGGCTGAGAAAAAACCCTGGTGTCAGTACAAGACATCTGGGAGATACACTGCACACCATGATCTAGAATATGCCAGCAGCTGATGGACTGAAATATTCTCCAAGTGTGTCTCTCACAGGATATTCCCTTCAGTTTTATGTCCTGCTGGGAGACTCCCACTCTCCCAGCGTCCAAAAGGGTGATGTGAAAAAGGAGCAGCTACAAGCAATGTGCAGCTCTGCATTTCCCAACACATCTTCAGAACTGGCCAAAGGGCTGAGTGTGGGAATTCACTTGAAGCAGGTCCAAGTCATGAGCCAGCAGAAATAGTCCTAAAATAAGAGTGTGTTAACTTAGGTCAAATCTAACTTTGTATATAAAGAGAAGCATAAGCACACCTTCAGAAAGACACCCTCAGGACAGGTTTAGCCCCTGCCATGTGCACCAGAGCCATTCTGGTCTTCTGGTTCTTATGTTAATAGCACAATAACCTAGAGCAGGAATGCAAAGAAGTCTTTCCAAAGCTTTCTCTCCCAGTTCCCTACCTTCAGTCAGCAGTGAGCTGCCTTCCAGGCCATTGATGGGGTTACAAGGCACAGGTTTGTGCTATGCCAGAGTCACCACTGCACAGCTGGACAGGGCAGCAGCTACAGCCTGCACATGAGCTGCTCACAGCACAGCTCTGTCCTGGCCCAGCAGGTTTTCAAACAGTAGTTGTAGCATCTTTCCTCTGAGACCCCATTTCTACATGACAGAATATGTTATTTTCAAACTGCAGTTGTATCTGTATTTTTTCCAAGAAGGACTGTCACACATCCAGTCTCACCCATCAGAACTGGGCTCAACTCTGTCAGGGGAGACCATGCTCCTGGGGAGCTGACACCCACCAGTGCTGCAGAAGTGATGCCAACTGGCCACTGCAGACTCCCCCATAGCAAAGCACTGAGTCTCACAGAGTGGAGCAATTTTGCTTGGTCTAGGGTCTGGCTACATCAGATTCTGGAAGGAGAACAGTTAACAGCAGCAGTACTGACAACGCCTGATGGATGAAATCCCTCCTCCTTCTTCAGGGAGGAGGGGATATGTTTCATTAATTATTACCTTCCAGGGTGTGTTGACTTGCTCCTGTCTGTGCTGAATTTCATGTAAACCCTCTGTTGAATGTCACATGCTCATGTGCTGCCTGAAGTGCAAGATTTTGTATTTGGGTATCTGCTATAGCTGACAGATGTTTACAAACTCGTGTATCTGCACAGCTTCTTCCTGCCTATCCATCTGTGCTCCCCGTTAGACAGCAAGTTATTCCACCTCAGGCTGGAATAATTTAAGATTGTGACATCAATCCTTAATCTGCATTTTTTAGCTGATAGCACGCAGAGATTTTAAGTTACAGCTACTAGACTGTCATTTTATATTAATCTAAGCTGCTTATTTAAGATTCAGCCATTTCTAAACAAGTGGCTGTAACTATACGATGCTACAGCTCTTTTTAAAGATGACAAAACTGTGATTAACTGGGACCTGTGGAATGCACAACCTGCCATGATTTGTAACACAAACTTCACAATGGTCTGATGTACCAGAAGGCCGAGCTCTTTAAAAACCTCACAAAAAAAATAATACCTATTCCTCTCTGCCTTTACCAGCACATGAAGAAGCAGGTTCAGGGCTTTCTAACACAGGCTCATCTCTGAGGATCCTTAAGCATCCTTTACAGTCCCCATGGTGAGAGCCTCTCTATTCTGTACAGCCAGCACTCTGGTCTGAGAGGTGACACAGGATGAAGCTGGGTCTCCTACAAGCATCTCTACCCCAATGATTAGTTACACATTATTTAATCCCCTTGGGAGGAGAGAACATCAATTCACCTACAACACCTTCCAGCAAGGGCTCAGAGCGGGCTCAGAGCAGGTGCAGGATGGGCTCAGAACGGGCTCACAGTGGGCTCAGAATGGCCGAGAGTGGGCCCAGGGTGACTCAGGGAGGGCTCAAACTGGGCTCAGAGTGGGCTCAGACTGGGCTCAGAGTGGGCTCAGACTGGGCTCAGAGTGGGCTCATGGTGGGCTCAGAATGCTCAGAGCAGGCTCACAGCAGGCTCAGGGTGGCTCATGGTGGGCTCAAACTGGGCTCAGAGCAGGCTCAGAGCAGGCTCAGCCCCATGGGTGCCTGCCAGGAGCAGAGCCAGAGGCTTCCCCCACACAGCAACAATAACCAGAGACAAACAGAACTAGGGTAATTATTTTACCCATATTAACTGATACAGAGATGATTAGCAGTGTGTGTTAAACCTCCCCTTGAAGGAAATGAGAGTGGGAGAAAGGCAACAGCTCAGCTGTGACCACTGTGCCAGGATGGTCTGGAGGGCACAGTGACCCTTCAGCTGGCTCGAGCAGAGCACTGGACTAGCACACAACTCGAAAAGCCTAAAACAAGTATTAATTACCCCTTGCCTAGCAGATTGCAAGTCTCTTCTGTTTTCAAACTGTTCATAAATTGATTCTAATTTCTTCTGTGGAACAATTAAAAGAGTTTTTGTTATCCTGATGAACTGAACTGTAACCAAAGCTTTTGCAAATAAACACAAAGACAGATGATAAAGCTGGTAATAAGCAGATTGCTCCTGTGTCCTGAGCAGCCACCAACACTTGGCAGTGAATATCATCTTTCACAACAACAACAACAAAGGCTAAGAGCACACGGCTATTTCATGCAGTCATCAAAACAAAATGCACTGAATATTATATTTCATACTAAATACATTACCCTGGCAGTTTGACACTCAGCATTTCAATAGATATTGCATCTCTCTAACATTCTGCCTGAATTTCTGCAAATGGACTTTTAAGTATCAATGGAAGATTACTTTACTTGTCATGCTAAAAAGATTTTAAAGAATGGTTGCACACACTTCATTTTTAATTTTTTCTATTTCTTTTTTTTAAAGGAAAACCACTTACGAATTCAGAAACATGGTTCTACTGAAAGGTCAAACCCTGTGTTGCTGCAGCCCTTTGTGTGTGGTGCTCTTCCAGCCACTCAAATCTCTCATCTGATGTGCCCAGCAAAGCACTGGGAGGATTTGCTCAAGTTAAACTCAGCTTACCAAACAGTGCTGGGCTAAGCTGAGAGAAAGTAACAGTATTCCCAAATCTCATCAATCCATTGTGGCATTTTTGGGGGTTTTTAAAATGTACTTTATTTTAAAGCTGTGAAGTTTCCTGGAGACACGCGAATCCACAAGAATCTCAATTCTCAGTAAAAAACTCCAAACAAGTAAGCAGCAAAAGAAGAAAACCCAGCTGGATGCTATGATTTCAGAAGACACCTTGAGCACACAAATATCTCTCAGGATTACAATCAGACGAAACCAACAGCATTGGCCAGGAAAAATGTGGATTTTGAGGTTCAGTTCCAGAGTCCTGAAAATCAGACATCTGTTAAGGTTAAGTGGAACACATATTTAGTGTCTGCCAGTTACTACAGAGTTCTGGGCACAAAACAGCCCCTTCACCTGGACATGTCTCTGCTCTGACTCCCAGTCAGAATGCCCAGGAACTGCCTCATCCAGTGCTGGACCTCCACACCAGCCACCAGCACCATCTTGGCCACTGCCATCAGATCCAACAGCAATTAACATCCTTGTGAGTGCTGCTATTCTAGAATTTTAAATTTACTTTTTTTTTTCCCCCCAAATGGAGGAGGGGGTTTGTTCACAGAGAACGAGTTTCATCACTCACATGGAAAATTTGCCAGTAGCAGATCACAGAATGGATTGTTACCTTTCCCTATCCATTTTCTAAAGATATTGCTTTCTTTCCAGACTGCAAGCATCATTTCTAACTGGATTTTGAATTATAATGTGAACTTTACAAAATTATTTGTGCTATTCATATCACTAGTTAGATTCTATGGAACAGTGATATTTTTTGACCTTCCTCAAACCAGCACCTCTTAGTGTTTATTATCATAACGGAACCACAGCAGCAGAAATTGAACATTTCCAAGTAAAGTATTACATTGCAGGGAGTAAACAAGGAATAAAACATTTTTATACTTCTCCCTAAACTTATTTGCTTTTTGAAAATATTTATGCAGCACAAAGACATGAGTTTACTGAGAAATACTGCCAGTTCCTCTTGTTTAATTGAAACATTTATGCTTTTTGTTCTGCTAGCAAAAAGCAATGATCGGTAATACTGCAAGATAAACACACAAGAAACTTACAGATATGATTGTAAAACAACATCATCCTAATGTTTCCACTTAATTACCCTGAAATGTATTCTATTTAATATTCATTACTCAAAAGCCAATTTAAAAGAGAATGAGGTGAAGGGACTTATTCAGAAAGACGGACTGTCATTCACTGCAATAGTTATCTAATATACAGAAGTTAATAAAGCAGATTAATCTACAAGTCCCTTTAAGCCATCACTGAGTTTAGAACAACTGCCTCTTTGACCCCTCACCCTCCCGCTGCGCACCAGTAGCAGGTGCCAGCTGCACTGAAATGATGGCTGAGGCGTTTTAAGGCAAAGCCTTTTCTTGCTTTGCTTCTGACCAGCAGCTGACCCTGTAGAAGCGATTGTTTCATGTGCTGGCCTAAAGGCTACACAAACCAGCAAGGAATAAACAAAAGCAGACACGGAGCAGCTGCCTCGCCCGGGGCCCTGCGGCGCCGACACCTCGCGCGGCGTGCGGAGCTTTGTGCTCCTCCCCGGGCTGGTACATAAAGCATCTTCCGGGCGGAACGAAACTTCTCCCCAGCCCAAAACTGCTGCTGCGAACTGGAGCACAGCTTGGATGATTAAGAGGGGATTCCCAATTTGATTTAGCGCCATTATTAAGACCGTGAAATCTTCAAATACATCACTAATGATGATGTATTTTAACATTAAAAGTCTTAAAATTAAATTACTCAGTTCACATGATAACGAATCACAATGAGGCTTTAAACAAAGCGGAATTAGAAAAGACACTAAGCTCATTAATTTCGTTTATTTCTTAATTGACAGCACATGTAGTGATAACTATACATTTAGCTATATACTTGGGACTGGGATTGCTGCCACTTTTATACATGAACAGTAAGAAGCATGTATAAAAGAGAAGTTACTGTAGCTTTCATTAAGATAACAGAGCTTTGACATAGTTATTTTGCTGATGCAAATTACACAACCCAAAAAACAATCAGAGTAATGATTAAATGCAGTTATGTACATGAGAGACTACTAGTGCAAATGTTAACACATTTAAATGGGTTCCCTCATTAAAAAGATTATATATGATATTAAAACATCAATCAAATTGAAACACTAGAATCTAAACGTATTGTCACTGGTTAAAGTAAATGACTTTGAGACTGAATTTTGGCTCACTCAATATGGTGTCTTTTCTGTTGCTTAGCCACCCAAATCTCTGCTGGCTTGGCTACAGCTGGTATATCTCCATCCTTTTCAATTAATAAAGTAAGTCATGGTAGTATTGGATAACATTTTTAAATTGGGCTAAGAGGCTGAAACAGATGTCCCAGGGAAATTCCCTCTCACTATTATATCAAAACTTTCAAGACTCAAGCCAGCAAAAGCTGAGCACCCTCATCCTGATTTAGCTGAGCCTTTCAACACATTTGATTTTAAGCACAGGAACAATCCCACCTGTGGGTTTGATCTGCTCTTAAAATGAAGTATATGCTCACAAATATGAGTGAGGGTTGTAGGCACTCAGCATCTTGCACCAGAACCCTCTACCAGTGCCATTTAGATTTCTTTGTGATTATGTGCTTATGTGCAAGTGCTGCTGCCTGGCCATGATGCACGTGTTACAAACACAGCTTCACTGCAGGTTTTTATCTCCATTACTGTGCATAACTCCACGCAGGCTGCATATGGCACTCAGCTTTATCCGAAAAACAAAAACATCACTTACTTCACTATATAAAAGGGAAAAAAGGAAAGCTTCAATTTATAATACTTTCTTACGTAGTAATGCCACTTGATTTTTCATTGCTACTGGCACTTCTGCTTCCTGGTTTCCACTTGCCAGGCAGTGCCTCTCGTGTTGCTTCATTTGGCTCCTCCTGATAGCGGAGGGTTAAAAATAATAATTTCTGTATCGGGTGGTGGTGGTGGGAAGGTAGAAGACGCACGGCCTGAAACCTGATGCAGCCTGACACTCCTGTCACCGGGTGCAGTCCTAGGCCACACTCTGCCCCACTGGGCAGCTCGGGGAAGTTCCCCAGGACATCACACTCCACCCCTCCTCCTCCCCAGCACCTCCCATCCCACCCCATCCTGGCTTCTGGCTCTGGTCTTTGCTCACCTGCACACCTTCCCTCCTGCCGACTGCGACACTCCTGTCCCAGAGGTCCCTCTCCAGCCCCTGCATTCCACCAGATTCTTCTCGGGCAGGGAGCGCTGGCTCTTCCCACGTCCCTGCCGATGGTCCCCTCCTCCAGCACTGCCCATCCACTGCACCCTCAAAGGGCCCAGCTCGGGCGCAGGCTCGTCCTGCAGGCACCCGGCCCCAAAGCGCCGCTCTGCTGGCACCGGCCCCTGCTGGGCCGGCCCGGGCTGAGAGTCCAGCAACCCTGCCGGCAGCCGGAGGAACCCAAGCATTGCTACAGTGCTCAATCTCATCGGAAACGCGGCTCATTCTTGTCCACATGATCTTTCTGAAAGCGATGCACAGCAAGTAATCACTGGGCACTGCCCTCCCTCACTTCGCCTCCCTGTACTTCACATCCCTGGCCAGGAAAGGCCCAGGAAAGAAAGGGAACACTGGAATGGCACTGAAATCCTGTTTCCGTTCAACCAAGCAACCATTTATCCCCACAGAATCATTTCAGAGATGGCTGTGCAAGCAAGCATTCTTTACCTATCGGGCCTGACCCATAAACATTTGTTCAACTGCAGGTGAAAGATGCTACAAAACTCATTGATTTTTGGAAACAACTAACAGGAATGGTATTTTACTAAACAAAAATTGAGCTAACAGCTTAATGTGTAGAGTTCAGTCAGATCAGCATTTACAGAAGATAAAGGTAGCTTCTTAAGACCAAAAATTACACTTTCATTTATAAAGTGAAACAACAGAAGCTTCAATTCTCAACTCCAGAAAAACAGCAAAATAGGAGCCTTTAAAAACTATCATACTGCTTAGAACAGAACATAACATCAGTAGAGTGCAGTAAACTTAATACCGTGTTCTACCCATGTATCTCAAATTGCTTCCCGCGTTAATTCGATGTGGCTGTAAGATCCTCTCAAGTGGCTGTCTGCAGATGGAGCTCAGGCTGCTCGCCCAGGGCTACGAGCCCGGACACGGCAAAACCCGGCCAGAGCCAGCAGCCACTGCCGAGCTTCCCAGCGATGCCGAAACTTGCTCCTGAGCACTACGAAGCCGTTTCACTTCCACATTCTCAATTGCTCCCTCTTTGTACAGTCACGCAAACCCATTAAAGCCCCGAGCTGCTGCGGGGCACACGTGAGGGAGGGAGCAAGGTAGGAAGGAGGGGGCGATGGCACAGCCGCGCTGCTCGGGGCGGGCACAGCGCGCTGTGCGCAGAGGCCGCGCCGTTACCGCCCCGCTGGGCAGCGCGGGGGTGAGGGGGATGATGATAATGATGATAGTGATGAGGATGATGGTGGCGATGACAGTGATGATGAGGATGAGGATGATGATGATGATGATAGTGATGCGGCCGTTCTGGACGAGCGGAGCGGTGACGCCGCGCCCGGCGGCGGGCGCAGGACAGCGGGACACCCGCACTCGCGGCCGGGCAGCGGTTNGGGCTGGCGCTGCCCGAGCCCCCGCCCGAGCCGGGGCACACGCGGCGCTGCGGGGCCCGAGCGGGGCCGGATCATTGTCCGGCTGCTGCCGGAGCCCCACAGCAGCCCCGAACGGCTGCGAACTGTGCAGGGAGCGCGGCAGCAGCGCAGGTACCGAGCTGCCAAACCTCCTAAACAGAGCACGGTTTGCTAGCAGGCCGCAGGTTTTCAGCGCCGTTAAGCGTCTGTGACTTGCTCCTTAACAGGGTTACGCATTACCGAACCCAAACAGATGTCCTGAAAACTGAAACCGCTGGTTAGGAAGCAGTAATCTTGTTCATTAGCTTCCATGATAGTCAAATCGTCCATAAACCCAGTGTTTAATGGCCAGCCAATGAATAATCAATGTCTCACTTTTCATCCGAGTGTGAAAGTGAGAATAATCTAATACGCCGTGCCCCCGGTAGCGCACTGGGCCCTGGGTTCCGTTTCTATTCAGGGCTGATTTATAACCCAATGGAAACCTGATGTAAACATATGATCAATGAGTCCCATCATTGCTAATAATAACCCCCAACCGGCACACTCCCTCATCTCCAAAGCCATCCCTTTAGGCTATTAGTTTCGTTCAGCTAATCCTCTCCACTATCCCTGCCTGCTGCTTTTACCTTGGCCATCCGTTCAGTCCGGCAGACTCAGAAGTAATTTTATACGCAGCAGAGAGCGGGGGGAATTGATTTTTCACTCAGTGCTCAGTTCCCATCTGAATAATTATCAATTTTACTGCCTCATAAAGGGAAGAGTCAAAATTTCAAATCAATTCAAAAGAGCTTCTGAGACTACAGAAACTGTGCCTGAGAATAAAGGTCAAAGTTGTCAGTGACCTCGGGAGATGATGTCAGATATTAGTACCCTGAATAGTTGACATCAAAGGCACTCAATATGATACCACTAGTGCTAATGCAAATCATATTTATGCTGACTGCTGGAGACCAGCCATTAATATTTAAAAGAGTATGTGAAGGCCTGCATTCAAAATACATATAACGTATTCTGCAGAATCTGAACTTAATAAAGACTGATCGCTGCCTAGTCATACACTGTAAAGTGAAAGATTACTGCATATTAACAGACAAAGTATTACATCAGGATTGCCACAGATGGAGGGCAGCCCAGAGCCCAGCCTGCTGCTCTGCCCCTTCAACCACTGCATGAGGTGAAGTGGGGCAGTCCAACAGCCCCAAACGCTGACTGCTGCTTCCAGGAAACCCCTGTCAGGCATGTAAAACATAAGAACCTGTAATATGACAAGGGAGTCATCCCATTCTGGTAATGATGTCAATAATAAACACCATTAATATTCTCGGAATACAGCGCCAGGATTATATTAGCTACCATTAGTTCCTTTTCACCTTCAATTAGAACAGCAAGCAAATGCCAACAGCAACTGGTGACTGTATGCCAGGCTTTTTACAAATGATACCCACCTAGCAGGGATTAAATTACTAAATTACCACACTCATCATTTGCATTTAGTTAATTTCTGTTTTCGTTAAAAGCCTCTTGACCTGTGAAACACATCTCCTTAAATGGCAGCTCTGCATCTGCATTAGATTCCTGTAAATAAGTGTTTTCAAATAGTTTAACAAGAATTTAAGGGCATGTGGCATGGAGCAAATGCGGAGATCTGCAGCTATGAACATCTTGGTCCCCCTGTAATGCACTTGGGCTGTGAAAACCTGAGAGAGTAGAGAAGTGGCAATCTCTCCTAAGAACTGCAGAGGCCACTTTTTCTTTTCAGAAGCATGAGATTTAATTTCTATTGTATTTACCTTTAACAGAAAAGAATTCACTGAGTCATCTACTGAGAAATGAAATATTCAAACTTGACAGCATACAGACATTCAATTTACACATTTCATTACTACAGTGTGTAGTTCAATGCCAGAATTTGTTCTTCTTCCTCCTAAAATACTTTAGAGACTTTCTTTCCCATTTGTCTATAGAAATGTATCGATGATCTAACACGTCTTTTTATCAGCAAAAATGAAACATCCAGTTGTAAGATGCTGTACAGCCAAGTACCAAGTCTACACTGTTCAGTAGGCGAAAAATATCTTCAGTCCTTGTTGTCATGAGAACACAGCTGAAGCTACTTAGGGTTGCATCCCAGCGTGGGGAGATTTGTTTTGTCACTAAACAGCACTGCTACCTGGTGTTAAGTACTCCAAACCCCAGGAAAATTCAGAAATGTAGTAATACTACATAAAAAAGACTGTGAATTCACCTGCTGTAGAACTTCTGGGTTCTGTTGCATGAAGTGGAGTGATCTCTGTCCATCCTATGAAATGTCACTACCTCTGAGAGTCTCGTCTTCTTTGGCTAGGTGCCCTAAGAAGCAGGTGACAATGTAATCTAAAGTAGCACAACAGTTGGAGGAGACAATTCTATCCATGTAAAAAGTGAAACAGTTTTGTATTTGTTTCTGTAAAAAATAACTAATAATGACATTTCACAGTACTTTGAGAAGTCAAAGTTTAATCTAGTTGACATTAAGCTAGATGATAAATCACCCAGTCTAGTTTTGACGCAGGGGCTGAGCGGCTTTGAAGATTGCTTTTCCTAAGGCCCCTTTGCTGTTGGGGAACTGGTTATACCATGTCATGGTGCATCTACCTGAAGGATCCTGCAACTGCACCCAGCATTCACCACTGTATGAACACCAAGGTCCCTCTGGGAAGCACAGGATGAGGGCTGACATTTTACTGTATGCAGTTCCACATTCAAAAGACCGCAGATTCCTGCAAACTAAAATTCTGGTTTGATCTGCCTACTGAGAAGACAGGTTAAACCCAACAGAGCTGTTGTCCAGGCTTTCTTTAAGAAGGGTTTCCAGTGTTTCTCCTCCCCAAGGAGCTTACAATCCATGTCAGGTGCCAAACACTGAACAAGGGCCATTAAAGGCAGTAAAATGTCATCACAAACAGCCAGTTAGTCAGTCCACTTACTAACTAGTAATTAAACTGGGTTAAAGTGTATTAAATACATTAAAAGCACTGTCCTGTCCTGTGGTTCTCATGCACGCTTCCCTTGCCTTGCTCTGCAAACAGTCGGGCTCCTTCCCCTGCCCAGCTGCCCCTCCTTGACCTGGCAGCCAAGGGACTCCATGGGCACCCGGGCACAGCCCCCTGTGCTGCCTTCAGCTCCCACCCCACACCCACTCACTTCACTGACCCCATCCCAACACAGCCCCTGAAACTCCTCGTGCAGGCAGCAGCTGAACCTGCTGGGTGCCAAGCTTAGTCCTGATATCCTCTGCAATTCCAAACATGCCATCTGCATGAGTGGAGCATTGAGGGCTCCATCCTGTTGCCACTGGCTTCAGCAAGAACTTCTCTAGGCCTTTTATAGTTTACAGTATTTATTTTAGATGGGCCACTGGAGTAAGGGATGTGGGGGTTGCAAAAGGAATTAAACTGTTAAAATGCTCATTCTAAGGGAAAAGGGATTAGAAGGATCCAATTAAATGTACCTTGAATTCTTTCAACTATACTAATTTGGAGGCCTGCCAACCTTGCAGTGTTCATTTAAACACATCCCTCTAGACACTGGAGTATTTTGATCTGTGTCTATTTAACTCCTCGAGCTCTATGTTGACACTATTAACCCTTCACCATCTGAATCCTAACAGCATCTTACTAAGGGTTTTTTGGAAGAAAAACTAAAGGGACATCTACAAAGATGAAGTCATCTCTTAAGGCTTGATCTTCCAAAGCAACTAGCTGGCTCAGCAGTAGGAGCTGGGAGTGACCTAAGAGCTCACAAAAATGAAATGGAACCTCTCAACTCTGTCTCCACAGGACCCATGAACTTCTGAGGGCTGAATCCAATGGGGCAGGAGGGCAGGACATGGCTGGAACAGAGCTGAATACAAAGCTGCAAGTGTTGCCAAACCAAGGTCACAGAACCTGGCACTGTTGTGTTCTCAACCAAAACAGTCCTGCATATAAACTAGAAATGCAATTCATGGTGGAATTGAATCACCATCAATAACAACAAGTGGGAGATTTGAAAATACATATTTCACAGGAGGGCTCTGCTGTATTTCCTAACCAGTGCTTAACTCTATTTCTTTTTAAATTGAATAATAAAAAGTAAATCACTATCATCAGTTTACAAAACAGCAGTAATTCTAAACATGTTGATACTGTGATAGAAGGTATTTTACACTCGACAGTAAGTGATTTTAGCAGGACAGCAGACAGGTCTATGCTAACATTTGCTCATGAGAATCTGATATGAGTGTTAAGAGCTACTTATATTTGCCCATAACTATATATCAAATATGCTTCTCTATGCTCATTTTTCCTTTTGATTGCAGACAGGGAGTGTCAAGTAAACTCCCTTGAATGACTCTTCTGGGCATGTGGAACTCTGTGCTTTGCAGAACACTGTTCTCTCTAAATCTTAGTGAGACAAGCCAACCAAATAAATAGAACAAACAGGAGCAACAAGGAGCTACCAGCTCTAGGCTATGGACAGCTAAATAGGTGCAAAGACAGAATGAGGATAGAATTATAAAGGAAACTGGGAGAAATCTTGGTAAAATCAGGAAAAATGCAGACAAACTTCTGGTCTGCCCAGCTCCATCCCCTGTGTAGGAATCATCTGGATCACGAAGCCAGCAACACACAACACACAAACAGCATCCCCAGCTCCGGCTGTGTCAGCAGGGAGCAGCAGCACTTCAGCAGCTCTGGCAGGCAAACTGANCTCGGATGGACACGTGGCACCAGTCACCAGTCCCTTGGGTTTCTCCTTTTCTAGGAGCTGTTCATTTCAGATTTGGGGGCTTACCTGCTCTTCTCTGTTATCTGTGTGCTTTTGCTTCATGTATGCAATTGCAATCAGCCATCAGCTGTTCAGCTGCAAGTTGAGCATGTATCTTAGAATGGGTTGTATTGTTTTAGAAGAGACAAGACCCCCGGAGGACTTGACAATGTTTTTTGGTCTCTGCAATATGACAACAACCTGCTGGAGGGAAATTGTTTTTCAGCAGTTTAATGTCATTGCTGAATTTCTGCAAATTAAAAGATTTTGTTTTGGTTTTCACATAAAGGCAAGGAGAAGGAGTTAAGTGGTATTTTCTTTGTCCATCAACTGCTTGTAGTTCAATACTGCCATTATTTGCCTTTGAGACTAAACCTGGAAAGTAAGTGGATTTGGCAATTAAACATCTAAATTAGGCAGCAAGATAGAAAAAAATGTTTTACTTTTCCCTCAATGAATAGCATCTTATACTCTTAACCATATGAGAATTAGAAAAGCTTTGCAGAGATTAGTGACAAAATGCCAGGCAGACTGTCTGAAAAGGCTCTGATCCATTGAGTCAGCTTTGAAAAAGCCAGGTAAACACTTTGGAAGGGAACTGCTGGAGTGCTTATCCTCCCAATAAAAGCTCAGATGAGGGCTTCCATTACAGCTGATTTGCACTGCCTTGGAAGGGATACATATTCCTTATAAAGCCAGGAATCAAGAAAGGCATTTACTCAGCAACAGAATGAACACTCCTCAGGAAAAAAAAAAAAATTGGGGAATGTTTGTCCTACAGCTGACGGCAACGAGAGTCTCAAACGTTTCACATGGATAAGGAGAATAGGGAAAAATGTCACATACTGTTTTCTGTGAAAGAGAAGTGATCTCCTGATACTTAATTTTTAAAATAAAAACTAGCTATTTAATTTTTATAAACATTTCAGAAAATGACTTGTATGTTCTAATCAGTTTAAAACACAATTCCCCCACATATGGCTTATAGCCCTGAGCCCTACTATTCTGAGATGTTCTTGTGGCACTGATACAATTCATTGAAAAAGGCAATGCTTGGATCTATCACAAAGTTGTGTGTGGCCAAATAACACAGAGGAAATAAATTTATATTTCACTGTCTGATAATTGGTAATGTCCCAAATACCAACATTTTAAAAGGGATAAAGCATTTAGAAAAATGACTTAGGGAACCACAATGATGGGTAAGACTCCTGAGATGATTAAAATCAAATCAACATTAAGAGCTATAAACTGTCCAGTAGTTCTTCTGGACATGTCATTACAGCATTATGAAAAATGACATTTCTTTAACACACATGAGGAATTTAATGGCTGATTTGAATATCAATTCTTGATACATAATATCAAGGAAAAATAATCACTTTGTCACTGCAACATGGAAATTAAAAAAAGAAGAAGCCTTTTTCAGCTGACTACTCATGGGAAGTAAGCACAGGCATGCGAACATAACCAAAACATGTCTTGGGGAACTAATATGAAAATAAGTGAAAAAGACCCCCAGGATCCTAAAGATGGAGGCAGAAACCAAATGAGACCATTGTCCATTCAGCCTCCTGTTAAAGCCAGGGTCAGCACCAGACAGGTTCCTCAGGACTTCTTCTAATATCTGGGAGTATCTCCAAGGATGGAGACTCCACACTCTGTTTTGGTCCTGTATTTATTGTATTTATTTTTGCTGCTTTAAGAAGACTGAGATGAACTGAAGGAGAGCATTGAGTAAGCAAATTTAGGGCTTATGAAAAAAGGTGAGCTGTTAACATTTTTGTTACTTTTCTCAGCAGAATATCAGGAATTCCACAGAATATAAGTTTTCTAAGGTGTTCCTAAAAAATCAATAGTTTTTCCTAATTAAACTCCCACATGCCTAAAGCACAAATGTTTGAAGCTAAAACTGGAAAGACATAATTTTCTCTCCTCCTACCTGCCTTGAATGAGAGGTCAACACTTTTTGAGAGGGAAAAATAAACAGAACACCTGAAAGCTGAAGTTTCTTTAGCTTTTACATTTTCTTCTCTCTCTGTTAGGCCAATTTGCATTTCAAAGAGATGTTTAAAGTAAACATGGTATGCTAGTGCATTATAGAAATGAGCATAGCTAGTGTCTCCCATGGAAGAGGTGTGGAGGATAGCAGAGCTCAGGTCAGGGCTCACTGAACTGGTCAAGGTCAGGTTCAGGGCCCACCCTGCCACCACCACTGTGACAAAGGACTCAGCATGTCGGGGATGTCGGGGCTGTGTTGTAGAACAGAATGACCCAGATGCTCTTGGTGCTGCTGCTCAGCTCCTCCCTGCCCGATGCCCCTGGAGGGGCTCCCTGCTGCAGCCCCAAGTGCTGGGGCTCAGCACAGTGTCACTCAGCACAGTGTCACTCAGCACAGTGTCACTCAGCACAGTGAGAGCTCCTGGCCCTCCCAAGGGCCCTGGGCAAGACCAGCAGCAGCAGCTCCTCCACAGCCACACCTGCACACTCCTGGTGTGGGCTGCTATTCCTTCCCCCAAGAGCTCCCCATATCAATTCATGTGACTGAAGGTTTTAAACAGCTTCCCTGTCAGAAAGTGCAGGGTATTCTGAGGTGATTGGAAACTGCATGATTTATTTTTTCTTGCCCCAAATGCTGTCTCCTTCTCCATATTCCAAATTAATTTAGATGAGCACTCCCCAGCCCAGCCCCCAAATTATTGGACAGTCATCCGGTTCAAAAGCATTAACTAAACATTGGAAGTGAATTCAGTGAACTGCAATCAGATGCTGTGTTTGTATTACACTCCAGGTGTGCTTCTGTGGCTCTGATTCTCCCCTGATGTGTTTTCAGGAAGTACTGAGTAACTGGTTTCTTTTTTCCATGGGCAGATACTTTACATTCCTCAAATCACATCACAGCTGTGCAGAACAAGCATTATTTACACAACAGCTATGCTGATCAAATAAAACAAAACCCCACAGATACCAGTACACACATTAATATTTTTCTTCTGAATAACAAATACATGAGTTTTCAGTATGATTCCAGGAGAGGCACATTAATAAGTTTAACAATTCAGGCTTGTATAAAAACATTCTCTGTAAAAATCTATAGGTTTAAAAGAACTTATCCAGTAACAAAAAGAGTCACATTCTTTAGCTATCTAAAATCCAAGCACCTTGCAAAATTCCAAACATCAAAATTCATCATCTTTCATTGTCCGTTATTTTTTTTGATGATACATATGAATGTGTTGCCTTGAAAACCTGAGCTATCTAAATACTTAAATTCTTTCTTTAGCCAAGTGAAAGCAACTCCTACCTACTGCAGAGTCCTTCAGATACTGAGGTCAGAACACAGATTAAGATGTGAATTCTAAACTGGTAAGGAAACTCTTATGATCTTGTGTCAGACACTCCAAAAATGTGAGTGGCTTGGTTTTGGATATTACTGAAAAAAGGAGCACACATTCACAGAAAATACTGATACTACCATTGACTAATATTAACAACATTAACAGATGACAGAAGAATGATCTTACAGATTTGATGACATGATAAATTCTAAAGTAGCGAATGAATCAGAATATTCTGAGAGGCAAAATATTTTCTTGTCTTCAGTAGATTTCAACTTTTCAAATTTATCATTGGATATAATTTGCTACTAGTTTAAAATATTAAACTCAGGATATTTCAAACCCATTCCAGTGCTTTGCCATCTGCCACAGCTCCCAGTCCAGGAAGAGTGGGATGGACTCCGGGCTTATCTTGCCTCCTGCAGGAAACCTCACCAAGATTTATCATAACCCAAACCACCTCAGAAAGAGACTTTTTCTTTTGGTGCCTAAGTGAGCTTCTTTAACAGGCTGTGTGCTGGTAAAGGTCCCTTCTTGAGCCCACTAGCTCAATCCAAACATGATCTTCCTTATCTTAAGGATTCTTGTTAAGGGAATTAAGGGTTGGATATCTGGGAACGTGCCCATTAGGCTTATTTGAATATACAGACAATACACTGAGTTAATTGAGAGCAACTTTCCACTTCCATGGACTTTCTTTATATGACAAAAATAAACCTGTGTTATCATCTTTACCTCAGATTTGTCCCTTCCTGAAAGACCATGACAGCTCTGAACAGAAGTGTCACAAAGAAAAGGTCACAATTTGAATTCAGGATGATATTATGCAAGATCTGCTGTTTTCCCGAGGAGAAGTGGGAACATGGTGTACTTTAATTTTAAAGTTTTCCAGTTTATGGGGAATACACAGTGCAGTGACAATTTACAGATTGAAACTAATTGCAGAGTGGCTGGATATATGAGGATGCTTTACACGAAGGCAGCAAAATGGGTTTGCAAGTATAGAAAGGGAAAAAATTTGCATTTCTCTCTTTTACAAGTCCAGTGAGAGTTCTCAAAAAGCTCCTGTTTCACATGGCACTTCAGCCATACCTGTATTTCAGATGTCACTATATAAATATATTCAAGTAAGTGAACTGAAAACTGCATTTGAGCTGTTCTAGATCCCTCTCATTATACCAATACAAAGCCTGTTCTTTCATATTTCACAGAAAGACTCCCAAGATGAGTAATTGCTTACTAGCAGATCACTGTGGGATACTGAAAGCAGCATTTTGACACAGGCCTGAAGTACAGTGTCAAAGTGGCTGTCTCTGTTCAGCTTGAAGATGCCAAAGCTGACATAATTTCCACATAAGGCAGATTTGAGGAGAGAGTAACAGATGGAAATGCATTTGAGTTTCAGCAGATGAACCTGATCTTTTGACAAAGTCCCATGAGGGAGGATCTGATGGAAGGCAGGCAGGAAAGCAGGAAGGCAGGAAGGAAGGAAGGAAGGAAGGAAAGAAGGAAGGACTTATTTAAGCAGCTGCAAATCTAAAATATTTTGATAGCTCGATCTAAACTTATTTTTTGCCTCTATTTTCATTACTAATTTGAAGAAAGATGTAAAAGATGTAAGACCTGTTAAGTAAGTGTGACTGGAGCTTAAAAGTCACTTAGCAATTAGTGTGCAAAATTTAAACTCAAAGCTCTGAATCCCTACCACTGATGTATAGCTAGACCATGACTGGTTCAATCAGCATGAATTCCTTAATCTGAACAGAGTTGCAACACATGGTTTTGTAGTTTCTCATGCCTCAGCAACACCTGGTTTTGATCCATTACCAGAATGGTCTCTCCGTGCTTGCTGATGTATAAACACCCTAAACGTATTCCTCAGAAAGCAAACATGTCCTCTTCAAAAGCCTCTGTTTTACCAGTCACAGATAGGAATGACTTTTTAGTTCAACTCCATATTTATAATGTAAAAATAACAGTAAGTGGTAAATATTTTTGTTACTATTAACAAGCAGTAGTGACTTTTGGATCCACCATGCAGCAGATCCCAGTGCAATCCTCTGTACAGATTTCTGTGCTCACAAGGTCTCATTACCAAGTTTTTGAAGTACCTTGTAACACTGCAAGGCTCATGTTCACAGCACCCTGGAGGGAGCTTTTCTTCATGACAGTTTTTTTCAAACCTGAGGCAATTAATGAGTGCAAAGCAGTGCAAGTGCACAGCAAAGCTGAAGCTCTCGCCCACCACGGAGCAGCTGGACTCAGCTGAGCCCTCTGATGTGACCTGGACAAGCCTGACCTGCACAGAACCCAAGTGCCAGTCTTGGCTTTGTTACTACTCATAACTTTTTGGCAATTTTAACCAGAGAAAAGTACAACAAAACTGTAGGTTTTTGAAAGGATTCCCATAAAGAACAGTACAAGAGCCTACAATGAGACTCTTGGCTCCTCTGCTTTCTGTGCTGTCCTGGCTGTGATGACATCTTGGATCAAGGAGCACTGAGCAAACTGGGCATTAGCTGTTCACAACACAAACACTGCCCACTGGGAGAGTGAGTTATGACAATGCAGTTGCGATTTTATAGCAAGCAATTAAAAACTGCCCTAAAACATTGCCTGAGATTGCACAGATGGAGCATCGTTTAACACATATTGAGGCCTCAGTTTAAACTGGGTCAGCCTCTGCACAGCTCTCCTTCTCACCCAAGCAAATTCCCACCTGCATACCATTTCCCTGACTCCTTTCAGTTCTTTCTCTTAATGCTACTGGCTACCAGCAATGTCAAATTTACATCATACAATTAAAAGAACGAAAGGCAAAACCTTGTTTCCAAATGCCTAATGCATCAAAATACCACCCATTTGGTGGTATTTCTATCCCTACATCACCTGATGTAGGGATAGAAAAGCATAAGTTACTGTTTAAAACATTAATGCTGGTCACCACTTCTAGCAAGTACAAGGCAATTTATCCATCAGGGTGTAAAGAAAAAGTAGATGCAAAAGAATTGACTGAGAGCATGGTCAGGGATTGCTTAAAAAAGTAACTGGGGTCTGTAAGAAGCTGGAATGGTAAATTAGAATTATGGAAGGGAAGAAGAAAGCAAATATTTAGCTAGGAAAGATGGTCACAAAATCAAAATCAAGCCTTCTTCATTAAACCACAAATAATTTACAAATGAGAATCCAGAATGGTTTTCACATTTGTAAATTGTCCTGCAACACGTGGCTTATCCCAAATGCTACAGCCAGGAACACAGTGTAACTGGGGAAGAGATACCAGATTCTGCTGCTGCATAGAAACAAATTCCAAATGGTGTTAAATTTCTATTATATTAAACAGGAGCAGAATTTAAAAGGTCTTTGAAAAATAAAACATAGCAGAAAAAGAAACAAGTCTTATAGTGTACCTGGATACTGATTTGTTTTAATACTTTACATAACTAAGAAATTAAACTCCATTTAGCTTCCTACAGTGAACTATTTAATACATCCCAGACAGATCATCTTAATTAGAATTAATGTCTTTGATGAGTCCTGGTCTAGTTATTGAGAAGATCAGTGAACTTCAAATTCTCTGGAAAAAATTAAAACTAAATTCAAAATTCTGTCTGTGAGATCAAGTGGGAAGGCAGACACTGGTTTTGGAAACCACTGTTGAATAGAAAAATTCTCGGGGCACAAACGAGACAGAAAGGTAAGAGTGCTGTAAATTAACCTGAGCTGCTCTTCTCCACTATTAAATTCTCTGCTGAAAATCTCAGCTTCATTAACACAAATATATACCTGGCTTCAGAAATAAGCAGACTTTTGCATACAGGAACAGAAAGGAAAAGCCTTGAGTTTGTAGCTGAGCTGTCAAACCATCCTGCAGCCACAGGTCCTTCAACTACTTGGTGTAAAAAGCAACAGAAGAGCTCAGTAGTTTTCAAGAAGGTAATTATGTACTTAATAAGAAAGTTACCTGCAAGCTGAGCTAAAAAATGGATGATGAGGAAAGAAGCTGAAAAACCCTAGGAATCCCTGAGACTGGGAACATGAATTCTAGGAATTATCCAAAGCTGCTGATGTTCCATCACTCTCATTACTCCAGAAAAACCCATCCCTGTAATTAAAACCCATTGACGAGCAGAAGGGAATGGGCACAGGAAGGGAGCAGGGAATGCAGGGCCATTCCTCCCTAGGGGCACTGAGGAGTCTGGGTCTCCAGTGAGAGTACAAATTGCTTTTTACAATGGACAGAGCCCAAGGAGAACTGTTCTGTGCTCTTGGATCCGTTTCCAAAGGGCCTGAGGGTGGGAGCAGCTGATTCTGAGAGCAGCCATGGTGAGAGACCCCACGCCCAGCACCACCAGGGCACCAGAACAGAGCAGTGTTTTAGCATTTGCTGAACAAAATATGAACTACAGGGCCAGGTCTGAGTAGGTAAAAAAACTAATGATCTACTTGTAACATTTAGCAGGAGCTTCAGGGGAATATTTTTATACATGATGGATACTACTGAACATAAAGTAATTTACAGAGGTACTTGGAATCAGGTCAAGAACAACTCCTCAGCTACTGAGGATATGCTTACATTTATAATCCCTGTAGTGGAAGACCAAAATACAATTTTATAAACTCCTATTGTTAAAAGAAACCATTAAAAGACATCAAATCAACATTAAAGTGACCTTTGATGTGTTAAATTCAAAAATTGTGTTTGAAATTCATAGCTCCTGTCAAAACAAAAACTCTGTAGAGACTAATCACTGAAGTCCCAGTGCTACTACTGTGTTAAAAATCAAATGAAAAAATCCAACTCGCACCAATTTCTTTTTACTGTGGAAAAAATTCCATCTCACTACCTTAAAATACATTGACTTTCAAAATTCTTGGTAATTTCCTTTAATCCAATGTTTTGCCCTGTAATTGACAGCAATGTCACTCAAAAAATTATGAACTCTCTGAGACTCAGGGATGATACAAGATTTTGACAGGAATAAGAAAGGGATTTTTAAAGATACTGGTGAAACTGCTGGAGAGGAAATAGGGTCTTGAATTTGGCTGCCAATTTAATGAGATAATTACTGAAAGACTCCTCAGTACAGCCAAAGGTGGTGGAAGAAAAGGTGTCTGTGCAGAGGGAAGTTCCGAGGCAGCCAACAGCAGTCTGGGCTCCAGGACATCCCCAGGCTCAGCACCCACCATCCCTCCCCTCCCTCCCCTGGCTGTGGCAGATGTCAGCACATGCAGCTTCCCCTCAGCTCCCCTCCTTCACTGCTTGCACAGGAGAAGCTGTAACACAGAATGATTTCCTTATGGCTGAGTTCATTGCAGCAGGGCTTGTTCTAGATTTCAAAACAGTTAAGAGCTTCGGATAACAATAATGCACCTGAATCACATTTTAACGTGTGAATTAGATGAAGATACAGAAAGACTTCAGTGAGGTTAAACAAAGGTTGTGAGAATATATCACACTTATAGAGAAAAAGTGGGTTTTGCCTTTTCCCCTTCCCTATTTTTATTATTCACCACTGCCCATAAAGATGGCTGTAGCTACACTTACCTGGCATTTGGAATGCTGGGCAGTGCAAAGAAGTGCCTAGACAAAGAAGGAAAATGTGAACCATTAAGATGAGAGAGTGCTTCAAAAAGTGATTTTTTTAAAGCTTCCACAACCACAAAATGTGCATAAAAGCTCTCAAATCAGCACAATGAGCATGCCCAGCAGCAAGATAAATTTGCTGAAAGAAAGCAAATCTGAAACATGAGTTAGAAATGCAGCACAATATATTGTTGAACCACCACTGCAGGAATGAGGAGGGCAGAGCAGTGCAGCTCAGAGCACCGAGCACACCACTGCCCAGCTCAGCTGTTGCTGAGAAATACCTGTTAGACTGCAAGAATCTGTTTAACCAAAATTTTGAAGAAGACCTGTTATCTTATGAAGTTGACATTGAATGGATTACCACACTAAGTTTTGAAATACATGTTCTGGAAGCAATTTAAAGCTCATTAGAAATAATTGTGTCTGGCTACTGGAAAATGTGGTAAAATTTAATCCACATCCAAATGCTACCTGAGCTGTGAGCACAGGAAATTGTTTTGTGCTACTGTGGCTAACCTCCTCGCTGACCCTGAGCAGTAACTGCTACAGCAGCTGAAAGCCAAAGCAAAATTAAAAACTTACATCAAAGTATATCATGACAGAATGTAGATAAATAAAAAAAGCATATTGAAAATATTATTTTTATGTCAGCCTCTTCTAATGAAAGGGAAGAGGTTTACTAAAATGTAAAGAAAACACAAAACAAAAAATGGATGGTCCCAAGATGCACTGAAACATCATCCCTGTACCACTGGGAGTTCAAAAACACACAGTAAGGAGACCTGTGCATACAGAATTAAAAGTGAAATCTATTGGGGATGAAGGATAGTGAATGACACTATTCCAACTCCTCTCAATTCTCTCCTCTCTGCTGTTTATTGTACATCACTCTCTCTCCCTCAGACCGGCTCCAGCCCTAATGGACAAGACACAACAGCCCTTGCCAAGAAGCTGCGGAGCCCCAACAAGGATAATTGCCTGACTAAGTGCATCCTACGCCAGGCTTCCCATCTTCTGAGCAGATCACATTTGCAAAGGCATCTCAGAGCTGTCTGCAGCACAGGATCAGTGATAAATGAGCACCAGGAGAGGACACAGCAACACTCCCCTAAGCACACAGCTGGATCTGTGTGGCACAACTCAGCCCTCACCGAGGTGCTCCTCTTTAGAACTACAGAAAGTTCATCTTTCAAATTTTACTCCCTGACAACGTGAACATATTTGAGTGTCTTAAAAACAGGCATTTGGGGTTTTCTTCTGCTTTGCACTCAAACATGGAGAATCACTATATGCCAGTCTAGGGAAAAAAGAGTATCTACTCCAGTCGAATATTAAAGATTTCAGCATTCAGACTCACAAGATTTTGTGTACATTCACCCTCCCCAAGCACAGTTCTACCCTTTTCCCCCTCTTCTCTCTTCAGCCCAAGCTCAGACCTTACAGCTCATAGAGAAAAGAAATGGAGGGATCATTCAGAAACAAATAGACATCACAAACTTGGGTTAAACTGAAGATGGAAAGAAAGCAACACACTGAATGACCAATGCTTGTTTCAGAGTAACTTCCACAGTTATTTCCTGCACACAACAGGGCCCCCACAGAACAAAGCAACATAAATTTCAGCTGATTTGCATCACCTGAAGAAGGCCATATGTGTGAAGTATCTCTGTGTTATCCAAAACTGCCTTGATTGTTGTAGTCTAGACTCAGGAAGAATGCACATGATGTCAGCAATCACCGCAGTGAGTGAGAAGAATCACCTGATACACCTCACTTCAGTCACTGATTCCTAGCCAAAGTGTTGACTGGACAGACACATATCTCAGATCACATTTTTATGTAGGTTTATGTAGCAAGAAAACTCCCAGTTGACCTAGGACTTTACCAGAAATTTTTGTGTTTTATTTGATGCAAATGAAATTCCTGAAATCTTTACATGCATTTTCTGTATATCATTGCATACGAAAGATGAGGGAGAATCCTGTTCTAAAACAAATTTAAATTTTACTTACCAATGGAAGTACAATACAAGGAAGCCATATTTTAATTTATTGCTTAATTTTCTGTTCTTCTCAGAAAAAGAAGCAGCCAGGCTGAGCTGCACTGGCTCAGTAGAGAGGGACCAAGTCTTTCCCTACAGAGCCAGAGCTAGAAACTTTCAGTGTCCAGGGCACGGCAGGGAGGAGAGGGGAGAGGCCCCAGGTGCTCAGACAGGGGTTTTCCAGGGCTCCAGGTGTGGAAAATAGAACTTCTTAGGGATGAGAGGAGCCCTGGCAGCATTTGTGGCAATCCTGTCAGTCAGTGGATTAATTGAGACAGACGGAAAAGAAGCACCTTGCCACAAGAACATTGTGAGGAAAGAAAGAGATGCTTGCTTTTATTTCCCTCCTCTGCTTCATGCCATCACCCTGTGTTTTGCTCAATTTAAAAAGGAAATTATTGTATAGATTCCAGTCAAATCTATCCTGAGTTAAAATACGTCTCTGATCAGCTCTGAGGAGGTCCCTATAAACTGCAGGCACATACAAGATGTCTGGCTGACTTGGTAAAATAAATGACACCATTCTGTCTGGTGTCATTTCCTGACATTTGCTGTGCATCTTCTATTTTTTTTCTAATACTTCAGCCATGAAATCATGTTGAGTGAGAGAATCTCAACTATTTTTGTGATTTTAAGTTACTTGGAAGAATGGTACAGAAGAAAACTTGAAAACTCAGAAAAAAACTTGAGGACTGATTGGAAGGCATGCACAAGTCCATTCTTTTATCTGAATCACACAGTTTTTCAGAATTGGAAAATTCAGGGTCTGGAAACCTTGTTCAAGAACTCAAAGTGAATTTTATGATCATCATTTGGTTTACTTGTTTATTTTTCTCCAGATGTCTGTCAAGATTACACAGGCATAAAAGACAAATACAGTTTAAAAGATCATAGAGTATTATGGATGACAGTTTTCCTTAAAATTACAATTATTAAGATTTGCAGGAAGGCATTTGAAAATAATGCAAAATTCCTTTATATCAGTACTTTTATAGGAAATTTGTATGTTCAAAAGATCATACATAATTAATGAATCCCTATAGCACTTTTCCAGAAGTTATATCTTTCTGTACACTGGAACAGACTTCTCAGAAACTATCTCTTGGTGATAAAAGCTAAAAATGCCAACAGCCATTATTCAATGCTGATCAGTTGTAGTATCTTGAAATACTCACAGTGGGCAGGGAAACCTTCCCAGAGCAGTGTGAAATGGGGCTGAGAGGGGTTTCCATCAGTGCCCAGAGCCCAGCAGGGCGATGGCCAGGCTGTGCTGTCCAGCTGTGCCAGCTGCATCCTGTGACATCCCTGCTTCCACACGGGCAGGGCTCCAGAGTGGGCTCTGCCCAGAATAAATCCTGCCTGTCACTCACCCAACAGAAAACCTGAACAGTTCCTGTAAAGTCTCACCTAAGTACTGGAGGGATCACTGAAGGGACCCTGATGTTCACATGCACGTGTTTTAAAGCAGAATAACGCCTCCACACAGATACTGGGGGGAGGCTCTCTCCTGCATCTCCCTTTTTTTCTCTGCTTTTAGCTGATGGGTGATTTTAAATGTTTCTTCTGGAGGAGATTACTAGGTACAGTCCTCTTAAATCTATGCTGAGTGAAACGTCATCCTCCCCTAGGAAAGCAGTTATGAAATAAATGGAAGAGAACATAGGAGAAAGCTTGTGGGGATTGAAGATGCCCCTGCCCATTGGAGGGGATGTACTCAGTGACCTTTAGCAGGTCCCTCCAACCCAACCCACTCTGTGATTCTCTGCTCACTTCCCCTTTTCTGTGGCACACACCTCTGAGGAGATGCCACACAGTCCTAAGGATCTCTCCCATAATTTAGCAAAGATGGTGATCAGACTTTGGACACAGCTCCCACAGGTCCCACGGCTCTATTGCTCAGTTTTTACTCCTAGATCTGCACTGGGCTCAGATTCCCTTTTACACTGCACAATTAAATCCCAGCATGAGTCAGAAAATGCTGTCTGGTCCTTATGTGCAAGAGCTACCACCACCCTAGGGCTGGGAATTTTATCAACTGCATACACATCATAAAAGCTGCAATTGAAAGCAGAAGGTTTCTTTGCAAAGATTTTTGGGAGATTTTAGGCATGAATTAGGAATGAAGCAGGTTGAAAACAACTTGTGTGGTTTACTCAGCAAGGTTTAGAAACTTGATGCCAACAACTGAGCTGAATGGATGCCCAATAATATGGTTATGTTTTTCCTAAGTGCAGAAAGGATGCTGAAAGCTGATGGAAATAAATTAAAATAAAAAATTAAAAAGGAAAATATGATTGCAGTGGGATCAGGTACCATAAGACAAATAGGGCTGAATCATCATCATGACTACATCTGATATTTTTAAAGATTATCTAAAGATTTCCCTTTTATCTTTCACACATTTAATCATTTCAACAAATTTACTTACTAACACAGCTGAAAAATTTTGGTCACTTACAACATGGTACATTTCCAAAAGAAACAAAAATTCTTTTGCAAAACCTGACATTACTTGTAAGGGTTTTTTGTTACAAATAAACGCTTTAGACACTGCACAGATACTGTTTCCATGTCTCACAGATCAAATGCAACATCACAGTTGAAGTTTTTTATAAAGGTAGCCGTGTAACACACAATTTCCAGACCCAAAAATTAGCCTGAATTCAGTAAAAGCAACTTTGATGCACCAATTTTCTTTCTTCAAATGAAACAAGCCATTAATGGCTCTTCCAGTTTATATGGACTGCAAATGAGGTTTTTCTACAAAAACTTGGTAATGTTCCTTTCTAAATATTGAGAAAGCAAAATCATCTGCAGTGTCAGTTCAGGTGTAATACAAACTTCTGGTGTCAGAGACCTGTTGCAGCTGCAGGCATGAGTGGGAGTAGTAAAACAGAGCAACTCAGAGCAACAGAGCAACAATTATGAACCCTTTAAACAGCGCTCTAGGGTAAAGCTGGTGTGGTCCTATTACATTTCGGAAGTGCTGGAATATAATTTGAATCTGTAAAATCAACCCACACCTATCAATCAGCAGCCTGGATCAAACTCAGGAGTGTTTGTATCTTTGCTGGAACGTATCTGCAGCTGCCAGAACAGCCTGGGTTAAAGGGGACATGAGCAGCCCTGGCACAGGAATGAACCCTGGGCCAGGCAACAAGAGCTCCCAAGGCCTGAGCCCTGCTCTGTCAAGGGTGGCTCTGGCTGCAGCACCTCACAGTCCTGCTGTGGATTCCCAAAATCCATCCCTGCTCACCAACAACAACTCACAGGACTTACATCACAAGCCAGGCAAAGGATTACACTGCAGAGGAACCATTAATGAATACCTACCAATGCACAGATCACTTTACTGGCTTGTCTGAAGAGAAGAATTCTGTTTGGACATGATCCATCAACACTTAAATGCCGAGATCTAAAAAATAACAGAAGAATATTCAGATCTTCATCAGGGCTGAAAACAGCAATGGATTCACTTCTAAAACAACCAATCAATCAACCAATCAATCAAACAAACAAACAAACACACACACACACACATTTGCTGATTACAGTGTTCTAACTCTATGGATTTATATACAGAAAGGGTTTCACACTTCCAGGCCATGCAGCCCCAGCTGTGCCAGCATTTGAGCCTGTGCTGGGGTGGAGCTGATGCCCAGCCACAGCCCTGCCAAACAACAGCACTGTGTGGACAGATGGGCAGGCAGACAGACAGACAGACAGATGGACAGATGGATGGGCTGCTGCTGCCTGAGGCAGCTCCACACTGCTGTATCCTGCAGCCACCTGCCCCAGGCTCTGCAGCTGAGCTATAGAGCAGAAGACACTGACATGAGAAATGTGTTTTAGACCTCATTTCTCTCTTTTTTATGGAGTTCCTCACATTTTGAATCAAACAAATTAGTTAGACACACAATAGAGAGCTGTCCAGTAATAAACTGGGATTAAAATTCAAATTTCACTTGCCCAAGATACTCTCAAATGGCACAGATGCCCCACGCCACCTCATATCTCTGAAATCTCACTAAAGGCAGTTGCATTTTTGCTGAGTAGACTTTCAGTGCAGCTCACTCTCAAGAGAGGATGGTCAATTCTCCAAATGCAGCAGATGCCAGGTAAGGTACAGAACTGAGCTGTGCTACTAATTCTCCTAAGTCACCCCCATTCCTCAGCCCTCTGAGCAGCCCCAAGGCACTGCAGGGATAGAGTGCCAAGCTGCAGAGCCTCTCTGTGGAACTTCAGGGCATAGAAAGAAATCACCTTTTCAGATTTCATGGCAAGGAGAGTAACTTGACAGCCAAACCCTCCAAGCAAAATGTAAGCCAGAAGCAAAGGCTGCTGATACACCCAGGATGATTTGCTATCTTAATACAGAAACTTGAAGCATTGAGTCCATATTCATTGACCAGGGAAGACTGGAAACTACAGTCAAATTTTATAAAAGCCAGGGTCAACAGAAAGGCTTTGGCAATTTATTGCTTCTTTTATAAATCCAATAAGGTGGAATAAATTGGTTTTAAGCAGAGTATTATTTTTAAGTGTTTCTAACCACAAGCTTCAAGGAATCTGGCTAAGGCATGAACTTAACCTGAATATCAGTTGTAGCTCAAAGGGATTCAAGCTGCAAAAAATGATACTGAGGTTTGAGTCCCTGTTAGTGGGCAATAACTGCTTTTACAAACAGATTGCTGCTTCATGAGAAATGCATTCTCTTCTTGTGATTAGGAAACTTCTACAAGTCTCTAGAGCAGCTTGGCTCTTTCAAGCTTGTACCTAATCCTGAACAGTTAAAATACACAACTCAAAATTTTAGTTCTTCAAAATCAGAATAATGTTGAAGAAGCCATCTTACTGCTGTCCATGGTTTTATTTGGTTAAGAAATATGATATGAATTTGGACAAATATGTAACACTGTTAGTCTGGTGAAAAGATTGTCCTGCTTGACCCACTAATCCACATCTAGAGCAGCACAGGATCAGCCAGCCCAGCATCCATCTCAGTTGGAATTTTTAAATGAGCACGAGATGAACCCCATCCCTGGCAAGTCACTTTTCTGTGAGCTCAGTGTCTGTGTCTGTACACACAGGTATTTTCTATTGGCTGCTTCATGCACTCACTCACAGACATCAGGTATGATCCAGCTGACCAGAGCTCTGAGTAAACCTAATGACTTAATTCTTCCAACCCATTTTCTTATTGCAACCTCTTTCATTTACAGAGAACAAAAACCCTTAGCCCAAGGATCAGCTGGGAGGAACACAGGGAAGGACTGCTCTGTATTCCCATCTAACTGTAAGAAACACTAAGTGAAAAGAACAAAAAGGTGGATATTTCCCTGAACTCATAATTGAATTTCCATGGACATATCTGACTGCAGACTAAGGACCTTAGACTGCATTCTGGTATTAGTATGGAAAAAACATTAAATACTGAACATCTGACCCAGGCAGCCTGGAAGTAGAATAAAATACATAATAAGGATAATCACCACTTTTAGGGAAAACCAGGTTTTGCCTGTCTACCTGTGAGTACTCAGGGTTTGCCAGGCCAAACCTGCTCATTCAGGATGGACCTACAAACTAGAGAGCTCACATGTTCCAAATACAGAAGATGAATAAACTTTCCCAAGCTATGTGCAATCGTCATTGACAGCTTGACATATCAATATTTCAAGAAGAATAAACGATTTTCATATCCAGGGGGTTGGTTTTCTTGGTTTGGTTTGTTTGTTTCTGTGGTTTTTTTTAATTGTTCATTACTGGATACTTTGGGAAGATGGTACACTTAACACCTGAAGCTGCTTAAAATATTTGGAAATATTTTAATGAAGTCTTTTGAGAGATCACCTAATACAATTTTAAAAGAAATTTTACTATTTTTATAAATATTTTCTCTTCATCCCTTGCCAGAGGAAAACTATAAATCTTGTCTCAGCTGAATGAACACCATTTATCATATTCATTTTCTTGTCAATACAATTATGAAAAGCCTTTGGCCTTTTTCCAAGGAACCTGATTTGCTGAAGAAACTCAATTAGTATAAGCAAGCCTGCTCCAGAGCAGCCCTGTTTGGGAGCCCAGCACAGCCCTGCATACCTGCAATGCCCCTCTGAACCAGGAGCCTGACAACTGCAGCCTGGTGCTAAAATACATCGGCTCCCTGCCTTCCCTCTCTCCTCCCCAGACCAAAAAGACTCCAAAGAAATTATTTCTGCTCATTTTTGCCATCTACTGGACAAAGCTTAAATCCTTAACCCTGTGATCAGGTGAGAGATTACCCAGTATAATTTGTTTTCTTACAGACAGGCCTTAGACCCAAAATATTTCCGACCATCACTTGAGAAGTTTATCATGACATTCTTCTAAGAATGATTTATAAGTGATTTTTTTCTGCCAGCATTCAATACAGAATAAACATCACCTTGTGATATATTAAAAGCTTAGTCTTTTATCTCTTGCCTCTTTGTATTATTTATTTATTGAACAAATGTAAGCAAGCCAACACTATTTTTATAACATTCTGTATTTTCTATTTTCAATATTGAAATACTGGTGCCTCAAACAGAATAAAATCTCTTTGTAAAACAGCTTTTCTTCACTATTAAGCCCATTTTCTGATGATATATTTGAAACTAAAAAAGAAACAAGCTAATCAAAGGATATTTAAACTTGATACAATAAAATTTGCCCCTGACCCTCCCTTCTTTCCCAATTTACCTTTTTGTTTTAACTACAGTAAATAAGAGTTGTGATCATAGCAGCTCATTGTGCTGATATGCTTGGGATCAATTCCTGGATGCAGCTGGACTTGTCCAAATGAGGAGAAATCCACAGAAGCATGCACTTCTCCTTTACAGCTGGAGGGAAGGAAGAAAAACATTTTGAACCTGTGCAAAGGAAAAGAAACTGGGAAGGTCTGAGCCTTGAATTCCAGACAAAGCTACATTTCCATGTATTTTTATGGAGAATACGGAATACTGAAATCCAGAAGTTGGATGCTGGTTTTATTTATTTGAAATTAACTTAAATTATGAAGTGGGAAGGAATAAATTAATTTCAAAAAATCAAGAAAGGGTCCTGAGCACTGAATATCCTGGATCCTTCCACAGGAAGACATCTCCATGGATGCATCCTTTCCTTTCCAGGATGCAGAGGTCAGATATGTTACTCCTCCCACAGCTGGAGGTTTGCAGTTCTGCACAGGAACGTGAACTCGTGGCACACAAGACAAAACAAAGTCAAACCAGTCTGGAGTGGAAGCAGTACAGATCTGCTTTTACACATCTTCCTGATTTTATGAAGTTTTAGGGTAACACAAGCACAAACAGTACTAACAAAGTTAAAAGTACCCAGTGGTGCCCACTAGAAAATGAGATGCTAATTCACAGTCTGGTTTCAGGAGCTGAGTGGTTTGTTGTTGTTGCTGTTGTTGTTGTTGTGAGGCTTTTTTTCCCTCTAGTACTCTAAAACTGAAAATAAGGGATTCCTTCCACTGATTTTAGGAGAAATAAAGATTTCAGTGCTTTTGTTTTGGATTTACCTTCTTACTACTGAACCTGCACAGACAAAATCCCTACAGGCTTCAAGGGTCTTAAACAGAGATTTTCTGAGTGTTCCTCAGGATCCTACTCCCCAGCACCTGGGGATGGCTCTCAGAACATCAGGGGCTCCTGTACAGCCTGGAAGTCCTGAAAAGATAATTTCCTACTTGCAATTTTATATTGATGCATTTCCCTTTCTTAACCAAGAAGATTATTAGTGAAGAGTAGAGATTCACAGTTGACTTAAAAAAAATATTTTTAAAAGCTTGGTTTCCTGTAGATCACGTAATTGTTCTTAAGTGTTATTTTTTCTGTCCATGAACCAAAACATAATTAGTTTTCATAGTTTTGTGACATCTAAATTATAAACCAACTATTTTTGTAATCACTCACTACATATTTCAGCAGTTTATTTCCAGCATGATTGTGTGCCTGAAAAAGAGCCACAGCTTCTGTATTTATAGAAGTAAAAAACATTTCTCTGTAGGGTTAAAAAAATACCTGGGGGCATTACTGCATGTGTTAGTTTAAAAATGTACACAATATTTAAAACAAGCAGAGTCCGTTATCAGTACTTACTGAAGAAAACTACAAAGTAAAGATTTTGATTTTGTTTGCAGATGTCCATTTTCTTCTAGATCAAGACAACTTCAGGTATTGTGATATTAATAGACTTGACATAAATAGAAAGTAACTGACTAAATTAAAGACATGATTCACACCAGAGAAAGAAATCTCCCCAGACAGCACTTGTATGGTATTTTTTAAACACTTTGGATGTTAAACCAACTGTAGATACATCATGTTTGGAATTAAACACACGGGTTTGGGTTTTTTCCCTTTTCTGACAACATCAGGGATGTACAGAGGGAAGGAACGGCCCTGGATGTTCCAGATCGGCAGCGTGACAGAGAGGGGACCCCGTCCCTGCTCCTGTGGGTGACAAAGGGCACAGGTGACACAGGGCCAGTGCTGGCTGTCCTGTCACAGGGCCAGTGCTGGCTGTCCTGTCACAGGGCCAGTGGTGGCTGTCCTGTCACAGGGTCACTGCTGGTTGTCCTGTCACAGGGTCAGTGGTGGCTGTCCTGTCACAGGGTCAGTGGTGGCTGTCCTGTCAAAGGGTCACTGCTGGCTGTCCTGTCACAGGGTCAGTGGTGGCTGTCCTGACACAGGGTCAGTGCTGGCTGTCCTGTCCCCGCTGTGCCATCGCCATCACCACAGGGCTGGCACGGCCAGGGGGGCTCTGCTCCCAGCCCAGCACTGCTGCCAGCAGGAGGAGACTCCCTAATTGATTTTCACGTTAGTGCTGAGCAGATGGAGCAATAATCAGCCAATAATGGGCACATATCTGATTTTGATTCATTAGTTTTAATGTCTAGCTCAAGCCGCCTTTTTTTTTTTTTTTTTTTCTTTTCTTCAGAAAAAACCACAAAGATCCTCAGATGCAAAAGTATTTCCACAAGTTTTCTAGTGTTGACATTAGGAAAATGCTTAGGAAATGCTTTGGCTTATTTGATATGTTCTCATAATGAATAATGCAAATTAAAACATTATATATGAGTACTATGCATTAACATTTAAAAGTGCTTCCTGTATTAATATATTTAAAGTGATAATAATAATAAAATGTTAATTTAAGCTGGTAATAT
Organism: Cisticola juncidis; assembly: GCA_013400215.1. Lineage (NCBI taxonomy): Eukaryota > Metazoa > Chordata > Aves > Passeriformes > Cisticolidae > Cisticola > Cisticola juncidis. The sequence continues at coordinate 131,268 of VXBR01005569.1, read as the reverse complement.
TTTGAATGGTCTAAGACTAACTGATACTCATAACAAGCTCCAATTAAGGCCACACTGAGATTCCTATTGTAATGTTATTTTAATGTATCTTTTCTTGTTTTGCTGGGGTTTTTAAAAGTAATTTTCCAAGTTTACTTCAGAAAATGATTTTTGAGTTTAGAGGAAACTATGCAAATCTCTGCCTGTGATAACATTAGTTTTGAGATGCAATGTTCCCCTTTGATGACTGAAGTGTGGCTGCAGAATCCTTCCTGCTCCCATGCAGACCACACTGTATGCACATAATGAGCCCCTACTAAGGGGACGTTTTCAATATAATTAATAGACATCAATAAGAAACACCACTAAATGAAAAATATTTTAACAACATAAACAAACTTTTTGATTTACTCACATATAAGTATTCTTTTTAAAATTGCAGGTAAGATTCGTACTTCTTTTCTTTTTACAAAAAAAGCTCACAATTCTGCAGAGTCTGGGAAAAAACAATCATAGAACCATGGCAAAAAAATCCCAATAAGGAGTTCCCTCTTTAAACCCAGGTTTTTCAGTAATGTGCCACTTGGTGCAACATTGCAATATTTATACTGTTGACAAATACAAAAACTGTCACACATTCATCTTGCTTGAGAACATAAAGAACAAATTATGGCTGATGCTTGTAAATGCTCCATGTGAGCTCAGACCAGGGCTAATTTCTACTTTTCATATTCAGACTCAGCAGCGTGGCTGACCTGCATGGCACAGACAGAGATTTATCCCAGGACAAATGAAGGTCTTTATCAAAGACTACTGAGGTCGCTGGGAGTATTTTAATATTTGCATTTCCTTTCTGTTGTGCATTGAAATGGCCTGAACTTGCAAAGATGCTCAGAGGTCTCCACTCTCATTAACTTTAATGGGACTCTGAAATCACAAGAGAGGAAGTGTTCAATACTGAGAAGATGCAATATAAAACTGTAACTTTATACTCATCTGTATTTTCATACTTGGTGTGCTGCTTTGACCATGCAAAAAATCACTGCTCAGCAGACAAGGTGGCCAAAACATCAAGAATGAAAAGAACTTGGCAGCAATACTTTACACTTCTCTCTGAAGGCAGCTAGGGATGCAGCAATAGATCCAAGGAGTGGAAATACTCCACTCTGATTTTGGTTCCCTTACCTATACTAGCCACAAAAAAGAAGATAACAAGGCTGCACAAAGCAAGTCTGGGGCAAGGGAGAAGGGGAGCCATGGCCCCTGCAAGACAGGAACTCGCCTTTGTTCAGACACTGCTGGGGACAAAGAGATCCCCTCATGTGGCTCTGTGGGACGTGGGCTAGAAAAGGACAGCCCAACCTGCAGGCCTCCAACACGTTTATTCTGTCTCTGCAAAAAATGGTTTAAGAAAACACTCTTTTGCAAATCTATTTAAAAAACAGTTTAGCTGTGAGACTTTGAAAACCATTAAGAAAAGTAGATATCCAAGTTTCTCTGAATTGCAAGCTCAGGTTTCTGGGAACTTACAAAACACTGGGCAGCTTCAGACATCTCAAATTCCAATGAAAGAACAACTACTACAACCACATTTTTTTGTTATCGATCATTTAAATTGAGATATTGTTATTAAAAAGCCCATAACCAAACTTCTTAATAAATTACCTCAATCTGCAGGATCTAAGGTTTAGATTTAAAATTCTTGTTTTGTAAAACTCCAGCAAAGCAGTGGTTCAGATAGGATCCATCAGAAATCAGGTGTATAAGATCACACTGCCACAGCCAGCACAGAAGAACAACCCATGGAATAGCCTCCAGAATCCTGAGTGACTGATCCATTTAAGTCATTGGTACAAAATACCCTTAAACTCTAAGAGGTGCAAAAATTGCCCTAGATTCCATGTTTGCTTACCTCACATTCAGTAAGAACCTTCCCCTTAAACTCCTAAAATCCCAGGAGAATCTAGTTTTATCCACTGTAAGTTATCAAATAGAATTTATGTGCATGAAATTTATTAATGTAAATAATGATTGTAAAGTATTAATAAATACATTTGCATTGTTAATAAATAATAATCTAAATTTATTAATCTTGAACACTTGTCTTGAACACAAGATTACCCATTTTTACATCTGCTTTCTGTGTGCCATCCCGTGGGATCTGGAGTGCCCTGCAAACTTCACAGTTTGCACACAGGAACACCTGAGGCTGCTGCTCCTTTCCCAGCTGCATCCCAGCCCCTCCTGAGGCAATGGGACAGCACCACGAGCAATGGCCAAAGACTGAGAGGAGGAATAAAGAACAGCAAATACAGGAAACACAGCAAGAGGAGCTTGTCTGCATTCTGGGAGTTCATACAGTCCTATTCTCACTAATGAAGCAATTTTGTTCAGATTTCAGTTTCAGAATATCCTTCCCTGAATGTCAGTGACAGGTTTCCGTAAGATTTAATTATAACAAAGCCATTTTAAGAATAAATTCAGGTATTTTGTTTCAAGGTCCTGAAGCACATTTTTCAATGGATTTTTTTTCAAGGGAAAGGAGCTGGAGATGTAAATGTTCCCAGAAAAGCCCCTCTGACTCCCCAACATGATGGCCTCAGTCTGACTGAGGCCATCTACATCAGACGAGTCTGCTCACACCCACCACCCCCAAAACAGGGCTGGGAATGGAAAGTCTGACAGACCCTTAACTATAGTGGCACTACTGGGTGCAGCTATAATATTGCCCCCATAATTCTACTATATAATAACAACAAAGGAAAAAAAAGGTGAGAGGTCATTGTGCTTTGTCTTTAGAATTAAGATGGCTGTCTTCATCCTTACAGCATACTCTTAATTCTGGAGACACATCTTAATAACCTCTAAATAGTTCCAACAAAAGAGCCGTGTCAGAGGAATGAGCAGGCCCCAAGGTGTTTCAACTGGAGTGTTTTCATCTGCCTTTATTGCTCTATCCCTCTCCAGAATTAAGGCAATAACCTGTGATAAATTATTCAGGAACTGCTACAGGGATCAAAGCAAAATCATTCTGTTAAAGTGCTGTTTGCAACATTTGGCACTTAGTGTGAAAACTTTTAATGTGTGCAAGCTGAAAATCAACGATTTTAAATAATTTAACAGCATGGAGTTTCTACAAACCAGCTAAAGATAGCATGTTGCAATTTAACTGTTTTTTCTTCAGATCCCTTTCCCATGTGTTTCTAGCAAATCTGATGATGTCACAACCATAAACAAAGTACTACTGAGATTCCAGCTGCCCAGGCAATAGATTACTTACCCACATTGTCAGGAGAAATCTTGACATTCTTAGGAGAAAATTAAGCACTGTTTTAATACTGGAAAATTTTCCTATTAATATAAAAACATAAAGAAGAAAGTAGAAAAAAAAAAAGGAAAAAGATAAAAGGGAATCAACACACATCATGACTTCAGCCTTCTTCAATTACAATTGATATTCCTGAAAAAGAAACCTAACCATATGCTTAGTATGCAGATATAATGGTTACAAATGTATTTTTAAAAGAAAGATCTCTCTTGTTACAACTGGTTTTCAGTGGTATATTTCAGAAATATTAAAAAGCCAAAGAAAACCCACCCTAGCCAGTTAGAAAGTCCCAGTAAAACCCACAAATTAAATGAATTTGGCAGTCCTGGGCCATTTTCATAGTGATATTTTAACAGTGTCATCTCCCTGTGGACTGCAATACTAAGCATTTTATTGAAGAACTGAACTGTTTTTGTTTCCAGTACTTGCAAAATGAAGTACCTGAAAGCACTTTTGCATGTATTATTTATTCATTATGATAGAAAAATAGCTATAACCTAATAAATTGTGTTTAAGATAATTTAGAGCAAAAGTTTTGTTTATGATAAAGCATTTAGTTCTTTATCAGTAGCTTAAAGCACCAAGTTTTCTTTATACAAATTAGACAGATGGTGCTTACAGTAGAATTTACTAAAGGTCTGTCACAACAAATGCAGCCAAGCTGCATATTTAATCACTGCAGAACCTTGTCTACCTGCAGCTGCCAACTGCTAATCCAATTTCCCTGATAAATGTGGCAAGAGACACGATCAGCAATAAAGAGCATCTAACTCCATTTTCCTGCAGGGCGTCTTTTGATGAACATTTAGGACGGAAGCAGGAGTGCACTGTGTGGCCCTGCCTGGTGGCAGCTGCATGCATTTTGAAGACACAGTTCTCAGGTTACTCACTTAATTCTGCCACTATCATTATGTTGCTATTGATCTCAGTAGCTCTTGTCTACACAGCATTACTCTAGATGAAGCTGAATCAGGCAGTTATTATGCATCAAACTTGCTCAAAAGCCTGGAGATTTCCCCTTAATTACTTGTGATTTTATTTGCAAATACCGTTAAAGTGTAATCAAGCAGTCACTTTCCAGGGTCGTTAAGAACTTGCTAGTTTAGGAATATATCACTGGCACTCCATTAAAATTTTTCTACTAAAACAGTTTCAAGCAATCCAGACAGGACAATGGCAAAATTATTTTAATAAATTGAATCCTCAAACAAGAGGATCTCGTTTCCTGCAGAAATGGTTATACCACCAAATGACCACTTTGTTCTAATTTTTTAGGATTTATAACTTGAACATAGGAGAGGTGAATCCAAGACAGGTAAACTGAGTCTATTTTATACATGAAAAGTGGTTACAATTAAATACATAAAGCAACAACAAGGGAGGAACCCAGAATTAAGTAATAGTCGAAATAACCCTTAGTACAATTAAAAAAAAATATTGTCTTAATTCAAGCAATGACTGTGAACTGCACATCTTAGATAACGTCAGCCATGTACTGCAGTCAATTATTTACCAAATATTTCCAGCACATCTGTTTATTTCCTTGTGAAAAAAAGCAAAGAAATAAAGCAGTATTTAAGTTGCCACCATATTTTAAAATAGCAAATTAAAAATTACTGTTAGGATGTCTTCAAAATTACCCAGTTCAGCTGAAGTGAGCACTCCAGTGTGCAGTTAACTACTGATTCAGTGATGGCAGAAAATCTCTTTAATGCAAGAGTGCTCTAATATATTATCATTCCTGATGATGCACCTTCTATCCAGTAAGTCTTTTTCTTCCCTAAAATATACTGTTGTTTTGACACAAACAGCTTGCTACACTTAAGGATTTTACTAATAAAACATAATGTTGTGTTAGATATTATGACTGTTGCCACAGCTGAACTGCCTTGTCAAATCAATCCTAATATGGCTCCCACAGGCACATAAAAACCTTATTTAGCTATCAGTTATCCTAATCACTTTGTTCAGTTTAAGGGTGCAATACTTCAAGACCCGTTCCAATTTATACATATATGCCCAGCCATTTAATAAAGTCTTGATTTATATAATAAATTCTTGTTTGGAAAAAAATACTTTAAAGCAGCAGTGTTTTATCAAGAGTGCTACATGTCTTCTCACACCCCCAAATAAATATGTTAATATACACAAACAGGATACTTGCATGGAAAAGAGGAATATGGAACAGATAAGCTATCACTGAAGAAAAATCTGTCTCTTTGATTATAAAAGAGCCTTAAATGGGGTCTCTTGATCTGCAAAACACTGGAGAAATCCCAATGCCTTTGAAAATCTTTGTACAAAGTTTATCTAGGATAGTATTTGCAGCCTTTGTACCTCTGCTGTCTGCATTCCTAATTAAATAGATGTATTCAGGTATAAACAGCCACATACAGGTACACAGGTGTCAAGGGAGACTGACAGCAGAGGTGCTGCTGAATGCTTGCCCCACTATCAGCCCTTCCCACACACAGTTTGTTCCCCTATAGGAGAAATAAATCTACCTTTGATTTTTCTTGTTCAAAACTACTGTTGAGCATCTGAGTCATACCTTAAATCAAACTGTGAGGGGAAGCAGAAAATTCTCAAACTCATCCTCATCTTCACCTACAGGAAAAGCTACTGGAACAAACAGCAAAGGCCTCATCTTTGCATGTGTTCAGAAGGGTTGGGCTCTGAGGCTCACAGAGAAATCTCACATCATGGGAACTTCATGGGACCCACAGGTACAAAAACCTGAGCTAGGACACATTTTTACTGAGCTATAGAGACCACAAATCATTGATTCCAAATGACTTGTATCTACAACTGGCTCATGTCCACATTTCACACTTTTCTCCTTTTGATATTTCCTCTGTTAACCTGCAGCATTTGTTCACTACCATACAAGAACATTCACATAAGAAAATCAAGATCTGACAGTTAGAAAATGGCAAATTTAAAACTACAATTATAAAATAGATCCTTTCACATGTGTAGTTTATGATATTTAAACTGCAATCTTTTATGTTCATATACTGTTTTTCCTGCCTCTACCTATTTGGGACAAAGAATGAACCTGGGCTGTGCTGGGATTATTCATGTGACACTGCCTCACTTGTTTCACAAGATATGAGATTAGGAGACACAAGATGCTGTGAGGAGAGAAAGAGATGGAAAGCTGAAAGGTATCCTGGAAGTCTGGATTGATTTTGTTTTGTTGTGACCCTGAACAAGTGGAGAACTCCTGGAAATAGCAATGTGCATGAGGATCAGCCCTCACCTACTCATCTTTAGGCCCCAATGAGGCTACAGGGCTTCTCCCACGCTCATTCCCCTTGGGACTAATTCAGAGTAGAAATTTAATTTATGTTCTTCAAAGGGCTCTTGGCTATAGGGCTTCACTCCCTCCTCTTTGCATTGGCAAACTCTGGGAAACTGAGTGACAAGTGGAGCTAGGAGGAGATTTTTGCATGTTGAACTGGTTGTGCAGTTACCAGGAATTTTACGCTTCAGTTTCCACACTTCACACACCCATCTGTAATACAGGACTAATTCCAGCCCCTTACCTCTAGGGATACTGCCAAGACCACATCATTCACCCCAGTGCAACAGCAAGAATGACAGAAAAGGACAAAAAGAAAAAATGCCAGGAACAGCAGCCACCAGGGACTGACAAATTCAGACACCACCTCAGAAAAAAAAAAAAAATCATAGCATGTAGCAGCTTTTCTTGAAGCTAGGAAGTGAAAGAGCCAAATATCCTCTGAGAGAAATAATTGCAATCCTGCAATTAAAACTCCTCTGTAACAATGTCAATATTTACAGTTGCAGTGGCAATCCAAGCCCCGCTGTTTCCTCAGTCCCAAATACCCCACTTTGTAACCTGGACTGCTTTGCTCCAACACAGAGCATTCCAGGCTTTTTTAAAAGCAAAGGAAATACATCAAATAACTTTCTGCTGCTCAGCTCAGTTCCAGAGCCTTCAAAGCACAATCTGTGCTCAGACTTTCTCAACCTTCTGAAGGGTCTGCCCAAATCTGTGAGCTGCATCCTCACCTGCATCAAACCCGAGAGCGAGAAGGGCTTTGTGCTGGATTCCAAAGCTGCTGCTGGCAGCAAAGGGCCTGATGGACTTTGGGTAAACCCAATCTGAATTTCATCTAGAAATATATGCAATAGAGATATGCCTTAGAACATTAAAGACCATCATCTGTTATTAATTAAAGTAATTACTTTTCATGGCATATACTCTACTCACAAAAGAGATGTATGAACCAAATTACTTTTATCTCACTTGTTTCAGTTACAAGAGATAAAAATACAGTACATCTGTACTAAACCATGTCAAACACTTTGCCAAAGTTGAAACAGAGCTATGAGGTTGATTACTGTGATTTCAGCAAGGTGTTTGGCACTGTGCTCTACAACACCCTGAACTCACAGACTCCACAAGCATCCACCACGCTCACTGCTGTCACTGGAGTTTTCTTGCTTCACTCTGCCATCCCTGCACATCACTGACCAAAGAGCTCAATAACTTTTATAAGAATAAACAATTTTCCTTTTCATTTTAAGTCGGTTAAACTCCTCTTGAAACAGGTAACATTGTAAGAATAGGTTTTATAGCTGCCTGCTATTGGAATGTCTCCTAATTTAGGATTAAGAGTTGTTTCTCTGTCAATCTGTTACATCCAGCATGGGATTACCTGGTTCTATTTTGCAAAGCCTCATAGTTGAGTCCCCCAATTACAGGCAGAGCCTTTAATAACATGAGGCTAACAAAGACAAGAATAGAGAATGTTTGAGAGGCTAAAATTATTTTACCCCAAATTACCATACAAAATATTAATAAAACTGCAGCTATTTTGCTATAAAAACATAGAGTGGAAAAGTTAATTATCAGCAAGAACTAAACATGTATGAGAGAGTGCTCAGCTTCACAAACATAAAAGAATGACTAACATATTCCATTATGCAAATGAATTCAAAGATATTTCACAACTGATCAGCTAGGAGGGACATAATGATTTATAATTCAAATAACTGAGCTTTGAAATCAAATTGGACTAACACATTTCGAAATATGCAAACCTGGAATAATTGTAAAAGTAATGGAAACCCTGATACCAGCCCAAATAATTTGTAGCCTTTGTTGATACCTTCTTATGGTTTTTCTCCTTTTTTTCCTGTTATGTAGTGCAGTTGCTGAAATTATGGTTTGCTTTTAATTCCACATAATCCTTGAGAAAAAGATTATAATACACATTAAAAAAAAAAAAAAGAAGAAAAATACCAATTTCTGAGACTATGTAAAAGCTGATTGGTGTACAGGAAAGTACTGAAATGAAATAAATTATTATTTTAACCTTTCAGGTGAGCTACAATTTAATCTATTTCAAATACTGAAAATTGATCCATTGCATCTAGCATCTTAGCAATACACTATTTCTTTCAAAGCAATATATACTTAAAGCCTTTAAAAAAACCCTAATATAATGTGAAAAGGCCAAAGTTTGCAATGCCAGGAAGTAGTTATAAACTACTTCATATGTTTGAAATAAAAAGTACTTCAGTATTATTATTAAAAAAACCCCTATTGGTAGAGTTTTTAATAGGAAAAAAATACACATCTTTAAAAGCCAAAATGACCAGTGAAATTAGGTTGTACATCATATTCTGGGAAAAAGGAAAAACAGCCTCGACAGGTGTAATTTATCATTTTTCTGATTTAATACCAAAGAAATATATTAAAATAATAAAAAGAATCCTGAAATCCTCAAAATTTGTAGTGATAAATAGCTCTCCCTGTCTTTATTGCATTATGCCTACTAACAGAAATATTGCATGGTGGATTTCGCCAGACAAGGACGATTATTTTCCAATAAAAAGTTGCATATTAAATTCCAGCACAAAAGTGGGTGTCTAATACTTTTGAAATCTTTTATGGTTTGCCAGGGAACACAATTTTAAACTTAACTAATACAAGCTCAGGGTGAAGTGAAGCAGCATTGAAGGTGCCTGGGCACAACCCCACCCCTCCAATCAGCAGAGCCACCATTCTCAGAGTTCCTCTTGGAATAATTGTAATGGAAGACATTAAGGGAATTTGCTTTTTCAGCTGATCTCTCTTTCTGCTGGTCTTTCAACATTTTACACTGCTGGTAAAGAAGTTTATTTATTTTAAAAAAGAGGACAGTGCTGCTGGACATCCTGAGCATGCAGAGGTGTCTGAAACTGCTCTGGTGACAGTCAGCAAGTTTCTGCAAAGAAAAACCCCACAGCTTCATCACAATGCTAATCTTCACGAGAACTTAGGGTATTAAATATCTAATTTTTCATCCTTTCCAGGTCCTGATGTTATTACATCTATTTCACAAGCAGAAACTCATTTATTGCAAATATAATGTGAGCAATCTGAGAGCCATCCAGACTTTTCAGCCTTGGAAAGTCTGGATGCACCAGACTGATGCACCTATTTGCACCAACAGTGTATCTTGACCCTACTTTTGGGGAGCTCCACTGAGAATACATTCCTTTTCAAGTCTCCAGAAGACAGGAGGAAATGCTGAATGCTTGCTGGCTGTAGCAGCAATGTGAGGTGATTCTGTCAGCAAACACAGGAATAACCAGGCAAGCACTCACAGTCAGGGGCTCTGTGCTACATTTTGTGGGGAATCTGAAAGTGTTCTGAATCCTACAGAAGCAATAAGTATCCAGTGGAAAGGAGGAGAGAGCTCATTAGTTCCTTCATAAATCTTGTTAATGAAATAAACGTGTTTCATTCTGGTTTTGTTGAATTCTTTAGCAATGTTTCAAGTCCTTTCTAGTCTTATTTCTGTGATGCCATGAGAAAATAAACACATACATATTTAAAATATCAAGTTAGCTGCTTAATGGTATTTCAAGTCAGCATGTAGAAGTACACCTTGTATGGTTTTCATTAAACAAAATTCACTTATGGAATGTGAAAAGCTACACTCATCTTTCAACCCAAGGAAATATATTAAAATTATTCTTACAGTAGTAGAGTTCCATGGAAAAATAAAATTATTCCAATTGTCATATTCCAGGTGTCTTCCCCTCTGTTTGTGTAACAACCCCCTCTAGAAAAATCACTGAAAAGTTGCTTTCATGAGCCCTGATGGTTTATTATCTGTCATCTACCTTTAAATATTGTGCCATATCCCTTTAAATATAGTGTCATATCAAACACTGCTACTAGGAGTTGGTTTTTTTCTATCTTCTTGCTTGACTGACTGAACATTCCAAGAACAAAGCTTCTTCTGCCACTTACAGTAAGTGAATATTAATTAGAATAAGTCACAAAAGGTTCCAACAGAGAGCAAGTTAGCATCCATGGCTGGATAAGAATTTCAAAAAAAAATCCAAACCCAGCCAAAGATCCACATGAAAAGTCATGGCTGCTATATCAGTGACACATTGAGGAACTCTGAATCAGGCAATGACAAGACATGTTAGGAGCCTTTTGATGAAACCCTGCAGTTCCACTGGATCCTGCAGGTGAGGGGTGAGAGGTGGGGCAGAGTCAGGACCTGCAGAGCTGCAGTGCTGGGCGAGTCAGACCCCCCCCAGGGACCTGGGCTGGACCCTCCTGTGCTCACCTGCTCTACTCAGCAGGAGGTGAAGAGGTGGCACTGGCCCTCGGATGAAAGGGGTGAACTGACACCAGGGAAGTGGAGGAGTGGAATTTTTCAAGTGAGGTTACAGAATCCCAGAGTGGGTGAGGCTGCAGGGCCCACAGGGCTCACCTGGAGCCACCTCCCTGCTCCAGCAGGGCCATCCCAGAGCTCAGGGCACAGCAGATCTGCAGTGTCCCAGGGAGGGACACTCCACAGCCTCTGGGCACAATCTGCTCAGGGCTGGCACTGCCAGGACAGAAGTTGTGCCTCCTGTGCAGGTGGAACTTCTGGGAATCAGTTTGTGCCTGTTGCCTCTTGTCCAATTTTTGGCACCAGTGAGCAGTGCCTGGTCCAATCTCTGACACCCTGCATTTGGATTCCAGCCTATTCAAACAAAAAGACCTTGTGATTTCCTGGCTTGGGAGCCCTGGCAGCTATTCCTGACCACGACATCAAACCCACAGAATCCCAGAATCAGCTGAGCTGAAAGGGACCACGAGGATCATTGAGTCCAACTCTCAGCCCCACACAGAACATCCCCAAAAGTCACATCATGGGACTGAGAGCGCTGTCCAAACACCCTGAACTCTGCAGGGTGGTGCTGTGCCCACTGGGAGCCAGATATGCCCCAAAGTGCCAGTGAAATGAGTCAGCCCAGCTCTGTCGAGCTCAGTTTCCCTGGCTCTGGAATGTGCATAATGATTCTCCCTTGCAGCTGTCACAGCCGTTGATGACTGACTGTGATGGAAGAGATATCATCAGCACCAGCTATTTATACTGTGATGCAGTAGGATTTCAGTTTTGGTAACAGAGAACCTGAAGAACAGATGTCAAATGCCTTAAAATCAGCACTGATTATTGATTTTACATATTCACAGTCTAGAAACTGTATACAACACATAAACTATTTTTTTCAGGAAGTTATAAACTCAATAACACAGTTTAAAACAACTAAATGTTTAGTATTATTTGCTCAGGAAAAGGCACGTAACAATGCAATTACCAAAACGATTCCTCAATTTAAATTTATGGACAGACATTGATTTACTTTATAAAATCTCTATGAAGAGCTATACAGGTTCAGATTGCCTTAAAGAAAGAGCCCATCCTAACAAGACCATAATTCACAGTTAATCCCTACTATGGGGAGTTCTGGAGATGTTTATAGTTGCACTAAATCCTTAACAAGTATGTACCACACAAAATAGAAAGGAATTTGAACTACCCAGATTTGACACAAATATCAAAATCACAAAAAGGCTATTTTGCAAAAGAGCAAAATCTGTACTTTCAGTTATAAAACATTTAAAGAAAAACAAGAAGCCACAATGACAGCTTGAAGAGAAAACTGAAACCATGTAAGGATGTCTGTTCATCCAACATGCAGAGTACTTTTGTGTGCACCTGTTCTTTCGGTTCATTATCTGGATGATATGATGGAGCTGAAAGATGGAGCAATAATATAAAAACTGGAGTTGTGAGTGAACAGAGGCAATCACAACCATTCCTGTTTCTGTTTCTGCCTTGCCAGTATCAGGCAAGATGAAACACACATAAAATAAAAGTATTTTAAGAAATGTTTGCAAAACTGTAAGTATCTGAGAGAACTTCTGAAGATCTAGAGAGAAATCTCATAATATAAAAGCAGTTTTCCAGTATGTAAGGAAGAGAAGTAAGGAATGAAAGAGCAGAAAAAATTACAGATCTCAGAGAAATCATGGCAAGACAGCTCTTAAATCCAAGGGCCAGGGTCCTTGTGTCTTTGTCATACAAGTGATTTAGTGATTTAAAAGATGAACTAAATGTAACAGAGTCAAAACAACCATGAAATTTCAGATGAGTCATCCTCTTTCCAGCAGGCCCTGAACCTCTTTTCTGAAAGGCAGTGGCAGGTTCACCACATGCAGAGGAATTCCAGGAACACAGGAATTCCTGCACACACATGGGTTGCTGGACCTCCCATGCACAGGGGAGCTGGGAATATGCCAAGTAAGCAGTTGCAAGAGATAAGCTGCCACCAGCCAGAAGAGGTGATGATGGCCATAAAGGACCAAATTTGGGTGAGGTGTTGGTTTTGGGGTTTTGTTTACTTGTTAAATAATAAAAGGAGAGAGTGAAAACCTCTTAAGCTTATCTAAGAATTATATGAATTGGGAACGTAAATTTACAAACAGTCTTGGTTGCAAGTTAAGAATATTACAAATGCAGTTGCATTACAGAAATCATAAAGATAGAGACAAAATCCTGCATTTTAAACAAAATCTCAAAGTTTCTTAAAGGATGTGCTATCCAATTCCCATTACAGTGCAAGAAAAGTGGGCTTCCAGAACCCCTGAAAAGACTTTGAAAATGTGTTCCTTACGTGGTGCTGAAGTTCTAGTAAAAACACAGATAGCAATTTGTTAGCAAGAAAGCTCTGTACAGTGAGGTTTTAATTATTTCTGACAGATTATCATCACTTACCCTGAAAGTTCTCGGTGGCTCAGACAGCAATGGGATATATACTTCTCATTACAACAGCACAAAGGTGAACAGTTTAAAACTCTACATTCTATCATGAGGAAAAGTACTGAGTTTAGTTTGTTATTATCCAAGGAGCCATTTCAGTGTGGGTGTTCCAAAAAATATTCAGAGATAACACACTGAAAAGTTGTAACATGGAAAATCCCTCTATTGACATGTATGTGCATTCACCACAGTGGCATCCAACAGCAGTGTTTGTACATGCACCTTTTATTCATGTTTCACTTATCATAACCAAAAATACTAAATACTTGGGAAAATGTTTTATAAATCCACCTCATGATAAATAATTTCTGTGTGATTTTGATAATAATTGAAAAAAAAAAAACCAACCCAAAAACCACCAAGACCAGATGAGGCTCACAAAGGGCAAGAGAAGAAAAGGAAAGATGATGCAGCCAAAATAAAGACAAGACACTTCCAGCCAAAGGCCCAGGACAGGCTCACGAAGCAGATGGAACTAAAACTCCTCTAGTGTCTGCATTTCCTTACCTCTGGATGCAGGGCAGCATCAAGACAGGGAGGTACCTACTTAAAGAAAATCTCGATCTGGGGGATAAGGCAGAAGAGTAGATGAGTGGCTTTCTAAGACACCTGTGGTTAAAACACTCACTACACACAGGTGGAACAGTGAATGGGCTCCCAGGCAGGGATCCTGCCTGCTGCTGCTACAAATGTGCTAAGGATATTCCCAGTAACAGAGCATCAGGAATGCTGCCAGGCTGGATTGCCCCATCAGACCATTTGGTTTGGATTATATAGATCAATATGCTATGATTTCACACCCAGAATTTCCACCTGGCATGATACCGCTGGGAAGAAGACCCTTTATTTTAATTGCCACAAACACAGCTGTCTTTATCCAGGATTCACAGCTACTTCTTACAGCCATTCAGTGAAGTGTCCATGTCAGGATGTAGCATCCATTCCGTTAAATACTGATTAATTAACAACAATTTATGAAAACGCAGTAAGCCACAAGGAAAGAGAAAATAAATGTGTGTAATCTAAAAAGTGTGTAATCCAGAAAGCAGCACTGAGTTTTTCCATCAGTATTTTTCCATCCATCACACTCCATTTGCCTGTCTTCAAAGACTTCTCCAGATAAACATCAAGACTGGATGGGTACTGTGGTTATCCTAAAGCAAGATATAACACTCAGCTTCTGGTTTGAGGAAGTAAAGCTTTTATGCCTTGTATTCCACAGAAATTGAAGTCGTATCAGAAAATGACCTTGTTTTAATGTTACTATTTCTCAAGGTTGGCTGCCATGGCAGCAGAGACAAGCTCTGTCCAGTTCTGTCCCAGTGGGTCATGGCCAGCCTGGTGACACAAGCAGAGAGCTGTGTCCAGCAGGCCAAAGTCTACTGGAGTGTTCAAAGGTCCTGTAAGTCAGATTCAGAGGACTGGCAGCAAATGACCAGATACAGCATCTCCTTCACTGCAGAATGAAGAGCTGAGACACTCGTTTCTCTTTCTCTAGGCACACACAGACCTCGTTGTCTCCTGGGGGCACCCAGATTTTTTAGTGTATATTCACAGCTTTTCAGAGGGATCATTTTGTTTTGCTTCAAGAGCAAGATGGATTTTAGATGAAACTCTTTTTGTGTCAGGAGAAACCAGAAAATATCACAAAGGCCATAAATAACAGAAACCAAAATCCTGGTAAGTTTGCTGGCAGCCAAGGAAAGCTGCTGCAGCAGAGGCAGGAGAAATGGTATGTTCTCCAGAGTAATTGTCTAGGAATATTCTTAAGAGAGAGTACTGCAGCAATTCTCTGCCAAAATAACACACCATGTTATTCAGAGATGTGAAGATAGGTGATGATAATGCCTCTTGTCTCCTTCAGCATGAGGCCTGAGAATCCTCTTCTGTGAATTTGTATTTTTAAGATAGCAAAATTTGCTAGACCTTGAAGAAAATTCAACCCAAGAAAACCTTCCCAAAACAAAGGAAGATTAGTTTAATTTGGTCAGTTCCCCACTTTGAATTGCCATGAAGCTTTACAGGCCATTCCACACTCAAGGGTGCAGGAACGAGAGGGGAGGGATGGGCATTGAACGAGAGGCTGGGACATCTCAGCTCCACCCTCCATGAGCCATTCTGAGAGGGGACACAGACACTGTGGAGGAAATATTGAGCTGCAACTGTTCACTTAGAGGCTTGCACTACCTTCAGAAAATAAGATATGGGTCCTTCATAAAATAGTTATCCCTTATTCAAATAGTTCAAATTCACAAAAAAAAAATTCTAGCAAAGAGCAAACTTAACAGCATGTTAAAGACAAAACAAACAACACACACAATAGAACCCAAGCACAAACTTACATTTTTGTCATAAAAGCTTTCAGAACAGGGTTGTCACTTGTTATTCCCAAGACTTCAGACATCCAAGCACACACCTGGAAATAAATATTTCAACAGTAACATACTATAGATATTAACTATGTTCAACATTTTTAGTTATTCTAAAACCTTCCCCAATTTGATTTTGGAGGAAGAAAGCACAGGCATAAGTGCCTGTCCATCCAACCCACAACCTCACAAACTGAAGCACTCCTACAAGGTATCCACTATCCGAGGGTGTCCTGGGATGTGAGAACTAAGGCTTTTACTTGCCCTTACAAATATTTCTTCTCACAAAGGAGAACAAATTTTCACATTAACCTCACTTTGTTGTTCTCAGAACAATACAGTCTCCATTCATAAGCCCGGTTAATTACAGAAAATTACAAGGGATGGAGAAAACATCTTTTGGTGGTCTTTCCTCAGTGGGATGTGATGCTGTCCTTGAGCTCACAAGTTCTTGCACTGCTGGTCAGAAAATCTGGTAAATTTTGTACTCTTCAGACATTATTTTTTTTTCTGGAACAGAGAACAAAGGCTTGGGCAGCCCAACAGTTTGCAGCTGTGTAGGTGTTCCTTTATTTCCAGTCCAGGACACCCATTTTGGGGTGGGTCTCTCTACCAGACCCAGCTGTGTGTAACGTGCAGCTGCAAATGCACAGGACACAGCAAGTGTATTTTTTCCTTACTGTGCAATCCTCATAAAGTTTTCTGGTGGTTTTAGTATCCTAACATTTAGTTCAGATAAAAACATTTTGTAGGGTTTAGAGACAGAAAGGCAACAACAGTGCAAAGCTGCTGTCCAAACCTGTGCCAGCCCCTCCCCGCACCGGGAGCACCCGGGGTGTCCCTGCAGCCACTCCAGCCCGGGGACACTGAGCCGGACACCCCGGGCTCCTGGCATCGTGCCTTCCGACGGGATGACGGCAGGCAGCGGTGAGGTGTGCAGAGTCCCAGCGGTGAAAGCCTGGTGCCATCTACTGCCGGCTCCCTTCCCTGACATCCCCGTGCCCATCCCTGCCTGTGCCCATCCCTGCACCTGTGCCCATCCCTGGACCTGTGCCCCTGCCCCCGCACTGCCCGCACAGCCTCCCCTCCGCCAGCGATGCCATCCTGGCACCTGCTTGAAAAACCGAACCACCAATGCTCCACCTCTGAGGCAGACAATAATAACAGTAAAAGCAATAACAACAACAACAATTGTATTTTCACATCCCAAAGACTTTAAATTTCAGCTTAATAAAGGCATGAATATGTAAACTTATAGCTATAACTAGAAATTGTATCAAAATCAAGGGTAAGTTAATTTGTAAGCTAATTTCACATTTTACAATTATATGAATGTAATTATTGGTGACAAAATCAGTACCGAAAGGACAATCAAAATATGAAAAAATATTACTATATAATACAATATTTAAATGTTGCAAAAATACTAGGTTCCCACTGTAAATGTAAAGTTATTGCTTATAATAATTAGGGCCTGGAAAAACAATATATTGAAATAGAAAAATAATACCTTCCAATTAATAAATTCACTCCCGAAACAATGCAGTGTTGAAATGCTACAGCAGCTGCAGTTTTAACAATGTTCAGGAATTTTCGTGTTAGGTATCATGACAAGAAAAAATGTGGTAGCAAGGAATGCAGAGACATCAGCAGCCACCCATGTGTGTTCAGAGGCAGCCTCCTTCCTGCTGCGGGAGCCAGCCCGGCTCATTGTGCTCTGCTGTCAAACTAGGCTCTCCCCACATCAGAGTTTAACAAATAAAATACTAAAACAGCAGTCAGTGTTGACAAAGAGCAGTGCTTTAATCCACAATTATCCTTGTAACTCTTACTACTCCTTTTATCATCCATTAGCTTTGATTCCCATTATCCCATCAAGAACTGTGTCAACGCTTTTGTCCCTGGGGATTTCCCACACCACTACGATCTGACAGACAAGCCTAGTGCTAAGCAGGATCATTACCTCTTAAATCCACTTATCTGATCCACTGAATAGTAAATTGAAAAGCTCATTAACAGCAACAATCTGATTCGTTTTCACGTGTGACAGGGTCATTCCAAGTCAGCATGAATATAGCATTTGCAATAAAAACTACCCCATCTGTAGCGTGGCAAATTGTAAGCTAAAATAAATACGATATTTTAAACACCTTCTTCAAAATCATTTTCAAAACCCACACAAGCTCTTAGCATAGAAAAATAGAAAAGTAATCCCCTTCCACCACAGCAATGCAATGCCCCTGGACTTCTAAGAACTATGAAAAATTAATGCTAGAGCATTTTGGATGTATAATAATAAAACACACTTCAACAACAAAGGCTGTGCTACATATTCAAAAGGCGGAGAGAAACCCTGCTGAAAGGGGTCGGAAAAAGCTGTGGAAGTGATCTCATCTTCTGCTTAGGTCCTACAGGGAGCTCCGGGGTAAGGGCAGCAGAGGCACTCAGAGCCACACACGCCGGGGCTCCTCCCTTAGCCCTGCCTGTGCTGCTTCCAGCAAGGAGCCAAGGCTGACACTCCTACTGCCCTCAGACACTGCCAGCCAGGAGCAGAGAGTGAAGTTCTAGTAGGAAACCCTTGGTTCAAGACTCCTGGAAAACACTGACATAATGAGTACCAAGTCCTTATAACTGCAAGATTTACAACTTCAAATTCTGTGTCAATCCAGTGCTGTGCAACTAAAACGTGTGGCCAACAATGTCAGCTAAGGTAAGAACAGCACCCCCAGCTCATCTGTACACACCTGTGACTGTGAGGGAAGCATCCACACAAGTGGCAGCATTAGGCTACGATGTTCCAGGAGCTCCACAGCTCCAGGAACCCACCCAGGGTTTTTAATTCAAGCTGGAGCTGGTGGCACCACTGCCCTCAGTCCCCAGTGACACTGTTGTGGTCAGAGGTGACAGCAAAGAGAAAGAACAGACCAGCAAAACACCTTCAATGTGTTCAATGTAACTGATCAACAGCAACTTCAAACATACTGAACCAAGTGTGAAAGCAAAGGATCCAGGGATCCTTCTTTTTTCTGTTTGTACCATTAAAACCACCTTTGTGGCACCAGGACCCTGAAGGAAGACAGCAGATTCACAAGCTCTGGTGCCAGGGAATTTTTTTAATTATCCAGGAAACTTTATAGAATCATAGAAAGATTAGGTTTGGAAGGAACTCCAAAGCCCATCCAGTGTCACCCCCTGCCATAGGAAGGGACACCTTCCACTATTCCAGGCTGCTCCAAGCCCCAGTGTCCAACCTGGCCTGGGACATTGCCAGGGATGATGATGCCAGGCAGCCATAGCCCCATATCAGTTGTTCAATATCAAGTTGTTACATAAACACACACTTTCCAACTGCTTGAACTGTCCCAAAAGGACAAGAAAATAAAACTATGGAAGCAATGTTTTATAAAGCAAAATACTTGCATGTAAATACAGACCAAGAAAATAGAAATAATTCAGTAATCACACCAAAACTTTATTTCTTTCCCTACTCTTTGGCCTTAGATATGTTTAATTTTGCTTTGCCTTTGGAGGTCTTCTCTTTTTGGCACTATCATTATAACTCTGAAGAAGCTAATTATATCAATTCTTAAATGTGAAGCAGATTACAGAACTGGGAAGCTCAGAATATGAGTTCCTAAAGGTTGTATGGCTCTGTAATGACAGTCACAGAAATTCAATAACAGCACTGTATGGAATGTACTCAAACACACCCCATGAAACAAATTAAAACAGAGCAATGAATCTCTCACACTGTGCAAATAAGAAAACACAAGAAAATGTTAGTTTCTACAGTTTTCATAAGGGCTATTATAATGAATTAAGATTTTGGATAATGAATCTTCAGAAAATTACAGTAAAATTATTACCCCTAGGCACAGCGTAAATGCTGAAGATATTACAACTTCCTTGAAGCTCTCCAGGCCTCGCTGCAGAGAACTATCACAGCAACATTAAAGTATTTTGTCATGAGCAGTGAGGGCAAAAGCAGACCTGCACCACATTTACCCCAGCCTGGCAGAACCCAAGCACACGGAGCACATGGAGGGGAGCCTGTCTGTCCCCGTGGTGTTTTTGGGAATCCAAACAAAGCAGGGGCGACTGCCACGGGTTCCACCTCCCACCTACCTGACCAGCACCCCTCCAGCACCCATCAAACCTTCACACTAACTGCAACTGGCATTCTTGGTATTGAGTGCCACAACATATTTTGAAATTTCCCCAACTTTTAACATCACACTCAGGTATTTGAATTTTCAGCACTTGAAAGCTCCATTATAACACAGCAGAAATCCAGCTCCACATCCCACAGACAGCTTCAGGAAATGGGAACTGAATCCCATAATTGGACTATCAGAGTGTCAGATCATTCATTTTTATCTCCCGATCAAACTGACGGCTTCAAAAGCCCTGGCTTTTGAATCTTCTCTCCTTAGCAGAGGAAAACCTCAGTCACTTCCACTCCCAACCAGCTGTATTAAAAAGGTAACATCTCAAAATACTCTTAGCTCAGAGCCTAAACCAAGGGAATGAGCTAATATGTTGGATTAGAGTAAACTCTCTAAATGAAGAAACTCTCCAAACAGGCCATAAGGAAATGCCTCAGTTAGTTCAGACAGGATCTATGAAGATGCAGGTGGCCTTTCAGCTGCTTTGTGCACAGACTTCTTTCGCATCCACTGCTACCTCTGTAACAACCAAAGTACTCATACCAATTACAGAAATGACACAGACTATTTAGTCTTACCTCTAAACCTAGCTTAAAATACCGCATAAAGTTATCCTCAACTGAAAGAGACCTACTACAATATAACATTTAAAAATTAGGAGATTGTTATTATAACCAAGTGTTCCATTTTAGGGGAAAGGATAAATGTGCTGTGTGGCTCATTGTTATGGATGCTATTTCCCTCCCAGTCTGCTGAAATACTTTGCCATCACAAATTCAGACAGTAAGAGGTATTAACAGTTCCCACAAAGGCTGTTTTCCAGGCCCTGTTCCCCAGTCCTTCCCCATTAGTTGGAGGATTCAGAGGAGTCTGGGGTGCCAGAGTGATTAACTCCCTGCTTCCTGCTCTATAAAATGCCCATACGGTGCTAGCAATAAACCTTCTCTTACATGGAATTTGATCTCTATTTCAACTACTATCTCTCAGGTTTTATTTACTTATTTATTTATTTATCCTTTTCTTAATCCATGTTTTCTGAAAATCTTGAAAGAAAGATGTACAATTCTGCTGAACTTATACAGGTGACCTAACTAACTGCTCTTGTTACTGATTCAGCCTGAGAAGCATTCTCTGTGAAAAACAAAGAAGAAGAAAATTAAATGGTTTGATCTACTATGTTTTCAGCTAGCCATTAGTTAAAAGGATGCTTAGCTTAAATAATCTTGTTTATACTTTCATTTTTGTTCAGCACTGTTACAGAGTTTTAATTCCACTGTCTCTTGTGCTCCTCTTCAAGGCTTAAAGAACTATAGTGAAAACAGAAATACTATTAACAGCCGTTACTTTTTGAACATCTTTCAGAAGATTTTTAGCTTTCAAAGCACAGTTTTGGGCTGCACTTTCCATCAGAGCTGTGCACTGCACTGCAGAAGTTCAAGCCGTGCATGTTGTCAAGGATTTGCTTAACAATAAGCCAAAATGCTGGTTTAGAATTCTTGGTGATTGAAATGAAGCACTACTGTGCAGTTACAAGAGTATATTTGTGTCAGTCAGAACACTCCAAAAGATCCAGAATTGCAGGTATTTGAATAGCAGTAATCCACACTCTGACTTGCCCCATAACTATTACAAGTGTGCAGCTGAATTTTATTCAGATGCTGAATTGTATCTAAATGAGTGGCCCACTCAGCACACTTATGTGCAATAAACACCAACACTCAAGAATCAACATCACTTTGGCACTTAAAAACAGGAAATAAAAATCAGAGCTGCTCAGTATAGCTATAAAATCCATATGCAAAACTATTGCACTGTACTGAATAACACCACTGCAGGTGTTATGCATCTCCAGATCAAGCCTTAAACACAGGAAATTTAGCAGGATCACCTCTTTTGAAGAGATTTTGCACCAGGGTTGTACATGACAGTGCTTTTGCACATTTATCCTAGGGCATAAGGAGAGGTGTTAGCCACCACAGCTAATACCAGCAATTTGAACAACCTCTTTGGCAAGCCAGAAATAAGATAATTGTTCAACATAGGCCGGCTCCTCTGAAATACTGGCAGCATTGCCTCTAATTATAGACATCTGTCATTGCTAGCCACTCAGTAGTAACCCTGACATCAATATACAACTATAACACCACACTGCCTGCAGGCACAGCAATGGGAGCCAGATCCGAGAGGCGGGCAATCATCTGCCTCAGCCAAACTATCTGTCAAGGGCTCCTAGCCACAAATAGCTCTTACATTTTGTATCCTTAGGATAATACGTTGATTTATTTTAGATCCTCTAATATTTACAGTCTAGGCCATCTACTAAAATACAGGAACAAACCTGATGGCTGATGCAGTTATTGCTCAAACCCACCGTGGAAGGCGATAGCTCACAGCGTCCATACCAACCCCGTGGCTCCTGGAACAGGCACTGTGCCCAAAGCCCCCTCCCCAAAATGACACCTGTGCATTTCCAGCTGCAGAGCACAGGTATGGCTATGCCCTCATCAGCTCTCATTTCACCTACCAGTCTGAAGGGATATTTTCAGTCTTAACCCAGAGAATATCTGTGCCAAAGCGAGAACACTCAGCTCCATTATCGAGTTCCCTGTGTCAGTACAGAAGAGAGAAGCTTTGCAGAATTATCCTCAACATGCAATTTTGAAACAGAAACTGCATTAATGCTATAAACTATGGTTACAGATTAAATACTTCACCACTGCCTAAAGGCAAGCTGACATATGCTGCTAACCAAGAAATGCAGTCTCTTGCAAGGTAAACATGGATAATTCCTTTTTAATTCTAGGGTGAAAATCATGCTAAAACCCTCAGTCTTTTTCTTTTTTGTCTTTATTTGAAAATACATCTTAGAAAGGGGTGTAAAAGATTGTCAGTTTAAACTAATTAGGAATTAACTTTCTTACAATTATCTTAATTTGTTATTAACAAAACCAAGATTTCTTAGTATGATTCACAATAGCCTGTGCTGAAGAGAAACTATTAATTACTCAATAGACAGTTAGCTTTCAAGTGAGCTGCATTTTAAAAACCTCCTTTAAAATACAATTGCTAAATGCCTTACAGTGCTGTAATGTGAGACAGGTTCAAATCTTATTACTTCACTGAAATTAAAACCTAAGTTTTAATACTGTTCAAGTCGAACAATGATTCCACACTTTATTGCTTTTGAAATCCCTTGATGATCATAGGAAAAAATGCCCTCGAGTAAAAGAGACTCTGTTTTCGATAAACAGAAAATACAGTTTGCACTCTTAGCCTCTTTGTCATCACAAAAAAGGATTTAATGCCAATTCTTTAAAAAAAGACTTTTTTCACAAAATGTGCACCTTGTGTGCCATTTGTAAAATCAGCTCACTTTCTTTTATTTATTACTGCAGCGCGGCAAGGCAATAAAGTAGCTACTGATAGCTAATAAATTACATGCCTTTTAAAACAATTCTCCAGCTACAAAAACTTGTAACTACAAAGGCTTACATTTACATGGTACATCGTGTGAAGTGTCTACATTTATGTTCTACTTAACCACGTAAATAAAATCTGACCCTTTATTAAACAGACAAGCACAAACCAGGAGCTCCACACAAGATTAAACAGAAGGTAACTTTTTAAGGTTTTCCTACAGATTTACATAAACAAACATAAAATTTGCACCAGCAGTTCAGGTAAAAGTTTTCTTAAAATAAATGGAATTTTTAATTAATGTCCTTCAAGATACCTTCAGGAAATAAAGGTGAGCACCATTTTTCAATTACAGCATAATGCTGATTTACACCTGAATCTAAAAATTAAATAAGGTTTTCGATAATAATTGCAACATATTACTGTAATATAAAACAATAATTCTCCAGCACATACCAAGCAAACCACGATTTGTATTTTTAATTAACCAAAGTATCAGAGCTTTGGGAAAGGATTTCTTTGTTAAAACAGATTTAGAACAAAAAAATCCTGCAGTTCTATTTTATCATGCATCTCTCCAAGAAATGCTTTAAATTAGGCATATCTATTGAGCTTGCTGAACTGCTCTTAAATAGTTTTGCTCTATAGCCAGCCCAGCCCTCACTGCTGAAGGCACAGAGCGCTGAGGTGCACTGTCTTTGCCTTTCCATATATGCATTAGTTTTAGGCTGATGTGCTCAGCTATTTTCATAAATTTGTTCCTTACAATTTGATTGTCTCTTAAATCATTAAACCAAGCATTACATTCCTTTTAATTGTCTCTATATCATCATGCAGCTGAAATTCAGATGTGTACTTGAAACGTTATTTCCTCCACTCACAATGATTTTTACAGCTCTTGAAGATTTGGTTTTGCTTTGCTCACA
The DNA here is from genome assembly GCA_013400215.1 of Cisticola juncidis. NCBI lineage: Eukaryota > Metazoa > Chordata > Aves > Passeriformes > Cisticolidae > Cisticola > Cisticola juncidis. The sequence continues at coordinate 106,953 of VXBR01005569.1, read as the reverse complement.
CAACTTTCCCTCTGTAGTTCCAAAATGGCAGTTCTTTAATTGAACATGGAAACAGATCTTAACTCTCTACTCATAAAACTGTTCAAGACATTGCTGTTCCCTGTTAACACCCCTGACATGTCAGTAAGGTATGGCAGGAACAGGAATTCCTCCCACACCCCAGCACCCTCACAGCCATCCATCACTCTGAACTGAGATGCTGTGGGGCACAACTCTCACTCTGGCCAAGCACTGCTTGATGTAAAATGAGATGGGAAAGAGTTTTCAGACCCTTTTCCATACCTTTAATCCTAGGTTTACCTTGATAATATGTGTTTTCTTGTATTTTGCATCAGTAGTTAAAACACCAAGACAAAGACATTCCTTATCTAAAGCAGACAAAAACAAGGTTTAACAAACCAGGTGGCCAGGACAACAAAGAAAGCAGAGCCTGGGGTTTCCTAATTCAGGTTAGTCTGTCTACTTGTGGGGATGAAATATTGTTGCAATTTTAAGATGGTTGAGAATAATGAGTGAATGAAGCCTGGTGTGTCAGTACCAGGAGGGTCCTTTGAGGAGCAGGAGTCCTCAAAGCACTGCTGAGTGGAAAGCAAATTTAATAGGATAGACCCTTAAAAACTACAGTTTGGTTCAAGAGGAGTTACAGATATTTTTAAATATAAAAACACAGTAATATTTTTAGACACTGAAAATTTGTCAACTCTGGGTTTCACCCAAGAATCCAAACTAAAACACAGGACACTGCAATCAAGCAAGAGCTCAGGAAAAATGAATGATCTGGTCTGACCCATGAGCACACGAAGTATTTAAGAGGTATAATTTAAAGAGAAAGTTGTTCATCATTAACTTTTGCTGAAATTAGGCAACTAAAAATATAGCAAAAATTTGACCGAGCATACTATTAGTCAAGAAATTCCAAACACAGATACGCTGTACAGATAACACAGCAACAGATCCAACTCTGGATCACCAGCAGGGAGCAGAATTATAGTTACATAAGTATTTATCGAAAAGCTTACAAAAGTAATAAAAACTAATGAAAGCAATCAATCAAAATCGGTCAAGAAACTTGATCAGTGATTATTCTCAGTAACACACGGGGAGCTTCAGACTGCAGCCTTTGAGGTTGAAGTCAGAAACAAAGGGGTGACACCCTGAAGCTGTGCACAGAAAATCAAAGTCTGCCTTGGCTCTGGCAGGAGAAACAGACAATCACCAGGCTAAGAGGGAAAAATGCAGGGCAAGGTGAATAAAAGCCCTCTCACCCTTCAGCTGAGTGAGGCACACAGCAGTGAACACAGTGAAGGGCAGAGTGGCTGATGCTGAGCAGCCAAAGAGGAGCTGCAGGTATCTGCCCACGGCAGCCCAGTGCCCTTCACACCCCTGGGCTCCCTCAGGACTCGTGTGGCAGTGAGGCCACAGCATCTGCAGGTGCAGCCAGGCCTCCTGTGCTGCATCCTTCCACAATCTGACTGACAGAAACAGTCTTTAATCATGCACATGGTTCGTTTTGCTGACCCCTTTAGCAAAGACAACGATCTCATCTATGCAAAGATGACAGAAGCCGTCAGACACAGCTGCTCTCAGCTGGAGAATCTGAAGCACTGCAGAAGCCCAGTAGAAAGGTGCTCCTGACTCACCCTTATCTGATGAGATACTGCAAAACTGAATTTTCAGTTCATATAGATTAGCACATATATTGAGATGATTACATGAATATCTAAATAACTATCTAAATGTTACTGTTATTCAGCAGAAATTGGTTATTAAAAAAAATGTATAATCTAGAATGTACTTGTGCTAAGAGCTCAAAGATAGTCTATTAATATTACTTAAATCATCAGATTCTGCGCACATTCTTATAAAATCTAAAATAATATGATTTTATATTGACTTTACATACTAAAGTTTTGACGTATCTGATGATCAGCCCCTTTATTGTGTAGATGATATACATACAAATAATTTAATACTTAAATTGATATAAAACCCTGATTCAGAAATAAAACTTTTGTTCCTGTTGGGGGTTAGATTTCTTCCTTTTTTACTTATAGAATTTTTTCCCTTAAGTTGCTAGGAAACTAATTACTGATGAAATGTAAGCAAACCAAAAGAAGTGGCCGAAGTTGGGAGAGGAGTGTAGCACCTGGCTACACTTTCGTCTCTGACAGGAGAGATACCACGAGATTTTGGGGGGGCAGCTGCTGCTCTCTTGCTCTCGGCATCTGAAGGAGCAGGGTCAAGCTGTTGCTTACTGCGGGGAGAATTCACTGTCACCCCTGCAGTCCAGCCCTAGGGACCTACATCCACCTGCTCATGTGCCTGGGAATTCTGAGCTCATCTTTTCCCTCCCTGCTGGAGCCAGGCTGCTGCTCCCGACCCCGCCGCTTTCTCCCGCTCTGCTCGGGCTCTTTCTGCTGCAGCCCCGCACCCCCTGCCCTGCCCTGTCCCGCAGTTCCAGCCCCACCACGGAGCTTCTGATCCATCTCATCCCCAGCCCAGGATTCCTGCCCATCCCTGCCCTTGCAGCCCGGTTCTCCTCAGAGCCCTGCAGGCTCCGGGATCAGAGCGCCCCGGGGTTTTGGGAAGCAAAGCCTCTGCTCCATCCCTTCCCGTCTCAGCTGAGAAGGCCGGCACAAGGTCCTGGTTTCTGTTTTGTTGTTAATGCCATAGTTGTTGTGGTTTGTTTGCCTTGTTATACATACTAGTAAAGAACTGTTATTCCTACCCTCATAATCCCTCATACCCTCATATGAAATTAAGGGGCGTGAGAGCCCCCTTAATTTCAAAATTATGATAATTCAGAGGGAGGGCATTGACATTCTCCATTCCAAGGAGGCTCCTGCCTTCCCTAGCAGACACCTGTCTTTCAAACCAAGGCAGTTCCCAGAAGACGTCTTTCTCAATAGAGCTACACGCCTCAAGAAACAACTCGTCAGTAGTGAGAATGCTCTGGAGAAATAATACGGAACCTTCCTCATGGCCTTCCGAACTGCAGTTCTTTTGATCCAAATTGATGCCAACTACCAACTCTTCCAACAAAGATGATACAGCTGAAACCTGTGTGAAACACAACACTGAAACACTTGGGGTACTTCTCCCCTCCTTGCTTCAGACCAAGGGCAAGCCAAAAAAGACAGAATACTGTTTGCCTTCCTGTGATGTTTAACAAAAGTGCATTTAAGTCTGAAAAGTGTACTTCAAAAATATATTCCTGTATGTGAAACAGACCCATGTCAGGACATTACTAACATTTTTGATTACTTTATAAGCACACAAAAGCAAATGATCTCTACATGGTCTAATAAAAATAATTTTGCGAAGATGCACGTATGTAATGAAATATGAAGCATAGCCCAACTGCTGTTTGTTCTGCAAATTTGATTTCAGGATATGGAAAATGGCTAGAGACAAGATAACGGTCTCGACTCCCCCAGCCTGCACACTGCCTGGGTGAGACAGCTTATCACTGCTCCTTCCTGTGCAGATGCACAGAGATACACACCAGTTGTTCTGCCTTCTACTAATCCAATTAGATATGAAAATCACACCCTGCTACACCACACACTGACAAACTCTAACATAAACATGAACCAGATGCTCTGGAGAAAATGTTTATTTTCATTTTTGTTTTAACTGCAATATACCTTTGTCCTAAGTGTCCTAAGCCTTCCTAAGGTCAAGTACTCCACAGATGAACCCAAGCTATACTGCTTCAAACATTAAGGTTGTGACTCGATCATCTTTTGAACACATAAGAAGCTAAGGAAGCCACATGGCTCCTGGGGCATCTCTGGATACTCCAAAAAAGAGCATTCAGCAATTAACAATGAATTAGCTCATGACTTCTGTTGTGTGAGAGAAACAGGGGTATGACAGCTTTAGAACACCTGTGAACAAAAGCGACAGTTGGCCGTGAGGTGTTCCACTAAGTCATCAATAAAGTATGTCAGTCATACTCAGAGAATGTTTCTCCTTTCTCTCACCCAACTTCATATTCAGTGCTTTTGGCAAAATATGTTCAAACAAGAAGACTTTCCATACTATTATTTATTACCTACCTACACTTACCTGTTATCAACTTGAAGACAGCTATAGATATTTTTCCTGGGTGAAAGTGTTGCTACTATGATGAGTTGTATTACTAAAACTGCTGAAGGAAATTTTTGAAATGTCTTAATTTAGCTACCGAATTTTAGATTTAAATTGAGAGGTGGATATTTTTCTTTTTTGGCCCAAAGTAGGCAAACACAGACTCTCCTCACCTAATTCCCCAAATCCATTCCCAGAGCCCATGTTAAGCATGAGCCGCCCTGTGTGGATGCCCAGCTCTCCGAGGGCATCCTGCACCCTGCCAGCCACGCTTCCAGTGCTCGGAATGCCACTAGAGGGCTCACATATTGGTATGAAATCACATACATTGCTAGGCAGGACTGAAGTTTAAGGAATCTGCATAATTTCTTTACTAAAATTCTCTTACACACAGAAAAAATTGTTGCCAAATATGTTACTGGGCCATAGTTACACCGAAATAAAGACTGAAAATGCTCAACAATCAACTGTGCAGCTGGAGAGCTAAGCTAGCACAGGATTTTTCTTGAAAAACAAACGTCTGCAGCCCTTGCTCTATGTACAACAGGATTCGCAATAAATGCAGAGCAGTCGGTGCCATGCTATGCCATGTCATACCACAATGGTATTTTTTTAGCTGTAAATTTTATTGGGATTATTATATTCAGTAATGGCAGAAGTGACAGAGCTGCAGTCTCTGAACGGCTTCATTAAGTGAGAGGCAGGAGAACTGATTGATTCCCTCCTGCTCCAGGCTGATCCATCCGTGCTGTGCCACCAGCAGGAGGGAGGAGGTGGCAGCAAGTCCTGCACGAGTCAAAGCTCAGCTGCCCAGGGGCCAGCACTCACAGCAACTGCAGCACCAGGGCAGCTCTAGGACTAGCATCAGCCTCCTCCTGCAGAGAGAACAGCAGAGCACATCTAGCTAAACAAAAATCAACTGCAGGGAAAAGAAATATATTATGTATGCATCAGATACGTACAGCATATTTTTATTCCTGTTCGCATTAAGCTGTGCTCCAAGACAGCAAACCTAATGGGAAAGATATATATCCATCAATTATTAAAGAAATTAAATGGAAAATATTTTGATGGCAAGTGATAGACTCTAAACCTGTTTAATTTTAGAGCTAAAAGGCAATACTATATATTTTAGGTAAAATATTAGTTAACAATGCATCTCATTTGACTTAAAAATCAACTACATAAAAATTAACACATCAGCATGAGAACAAAATTAACAGTCTATGGCAGATGAATCCTCTATTGCACCTGTCCTCCACTGTGCAAAAGAACATCAGCCTGCCACTGATTATTTCTTTTTGACATGATTTATCACCTACTATTCTTTAAACTTGATAAAGCAAATTAATCTTTGATTGCAGGAGCCACTGGAGGTTGTCATTAGTCATGTAGTTTGGTGAGGCTGCATGTGTTTCATTTACCAGTCACAAAGAAATGAAAGCCCAGCAGCCATCACTGCCTGCTTCAACTGCCTCCCTGACCCACCCAAGAGAAAAGACAACTGAATTCCAGACATGGGATATTAAGCAGCTACTCCAGGACTGACTCACGTAAACACAACAGAGTATTTGCTTTTCCAGAAAGAATGCTGATGGCCTAAAACTGATGTTCTCAGGAAGCAAACAAATTCTAATGAGCAACAATTTGATCTGATTAACATATATTTCAAGCTAGAAGTCTACCAAGTTGTATCAATAATGTGATTTTGTGTATTAAAAAATGAAAATTGAACCTTAAATAATTGTGTACTCACCTAGAAGACATATTAGAAAAATCTCAGCCAATCTCAGCCAGCAAATGTGCACAAACTAAAAACCCCTTAAAATCGTGGGCTATGGCTGGGCCATGCCCATCAGCCCTGAGCTCTCTGCCCAGCACGTTTCAGCTTTTGCCACACCGTGCTCAATCCCACCGCAGCCTTCGTGTCCCGCTGGGCCCACTGCTCCCCTCACTCAAAGCCACCGTCCCCCTCGTCAGCTGGTGAGCGTGGGAGCACCTGAAATAGGCACAAATGGCAAATCTCATCGATTTTATTGACCATTCTTCACGACATGGCAGAGAGTCCTTCTGGACTCTCAGCTCCAGGATGCATCTCCTCAGCAGCAGAGGTGGCTGGGGCTGGGTGGGGGCTGGCCACAGGCGAAGCACCCCGAGGGGACCCAGCCAGCCCGGGCTTTCGGGGTGCTCTGAGCTCAAGGAACGCCAGTGATACTCTGCACAGCACCTTCCAGGGAGATACTCCCCAGAGAGGGCCCGGAGCTGTGCAGGGAAACACATCAGGAACAAGGAGTGGTCCAAAGCAGCAGAACTGTTCCAAAGCAAGGTGTGTTTGCAATCTCACTGTAATCCAGCCCCAGTGACCAGAGCAGCCGCAGGACACCAAGGGACACCCAGGGACACCCAGGGACACCCAGGGACAGCCAGCACAGCATCCCCTCTGACACCACAGGGACAGCATTCCCACACTGGGCAGGAATACCAGGCGGGAAGCACGCCTGGAACACTGTCCAGCTTTTATTTACACATTTAACAGAAACCCCAAACTAACCCAGAATCTGCCCCTCAACAGCTCTTCCAACTGCCCTGTTAAAGCAGTTTATTAACAAGGGACACTCAAAAGCTGTTACTTTTGAAGCCAATCAGAATTTCGATGTACAAACTCCACACAATTATGGGGCTATGATGTCTAACTTTCTCAAGGTATATATTTAGAAATAGTAAAATATATGTTTAGAAATAGTAAATATGTTTAGAAATAGCACATCACAGTGTGATGTGCTAGGAAGGTCATAGAGCCAGGAAAACAAAGGAAAATCACCAAACAACTCAGGGTGCTCCCAGTGTTGCCATTACTATTTGTATTAAAATTAATTATTGCTACTTGGCGTTGAAGAAATAGCTCAAGCTATTTTTCAATGTCTATCTACAGCATGAAAGTTAGATAAAGATTTACAAATTGCTGTGAGGTGCTTAATTTGATGTGTTAGTGTATTTTTTCTTGTTGTTTCTAAACCGAGTAATTTGGAAGTTTTTATATGAAAATTACATTTCAGTACTAGAGATGCAATTTGTATCCTAGAATTAATAATAACAAACACAGATAATAACTGCAGGAAAAAATCCTCAGAAATATCACCACAGGAACTTCTGTAGATATTTGAGAAAGCAGAAGAGAGTCACTGAACAGTGAGTTATAAGTAGTAGTTTTCCATATACAAATACATTTTTAAGAAGTGAGAATCTCTACATTCAGTAGATTTTCCATTTTTTTTCCTTAGTTGCATGGATAATTTTATGTTTATTTAACAGAAATGCAAGTCCAATAACTTACTATTCATATATAAATACACACTTATTGTTTAGCTCCACTGAGAAGCTATAAATTTCATCTACTGAACATTAGCTAAAAAATTACATGTGTTTATCATCTGGATTATTCTCAGATTAATAGAGATAAATGACAAAACATAATCAGCACCAACTCTGCAACTTAATCATTGCATCTGAGCTATAGGAAACACTTAATTACTCTCATTTACTAGGTGCAATCTAATGAGGAGACATTAGCCAAATGAAAAGAATGCAGTACAAACAAACAAAATAGTTATACCATCATTAAAAAGAAACTCTGACAGTGCAGGTGACAGCGTATGCAGGATAAATTACCATAATGTCCTAAATGCTGAGCTGTCAGCATGCTAATGCCGGATCGGATACCCAGGGAACGTCGGCACCGGAGCTGTCAGAACCGGGATCATCAATCACCTCCTGCACAGCTCTGCTCATTAGCCCGGCTTTGCTGGGCTCGGCTCTCGGCACAACGAGAGCAGGCGGGAGGAAACCTCGTCTGACACCGGCACCGAGCGGCTGCCGGCCCCCGGAGAGGCCCGAGAGCCCCGCCACGGG
>VXBR01005569.1:82129-98804 GCA_013400215.1 Cisticola juncidis | reverse complement strand
CAGCACCCACCCGATGCCCCCGGCACCCCCCGCACTCCAGCACCCACCCGCGCCCCAGCACCGCCCCCTGCTCCGGAGCTGCTCCCACGAACAGGCTGAGAGCTCCTGGCACATCCTTTCCTCTGCCCGCACCGGCTGAACCCGGGGCACTGCCTGCTGCTCACACAGACACCCACCACTGCTACGCTCAGTCTGTGTGAACATGTTTGTGTCCTGGATTCATTAAAGGAACACACGGACTCAAAAAACCCCACACAAGAACAGCACAGACAGGCAGGCAGCTGTGCCAGGTCTGCCTTTGTGCATCCCCATGTGTGCCAGCCACCTGAGCAGAGCAAACCACCCTCATTTGCTTACAAAAGACTGTTGCTCCACTACTGGAATACTAGTGGTGGCAGAGTGATGGATCTCAGCTGAATAACACCTTTGGTTTTCGTTTGACTTTTGAGATTGCTCTGCTGAGCACAGTAAACATTCATTAAACTTTGAGAACTACAAAGTTTCAGGTATCTGGGGCTGGGTCCAGCTGAGAGTTCTTCCATACACACATTCATCTTCTCTCACCTTTATTTTGAGAGTCGAGGTCTTAAGTGATAGAAATGCTAGAGAAAATGCAGTGAGGTTGAAAGATGAAAGTACTTCATCTATAACAGAGCAACCATAAATCACCCTCAGATTGAGGGAAAAAATGAACTTCAAGAGTGTGAAATGGTAAATCTGAGAATTAAAGAACTTTTTAGATTCCAGATGCAAGAGAAGAGATCCTATTATTAAGGACTCCGATTTTCAGGTTATGCTGATTTCCATGGCATTAATAATATTGTTTCCAAGACTTAGGCCAGTGTGCTTTTCCATTCATGTATCTTAAATATTGTTGCAGAAGCACTATCCAGAAAATACTGCTCAGATACTGAAGCCTAGTTTGTATTTTATACAATTATATGTTCCCTTTCCTAATTAAGATGAGAAGGGGAAAAAACCCAAACCCACATTCAAGAATCCTGTTATCCAAAATTTAGCTTGTCTCCGCACAAGCTAAAAAGGAAGCTTGAAGGGTTTAGTTTGTATTATTCAGGTATCACCTATATGCAAATGCATTTGAGAGGGATAATTAATGCTGCACCTTATACTGTTATTCAAGCAGCTCTTCAGAATCATTTAGCAAATATATTACAAAGTCATTTGTTCAGCAGAAGGACACAAGAAGACAGAAAGGAATGACAGAGAAAGAAATTCAACAGGTAATAAAATATTTTTGAATTGGTTTCAAAGATGCTGAATTGAATTTGGATGCCTTTTGTTGCCATTGTAATTGGGGATGGCAATCTTCTGTCACTGCTTGCATACACTCCTCCAGAATTCCAGGCAGACACATAAAATCCAAACCAACAACTACTGATTCCCTCAGACCTCAGCACACTGCTTTGCTTGCACACAAATCCTGTCACGCCTTGTGCAAACCGTGCCCTTCTGAACAACAGAGCCAGAGCTGCAGGCAGGAAAAACCACTCAGGGTGGGCAGGGAACCCCTGCCCATAGCTGAGGAAGAAAACAGACAGCATTAAACCTGAACTGAAAGCACAATTAAATAATGTTCTGATTTGGTGGGGGATTTGTTTGTTTGGGGTTTTTGTTGCTTTGGCGTTTTTTTAGGCAAAAAAAATTATGTTATTACTTGAATTTTATACTTCAGGTGTTTTTCCTATGTTCTATATAGGAATCAGGAATTTCTGTAAAGAGAATTAAATACAATTTGTTTTCCCAAATCTAACAAGTAAGGATACAGAAAGAAATGTAACATTTTGAATTCATGTACCATGGATGGACTAGTCTTCCATGAGGCTCATGTTGGTGTTGTTGTTTTGGGTTTTTTTTTGTTTTGTTTGTTTGTTTGTTTTTGGGGTTTTTTTGTGGTTTTTTTTTTTTTTGTTTTGTTTTGTTTTGTTTGTTTGGTTTTTTTTTTTTTTTTCCAGATAAGACTGTGTTTAAATTGTGGGCTGGTAAAAAAACCCCACAATTTTATCAGGCTCCTTCTTTGTGAGGACAAATGGTCTCCTAAAGGCCCTTTTCTTGGCTACAATATCTTGCAAGTAGGTAACAAATCCATACTTACAGAAAACGAAGTAAGGAAAAGGATTAAGGGAAGCTTGAGAAAAGATTGCTCATGCGTGGGTACTGTTAGCAGGTAAAGAAAGTAATATGTGGAAGACTAGAAGTATGTTACAAGTCTTCCCAAGAAAATAACACTTTCAAAGATGACATATTCTAATAATACTGTGTTTTTTTATTTAAGTAGGCTTGAAAATCAAATTTTCAATACTAACAAGAGAAGAGAATGAATAAGAATTATTGAAGTGCATACTAAAGATCTTCTATATATTATGAGCACGTAATAGGATTTTTTCCTCCATCATAAGATATTGCAGGGGTGGACAGATAAATTACTGTCTGTATTTATAGAATAATAATGAAAAACTATTCTTAAAGGGAAATCCTTCTAGTAAAACACTGGTGACAGTAGCAATCAAACTAAGAAAAAGCAGTCAGTCCTTGACTGATAATCTCATTCATTTTTATGATGAATGAAGTACATTACAGGAAAAACAAACTTGAGAAGTTTGTTTAAAAATACTCTGCATATTCATACAGTACTGTGTAACAATAAAAAATTAAAACTAACTAGACTATCATTTGCTTTGCATATAACAGTGAATAGCTATAAAGCATCATAATTGACTAATATTAAAAAGATATAAATTCAGTTTAGTTGAGAAGAAATAACAGACTCAACAGATGATAATCTCAAATACTGCTTTTAATTCATGATTATGCTTAAAAGTTATAACAAATTATATAGAGTCTGAAGTGCCTGAATTATGTAAAATTAGTTTTCCACAGACTGAATGGTTAAGCATTTGCAACACAGATTAAAATAATTACTTTAAAAACTCAAAACACCAATAAAATTCCCTCATTTTAAAGAGTAGTAATTTATTTTTATAAAACATTTCCTAATTCAGTTTTATAATAAAATTACTTGTGAGCTTTGCTAATGACAGACATTAGTGACCTGTGAGTAATGCACCAAAAAAAGGTGATATTATGTCTATGGACTAGCTACTATTTAGATTTATGATTTAATGAATGGTAACATCTTCTGCTACTTTCTGAAGAAATGAGAAAATAATAATGTCTTTTTCTTCCTAAGAAGCTCTCCTTGGCAGCTATGAATGGAGTGTGACTATAATTGACAACCTGAGCTGGTTTTACATTCTGTTACAAATCTGGGTTCACAAGGTTAATGATGGCCCGAGCATCGCTCACGGGAGGACGGGGCTGCTGTGCCTGCCTGGCTGATGAAGATGCAGAGCGTGATCCCAGCAGCCCCGACACAGCAGGGACCTGCAGCAGCACACGTGGCACTGGCCCCCACCCCTGACACCCATCCTGTCACTCTGGGTGGCAGTGCCAGAGCTACAGCCCTGCTCACTCACAGAACAGATTGCTCTGCATGTTCTTTCTGCTGCCTTTTGCTTCGTGTTTTCTATTCTATTTCATCCAGGGATCAATAATTGTGTGTCAATCCAAAATAAGTTACCAATTAATATCTGACAAAATTACCATTGAGGAAGGATCAACACTTTGTTCCATTTTCAGTCCCCTCTTTTGCAACACTGAATTAAAACATGCAGCAAACGAGTCTCATTAATGACACACAAGTACAAGAGATGGCTATTTTAAAGACAACTGAAAATTACTGTAACAAACCACTTACAAGGCAAGGGAAGATAAAACAAATGTTACATCAGAAATGAGCAATTCAGTGATTTCATCCCAAAGATCAGCAGAAGTAAGACCTTACACACTCCACACATAGCTCACAGTGCTAGTGCAGAAGTGGGGGGTCACAGTTACCAGAAATCTGAAATGACAGAGCAGAGGAACCACCAGACCAAGCTTCCCACTCAGCACTGCAGCAACTGCACCAACCTCACCCTCCCAGCCTGACATGCACTTTCAGTATCCCAGAAAAGAGCAAGCAGGGCAGTGCTGCAAGCACAGAGACCTTTGTATGGTGCTGCCTCCGTTCAGCTGCAGCTTAGGCAGCCAGCAATGCCACAGAGAGGCAGCACGGGGATGTCACAGAGAGGCAGCACGGGGATGTCACAGAGAGCCAGCACAGTGACAGCACAGGGATGTCACAGAGAGCCAGCACAGGGATGTCACAGAGAGCCTCAACACCTGGGTGCACTGCAGAGCAGCAGAGCCTGGTCATACTCAGCTTCACTCATAGGACAGAGCACAGATCTGTAAAATCTTCTTGTGAGTACTGCACTGCACTCCTTGTGCAAGCAGCAGTCACTGAGGGCTCAGGGGGTGAAACCAGGCAGTGGAAGGAGCAGCAGCTGCTCTCCTCAGCTACCTCAGCAAGGCTGCATCATCAGCAGGGAGACCACTGCCTTCTGCACCAGTCCTACCATCCTTTGCTGTCCAGACAGACCGTATGTCATCTGGAGGTTATTTTCAGATAGAAAAATGAGGCAGAAATCTCATTAGTTTTACCCTATATTCAGAGATTCACATGTATTAATACAAAATTTTAAATGGGAAATGCAAAATTAACTTCTACACAATTCAATCATGTTAAAGAACAGTTAAAGTCTCCAAACAGACCTAAAATTTCTAGAAGGAATCTTGTGAATGCCGAATACAGTTTGTACCAATACAGGTAACCATGTCCTTAATCCTTTTATAAATCACTCAAATTTCATTTCAAAATTTGTTAATAATTTTCCTCCACAATTCCCCCTCTGGGAAGCTCTTCTGGATGAGCCTGGATGTTGTGAATTTCTAACCAAAGATATTTCATAATCATATCAAGATGTTCCTGTGTCAGCAGCATCCTTAATTTAAAATGCTTTTACCTGCCCAGCATTTTTAGCTGTCCCATCCCTCCCCGCACACTTAGGGAGATCAATCCTGTCCCATCCCAGCCCTCATTCCCACGGCTCCCCAGGCAGCCAGGAAAGGCAACATTGGATGTCTACAGCCCTGCTCCACATCCCTCCTGCTTTGAAGGACTCTATCTAGAAGCTCTAACCAAGGAAAAGCAGAGGGGTAACAGTCACACAATTGTTACTTCACATTTGCAATGGGACAGGCCAAAGGAGGTGACATTTTTTAAGGTAACATGGGTTAAAAAGGAAAGCAACAAATAAACAGTAAAAAAAAAAAGTTTACAGCTTGCTATTGTGGCATTCACTGGTTAATCAATCCATAGAAAGCTTATTCATTTTTAGTAAAGCTACAGGAAATCATGAAAAAAAGGCAGTTAAAGAAAATCTATACTGAGCATTAATATGTGGCAAATATTAGAATGCTAAAAAGTATATGATGATTAAAGGTTAAAAAATGAAGAAAAGTGGTTGCTATCCAGGGAAAACCTCCAGAGAAGTCCAAACTTATGGCCCTGAAAGAAATGGCCCTCTGACCCAACATCAGGTGTCTGTGTCTGTCCTCTTAAAATAATGATAGAGAAGTAAAGGCAAAACTTCAGCCTGCCAGAGAAACCAATCTCTGAGAAATCACAGAGAAAACAATCTCTGAATATATAAAAATTGACTACAAGGTAAGCAAAAGTATCTGCATAACAGTGGCAAATCTAGGCCCAGATCAACTAAACAACTTGACAAGAACTAAAGAGAGAGCATTATGTGTTTATTTCCCTTTTTTGCGCTTCTTTGCTGTATCTTATAACTTATTAAAAAGGAGTATATGTATGAAAGGACATCAAAGTCATCCAAAAATAAGGTTCCAGTCCTGCCATTTCTGCAAGTTTAGTTTTATGTTAAGTGAAAGCAAGATTACCTACTGCCCTCATAATCCACAGTGGGTGAAAGGTAGGAAAATGTCTACAGAGCTGTGCTACTTGGAAGATTTTCCTTCTCTTTCAGGTGCTGTTTCCAAGTCTGGGCACCCTGCAATGTGTTAGCGAGCTCAGGAGACAACCCAACGCTGCCTGGACGGACGTGCCCCCCTTCCTGCAGGTGAACAACCCCAGAGATTCCAGGGGGCCTCCAGCCTCCACCCTGGGGGGTTCCCAGTCTCGGGATTTCCAGCCTCGGGGTCCCTGCCCCATTCTCTGAGTCCACCCCCATTCCATCCCTGCTCCATCCCTGCTCCATCCCCGCAGTCCCGGGGGAGCTCCAGCCCTGTGCAGGGCCTGGCTGCCGCACCAGGAACACCAGGAACTGCTTTAAATGGTTTTGCCACTCTGTATCCAACACGGGTAATCAACTGAGATAAACTATGGAAAAAATTCCATCAGCTGCTATGTAATAATTCCAGTTTAATAGTCATTGAACACAGTTGTAGCCAAAGTACTGACTGCAGCGTTAAGTCAAAGATCACTTCATATCACGAGGTCTTAAGGGACAATTTTGCCTAAGAGTGTATGTGGCATGCTTAGATATTAGCATAAAACTGCAGTTATTTTCAATACAAAAGGCTGTCTACAAATCAAAATTAAATCCCCTTCACTTTATTCAGAGTAAATGGCTGAATAAGGATGCAAACAAATTAACTGAAAGCTTGAAAGTCAAGTTCTCAATTACTATTTAACAGCAACTTTACTATATTTGAATGTAATTTACTGTATACTTAGCTATTTTAAAATGGAATCCAACACTGTATAATAAAAGCCCAAATAGCACAACAAATGATTTATGATGATGCAAACATACAAATACTTGGGTCTGAATAGTGCTGTTTCTGGATATATTGCTAACTACTGTACCAGCCTAATGTCTAATAAATCATTCATGAAAAGCCAAAGTACACAATTTGCTATGCTACTGCTCAAAATCTGCCCAGCTCTGAAGGCCTGCTGACACAAAGACTTCAGGGGAGCTCTTACTCCCAGTCACTAAAAGTTGAGAACTCTCACTTAAATGAAGGTATTTCTATAGACACAGGGAAAGAGATAAAACAGGAAAAGTTCTAAATAGCAGGCTTTACAATTATGTAATAAAACCAGTTCATCAGTTAAAATACTATCAAAACCACATAATTACTTTGCTGACCATCCATTAATTAGCAATGTTATGAAGTAGCACCACACCTCTATGTGTAAAAACATAAACATCTGCAGTATCAGAGAGAGACAGATCTATAACATCATCTGTGTAACAATGATGAAGCGCTCTATGCAGAGTGTTCTATTTGCAGCAGTGATTCATGGTACTGGGCAAAAAAACGCTGACACTCTGAGAAGATATTTTCCCGTAAAAGGTTGAAGTCCTTAAGCAGCAAAAAACACCAACGTCCATCATCTTTAAACTCTATTGATTTCTGGTGAAGATTTAAAAGGCTGTTTACTTATTTCCCATCATTTCTGTCAGAGCTGTAACAATTCTCTTCCCACTGAATAAACCTCTCATGATCCTCTTGGTGATTAAGGTCAGACAAAATGTCAAACTCCTAATGCTAAGTGCTTTCACATTAAAAATTAATACCAAATCACCAAGTAAAATCCAAACAAGAAGTCAGACATGTAAACAGAACACAATAAGGGCAATACTGACCATTACAAAAAAGAGCTGTAATGCATACATGAAAAAACACTTGGCAACAGGTAAGAGTGCATTCTTTCACTTTTGCATCTTTAACTCCCTTTCTTATCTCAAGAGTTATTGTACTATGTTTGAGACAATCCTTTTAAAAATCCTTTTTCCATTAAAGCTCACAGTCGCCTCTTCTATTTACCCCCAATGCCATTTACTATATGACTGAAGTATTACAAGGGTATTTTTTATTCCATTCTGAACTTCATCCAGGAAGAGAAGATTATTTTTACAGCTGTTTCTGAATACAAAGCCAGTATATAGGTAACAAAAAAAAAAATCACAACCCCCAAAATCAAACTCAAACTTATTGCTAATTATCTATGCAGCATTTTAAACCATTGAATATATTCATACATGAACAGAGGAATGCAGAACACAGCCCTGAAAGAGGCTTTCCAGGACTTTTTATCCAGACTGCTGCTGCTCCAGGCAACCAGGCCATATTACTTCATTCATAAACTTAATCAAGTGCAAGCCTAAAACTAACTACTTTCTTCAGCCTTTTAAACAGTTACTCATATCCTGAGGGAAAGTATGAAACCATCAAGTGTAGAACCAAACCTGTGGGGTTTGGAAGCCTGCTAGTAACTCTAAAATAAACCACAAAGGTAGATCTCAAATAAAGTACCAAGACAGCCAAGTAAACACTGGTTTGGTGTAACCAAAGGAATTTATTCCAGCAGGTTACCTTTAAAGTTTTGGCCCACCTTGCAAATTGACCTACAAAAGATTCCTCTAGTTTAGAATGCATGAACTAAATGAGAGATTCACAGGTGTTAGGATGAGGTTCTGGGTGGGTTCTGAGTGGCCAGTTCAAGGTCAGCTTCTGTCAGACCTGTACCACGTGTACAGAAATGTCAAAGTTACTGCCCTGAGAGGTGCCAGAGGCATGGCAGGAATGAGGATGGTGATTCTGTGATAGGCTTTAATATCAAGCTAGGAATATTAACAAAGTGCAGTCTGTTTCCACCACAGATTATAAAAAAAACACAATATGCAGTAAAATCTAAGTTATTACTCTTCTAATTAATAACCATCTGGTTAGCTTTCAAATCAAAATTACTACAAAGGAATTAGGAGCTGTTTGTTATATGCAAACATTGTTGTTTGGGTTTTTTTTTTTTAGTATTACCTTGCTCCCACAAGACTTTGGCGGGAGTCTTGCGAAGGGTCCAGGAAGGACCTTGACTAAAATACAAAAGCAAGTTCAGTGTGTCAAGCAGACAGGATACCAGGGATAAACTGTTAGCCAGGCCCACAGCCCAGCAGAGCTCTAACAGAGAGAACAGAGGACACACAGAACTCTTCTGCATTGGTTCCATGAAATACTGAATGAGAAATTGACTGTTCCCATAACATCCTCCTTGGGAAGCACAATGAGCAACACAGCTCCTCCTAAGTGCGTGTTGAAACTCTGCAGTTGAAACTATCAGTAGTGATGATTAAATAATCATCACTGCTTTTGTATTGGAATGTTCATGCAACACCAACACGTATGTGGCTACCTAACGATGCACAGTGTGTTTGGATACCAACAGCAATTACAAAGAGCCAGCACAAATCACACCACAGGATGAGTCAGTCAGTGAAGTGGAACACACCAGCTCAGAATAACACAACCTTAGTGAAGCACAGTACACGCACCTCTGCAGCATTACAACTTCAAAACTTTATCTGAAAATTGTGTTTACCATCGCTTTAAAATTAAACATTATAAATGTTTAATATAATTTTAACACATTTTATTTTTATGGTTTATCTTAAGAATTTTAAATATTTCAACATCATTTCCTATGTTCATTTGTATACTGCTTAATATTTCTTAAATACTCCAATTCAGATACCAACATGTAAATGCTTTAGGCTAAACCTTGCATTTCTGATCCAACTAAAATATTTTCTGTGCCCTATACTTGTTTTCTTCTATATTAAAAATACTTTGAATCATAAAGGTTTGCAAAAAGTCAAAGAATCCTTATTTCCTGCCTGTAAGGCAAAAATTTGTATACAAAGGTATTGTGGTTTTTTATTTCAGAATGAGTAAAACTGCCTAATGAAATGATTTGTAAAGAAAAAAAAGATTTGTAAAGGAAAATATTATAGTTTACCAAAGAAAATAAATTATTGCTAAGAATCTTTAAAGTAACAAATTTAGTTGGAACTGCTGCACAACCTTGCTACACTGTTCTCCATCATGTCCTTGCCACAATTAGTCAGGAGAATGGTTATGATCCCTACCTCACGGTCACTGGATTTTTTCTGTAAACTGATGAGTGTTTAATATTTACATTCATGATGCCCTCCCTGCACCCCAGGCAGGAACACCCGTCTGCACAGAGCTGCTCTCCTGCTCTCAGTGTTTTCAGCAGAATCTGACATCTGGATTTGGTTTGGTGGCCACGTGGCTTCTCTGCTGAGCACAGCAGGAGGGACCTCAAGGTAGTTGTGAGACTCTCAGTGACTTTAATGAGATTTAACTGATAAAGTTTGATATGTAAATAGTGTCCAGGGACTTGCTAGACTTTACTGTTTTAATTTCTTTTTATCAACCTCCCACATGCCAAAGACTACTGTATGTTCTTGCTGTCTTGCTCCCCAAATGCTGGTGAGACTCCCAGAGCCATCCCAGTGAGGAGAGCAGGACACCTGTGACATTCCCAGAGCCATCCCAGTGAGGAGAGCAGGACACCTGTGACATTCCCAGAGCCATCCCAGTGAGGAGAGCAGGACACCCGTGCAGACCTGGGGCTCTGCTGGCCTGACATAGGTGAGATAATGAAACCAACGTGCTGAGTCTCAGCGAGAGCTCCCGAGAGGTTCTGCTGCTGGATGCTGTTTCTACTCCAGACGTGCCCAATGTGCCAGCCTGCAGCAGGCTCCTGTCACTCTCCCAGGTGTGCCAGCCTGCAGCAGGCTCCTGTCACTCTCCCAGGTGTGCCAGCCTGCAGCAGGCTCCTGTCACTCTCCCAGGTGTGCCACCTCAGGCTCATGGCACCAGTCCACGCTCAGAAGGCTCCACATCCCCAAGTCTGCGACACCAAGTTCAGTGACTGTACAGACAAAACTAAAAGATAGTCCTTATCACTTCCCTGCATTTTCAGTTATCTGTAGTTTCTTACACTAAGAGAAACTAAAGTAATAAATTATCAAAATGAAAACCTCATGTGTGAGAAGAAACAATAAACCAGTTTAATTTCTGGGTTTATAATCATGAATGAATATAATTAAGAACACCCAAATTACTCCTTACTAATGTCTTGCTTTCCACACTTACTCAGCTTCAAACAACAGCCCTCTCATGTACATTTTATATTAAAATCTTGTAAAGCTTCCACAGATGTTTCTAAAATTCTTTTTTTCAAAGAAAAGAAAAAATTATTTACCTTAAATTAACTGGAAGCCTTTAAGAGCAACCCTTCGTAGTCTGAATGTGCAGATCCTCACCTACTAACATAATTAAGTATGTGCTTAACCTTTGAGAGGGTGAAATGAGACTGTACTTGTGGTTTGTATTATCCATGGACAATCAAATGTCTGGAATCCCACAAAGTTGTGTTTCTCAATGATTTACGTTTAGTTTGACTCCATCTCTGAGGAAAACAAATGAGGAAAAGAATTTTTTCCTTCATATATTTCCTTCAAATATTCCAGAGCCGCGAACCATATGAACTTTTCTGAAGTTTTTTTGAGAAAAAGGTATTTTTCCTCACATATAAAAATCTTTCTATGTCAAAAATTTCTTCACTATTTGATTATTTCTATAATAAATATGCATTTTTAAGAGAAGAGTGCATTATGAGCATTACAAAACTGTTAAAACTGTTTAAGTTATATATTCTAATTAGTTTGGCAGAGCTAATATAAATTATGTTTACAGACTAACAATAATAAAATTGAAGTACTAGTTAAATATGTAAAATAATTAAAGGAATCATTTTTAGGCTGGCATAATTAGCTAATCCACTTTACAAGCAGTTATTAAAATGAATTTACATGTTATATTCCATAGGTAGTTACACAATAGTGTTTATACAGGAAAAAATATAATGAACCAAAGTCTTTGTATCCAGCTCTCCACAATTAAAACGAAGACTCCCCAAGTAATATCAATCTAGGAGAGTCTAATTAAGTTTGGTTTGATAACCATTCATTTCTTCTATTGCCTCTGAGCAAATTGTTTATTAGAGAAAGTTATTTTACACAAATCAAATCAAACTGGGTAAACCATTATATTTCAGAGAAACCTTAGCCATCAGTCAATTAATCCATCATTTTCTCCAGACACTTTTGTTTAACGAGCAGATCATATTATCAACAATTTAGATATCCTATGATTCAATTATGACAGAAAATTTATTGACAACTTCTCTAATACTTTTCTTATGAATAAATATTAAATGTTCTCCACTTTTGATGAGGAAACCAAATGCAATTGTGTTAAATCTAATAGCCAAAACCTGAGTGATATTTCCAAATGAAATGTTTTAAAAATATTTTAAACCAAAATAACTCATATTATTAAACAGACCGATCAAACATACCTCACAATTTCTGAGAATTGCGCTTATTATCTGACTTTTACTGATTAAAGGAGAACACATCTATGTAAGTATTACCAAATATGCATAAAGAGATTTAACACAAATAAAAATGAGTGACTTCATGCAGCACTCTAGAATACATAAAGCATTATTATGTAAAAATGGTATCAACACATCACAAAGTTAGAGGCACTTTCTGCAACTACATGAAAGGTCTGCCCAAAAGCTAATACAAATATATTCTTCAAACTAACAGCTGAACATATTTGCTGTGGTAATCATGCCTATTAAAAACCCGAGTGGTGAGAGGTTTATAATTACAGCTGTCTTAGACTCAAGAGAAGAACACTGCCCAACAATGACTACTCCAGAACACTCGGACTCTCCGACAGACATCTCTTTTTGAGGAAATCAGAGCTGACTCACTGAGCACTGAACAAACCAATTCCTGATGAAAGGACAAAGGGGAAGCTCTCTCCAAACCAAGGCCCATTACAGAGATAATGGAATCACACAATCTTCTATCGCTATATTACAGAATCATTACAGAATCTCTTCAGAGGGTTTTTCCTTGAGCCAAGGAAGTTCCTTGTCTGAGGAGGGGAGCTGCAGGAGGGTTCACAGCAAGCAGGACGCGCTGCAGAGCCATAAACCCAGGAGAGAAGTGCAGCAAACTCAGACAAAAGCTCTGAGACTTTTCCACGTCTGACATACTGTACTCGTAAGAAGCAGCATTTTGTGTCTAGATTGCACACCAGCAATATGTTTTGACCATTTCTCAACCTGGAATGCTCTTATTGTATAAATTCTAGTTAAAAATATTGTAATACATGTGTATTGTCAAACATCTATAAAATACACCAAACAATCATTTCCTCCCCTGTCCTTACCTCCTATTTGGTGCATAATGATGTGTTGTGGTTTACAGGTATTGTCTCTGCTTTCAGAACAGAAATGAAACATGAATTCATGCCAAATGGAAGTCAAAGAAAGGTCAAATATACTTTATTAAAAATCATGTGTTTGCAAAATCCCTGGCAAAACCAAATGCACATCAAGTTGCTCACTGCCTCTGAGTAATTGAGTACTCTACCCTGATGATTTCACTCCATTCACTCCATTAAGAACTCCAGAAGCTTTCATGCAAAAAAAACTGGAATATCACTATTACTAAAACTAGAATTGTTAGGTACATAGCAGTACATCACCTTATAGAAATTTTTTAACAACTTACAGAAGTTTTAACACCGTCTGTTACATTTTGCAGCAATCTCTGCCTTTAGATAGCCAAGCCCTAAGGAGTCTCCTCCCCCAACACTTCAGCACCCAAAGGTTTACAACCCTTGCTCATGCAAAAATTCAGCTAAACATAACTGGCAGAAACATGCTCCTACCTTACTAAAATATGTAAGTTACGACATTTTGCTCTAATATTCTGAACTCTAGAACAGAAGAATCAGATATTGATGAAGGATGGCACAGACAACACAAATTTAGAAGAGTGTGAAGGTTTGGATCCTTCTGAGGAGGGAAGTAAAAAGGATGAAGGATGTTGACACCTCTTTGACACCATAACAGACTCTTATGTCTTCTTCTGTTTCAGAACCATGTCTGAAATCTCACAGAAGTATGAAGAGATGCTTCCCTCTCTGAATGTCTCGTGGTCACAAGCTCCAAGTTCAACTTTCTAAAATATACTTTTTTCTGCAGCTGGAGAAAGTAACATCTTGAATATACCCTGTATATACTCTGCATATTGATGTTGTACTGTAAAGTCTCTGGTTCGGTCACAAGAACTTGCTAAATTCCCCAAGTCGAAATTCAGCATGTCCCCTCATATTTTAAAACCAAGGTATCATAAATCCTTTCACTATAGCTCCCAAAATCATTAATGTATAGTTTGCCTCTTTGTGTTTGGAGAACTTAATTAACCCCTTATGTCTGTTGATGCAGTTTTCCTTCTCTGCCTCTGTCCAGCACAAACCCAATGTGTGCAGAGCTCCAGCTGTGCTCTCCCCCATCCCAGCACCTCGACAACCACACCACTCCTCCAGAGCTGTAAATCCACCTCTGGAACTGAAAGGTGCAGTGCAGTTCCTGTGTTTTAAATGCTTAAATATAAAACAAGGCCTGTGTGGAACACAAAAAGCATATGATTCATGAAATAAGGAAACAGTAACTCGATCATAACAAATATATTTGACCTTTAAAGCAGTAACAACAAACATTAAAAACACTCAAGCTTTCCTTTGCTGCCAAGTTTATTTTCCTCGTAAGTTGTGCCCCATTATGCTACAATAATCCTTCATTACTCCAGCCCAATAATGCACAGTCTATCGTCTACCTATAGTTGTCTGGTGTCTATTTAGTTTTATAGCAAGCAAGCAATTTGAGAATATGGTAATAAAGCCTCAATCACAGTAATGATGTATGATGGGCTGTAATTTCTGTGTGCTAATGGTTTACAAACAGTATCCCAATGATGACAGGAATCTCATTGATTCATTACATGAGTGCAATAATACCAAAATAACTTACTATAGATCACTGTTTATTCATGCACATACTGATAACAACCTCTATATATTTCTATACACAGATATATAGAAATAAAATTAGTATTAGTCTTTCCACATAAAAGTTCACACGGCACAAAACATTTTGTGTTGAGTTCCCTAAATCAATGTTTAAAGTTGAAATTACTGCATTGAACGGGTTCTTTGAAAAGCAACCCATTGATTTTAATCTGCTTGAAGCAATCAATTACTCCCTGTCCTCTTTATTCCAAACTGTAATGAAAACTAAACTGCATTGTCTTGAAAACTAAATGTGAAGATGATCATAAACAGAATTTAAACTCCATGGATTATTCATATCTACCCATTTAGATTTGCCATTTCCATTATGAGTACATTTGCCATGAGCATTTAATGGACATCTAAAAGGGAATTCATTAAAGCAGGAGCTGTTGGCAGCACTTATGGGCTTCAGACTGCTTTATGTTTGCCTTTAATAGCTCACTATTATAAAAGTGATATATTGTGTTCATCCCATTAGTAGTTTGCAGAAAGGTCTGTAAGACATAACAAATCCTTTTGAGTATTGTCAGAATCAAAACTAAATCACAGGGTACTTTTTTTCAAGCAGCATATTATGACGCCAACAAGATATCATTTTAGGTCATCTAAATTTTGATGATCTTAGCCAAGTAAGAATTTAATGGCCCTATAGACAGTTTGTTCTTTTTCTTAATGAAACACACGTGAATTATTAATGCCATCTCAAATGCACACATTTTAAAAATTTGTCTTAACTATTAAGGTTAAGCATGCTTAAAAATTAAATATATATTTCTCAAAAATATCTTCCACCTTATTTTGGGCCAAAGTAGTGTCAAGGCGAACAGGAAGCTTAATGCCACCAATGTGTGTGTGGAAACTGCAGGGCAAGCAGCCTCCATCCACGTGCTTCCCCTCGCCCTGCCCTTCCAGAGGTGAGCAAGGAGGGATGTATTTGCACAAGTATTCACTTATTGGCACAGCAGGAGAGAAAAAGGCAAACTAAAACGAAGTTGAACTGCAAAAAGTAATCCAGGGTTGGTGACAGACACACCTCCCCACATCACAGATCAGTCCCACTTGACAGATTTCTGCACCTCTAGAAATAACTTCATATCATTCACCATCTAAGTATTTATGGTGGCAGCCTGGAAATGTTCCTGTGATTGAGTCTTTATACAATATACACGGGTATTTGATTATTCACTGCATGTTCAGCAGAAGCACTCGCACCCCAGCCCATCACAGCCAGTCCTGCGCGTTTCCTTGTGCTCCCTCTGCTGAGCCTCTGCCTCTTACACAACCTGTGCTTCCAACAGATGGGACTGCTGGATTTACCTATTTGTAAAGGAAGCGAATAAAGGATTTCACAGTGTGTATATCTAAAACCATTTTTAAAAGGATCACCACAATTACTAATAAATATTAATCATTAGATTTACTTTGCAAAGTATGAATTTCTTTAAAATCCCTGTAGTTCAGGAGGTCACCTGAGCTCCCTAGGGTACTGGCAGCTTTACAAAGCAGTCCTGGTACTGCACTAAATTCAGCCACGGTGCCACGATACTCAGAAATAACTTATGCAGAGGGCTGTATAAACTGAAGGCAGATGCAAAGCCTGTGAAGTTAGACCAAGTCTCTAACACCCTGAAAACCTTCCAGCCTATGCACTTTGGCTTTGTATCTTAGTTTGAAAGGTGTCTGCTAGGGAGGGCAGGGACTCCCTTGGAATGGAGAATTCATACCCCCTCCCTCAAAATTATTATAATTTAAAAAATTAAGTGGGCTCTCAGGCAGAGGTATGGGGATAGGAATAACAGTTCTTTACTAATATAAATAACAAGGCAAACAAACAACTGAGGCATTAATAATACACAGAACTAGGAACCTTGAGGGGGTTTGCATCACAAAGTCTGTGGCAGTCTGATCTCGGTGCCCCTGCAGGACTTTG
>VXBR01005569.1:64473-82075 GCA_013400215.1 Cisticola juncidis | reverse complement strand
CCGAGAGAAACTCAGAGAGACCAAAAAAAGGTGTAGCCCAGTGCTACACTCTCCTATGGCCACTTCTTTGTTTTCCTCAAGCACCTATAAGTACTCAGAACTTACCTTCCTGGCAACTTATGGGAAAAATAATCTGTAAGAAGAAAACAAACTAACAAATCTAAGCCCCAACACCTTGAAAAAATAATGTCAACCTCTTGAAAGCTTCTAAAGAATCAGACTTCTTCATCTATACCAGCCCTACTGTAGATTCCTAAAGGGAAGCTGCTCATCTCTCATGGCTCACCTCACCTGGATGGAAAGCTCCTAACACTGGCTTCCCACCTGAGCCTTTATGAGCGCTCCTAGAATTGCAGGTGACAAGCCAGTATCTCCTCCTTGAGGAGAAGAATGACACAGGATAGGTTGGTTTGACCTGCAAGATCTCGCAGAAAGATGCTAATTTCTTGTGCAATACAAAATAAAGGAAGCAATAGAGAGGCAATGGGTTCATTTTCCTTTTCCTGGAGAAAAAAAAGTACTGTCTGGTACCCTCTAACAGCATATCTGTGTGCTCCTTGGCTTTTCAACACCAAAGGCAATCACATATGCAAAAGTAATTGGCTCTGTGTTTTATTATTTTTAAGTATTTTCCCACTTAAACTTGACATTTGAAAATGCTTTGCTGCTTTTCCTGATGGTACAATAAAATGGGATGAAAAGTGCAAATGGTTCAAATATTTAGTAAGAAAAGGAAAAAAAAAGATCAGAGTGCAAGTATTATAAAATGTTTGGATGAGCCAAGAACTGCCACGCAAATAGAATTAAGAGTGCTTGCTGTCCTTGACTGAGCAAAATGCAGTTTCTGTAGAGATTTCTGTGCAGACCTTTCCTGGTACAGTTATTGTCAAACACGTGCAAAAGGAAGGAAGGAAGGAGGTGTGACATCCCACCTGACTCAGAGGAATATTTTCCCTTTATTCATCATGAAGCATTTCACAGTGATGTGGATGTTCTCTCCATCTGACACTCCCATACAGTGTCTACATAAGTCATGTGAAGCCAAGGGTAATCCAAATTAAAAAAAAAAAAAAAAATTGATTGTTGAATCTGAAGACTTCACACATCTGGAAAGGTTCCAGATCAAAGGAACTGCAAAATAGAGGAAGCAGCTGAAGCTTCATTTCTATCTCAAACCCCAAAAGGTTTCTCATCCTATATACTGGATATGACTGATGCTCTGAAGGAGAGTCCTTAGGAGCTCAGCTCCAGTGACTCTCTTCTGCATTGAAACTGATGCATTGCTAGTCAGGTGACAACAGCTTGACAAAAGTGACAAAGTTTCCTGTACATGCTGCTCCATGAACACTCTATCAGGCCAGCATTAGTCTTTCCACACAAATGCTTGTAAATAAATCTAAAACTAAAAAAACCCCAAATAATAGGAATGCAAACTGTCCAATCCTGTGTAATTAAAAAACAGTAGTAGTGATATGAGAGTAAAAGTAAAAGGAGGAACCGCATGTCCTTTGTAATTCTGGATTAACCCAGAACTTAAAACAACAAAGTGCCCCAAGTGATGGACAGTTCCCGTGCTGAGTTTAGCACTCATTCTTTTGTAAGGTCAAAAGCAACCAACAAAGGTCACAAAGATCTGCGCTTTCTTCTTATTATTACTGTTTCACCTTTGTTTCACATATAAGAATAGAAATCACAAGTGCATAAAGCTACTTGGGTTAAGTATTTTCTCAGGGGAAAAAATTCAATTAAATAAAGTTAGTGGAACAATTCTTGTTTAAGAAAACTGCCAGACAAATACATATTCTTCTTTATAAATCTAAACTGACAACACTGTTCTAAAGGAAAATATAGAAGATCATCCAGAGGAATGTTTTTGTAATACACTGGTTGCTGGTAATTAAATTCAATTCATAAGTAATTCTGAAGGAGAAGTTGACAACTAATCACGTAAAATCACACAACCCCCCCTTTCAGCAGTGCTGGCCAGTGCATACCACAATTCCAGGACCCAAACAGAATGGTGGATAACTCACTCAGTATCAACAAGAATCCTGGGATTTCACTGGATTTTTTTTTTTTGACAGATGTACTTATGATTTTGCATATTTTTTCTCTTTGAATTACACAAATATGCAATAAGCATTTTCATAATTAAGTTTAACTTGAATCATAAAAATTGCTGTAGTCTAATATTAAAGAATTATTCACTCTGCTCTGAACTCTGATGGTTAATTTACTTACTGCTAGGTCTGTTAAATTAATTCATTAAGCTACTTAAATAACGAAGATACAAAGCCAATGTACAGCAACGAAACCAATATATTTTAGATGAGTAAGTCTAAAGTTAGCCTGGCTTGCTGGGGTTGCTTTTTCTCCTAGATGCCCTGTTTGCTACTTACTCCTTCTTGCTAAATAGGTTTGGGAAATGCAGCACAAGTGAAAATGTTGAGCAGTTGGAGGTTACTCAGAGAATATGCTTGAGGTGATGTATGTGAATTTTGAAACAAAGAACATAATCAAGATGTGAAAAAGTCATATTGTGTGTGTGGCTCTACGCAGATATATACATATATATATATGTATTATGCTAAGTAGAAAAGTTATACTGTATTAACATTTGAATAATATAGTGAATGTAGTTTTGTAATTAACAGTAAGTTTTAGTAAAATAGAAGCTGTGTATGTGTGTAATATTCTTTTTAGCTCGAGAGAGATTCCTCAGCACTGAGGTAATAGTTACAGGAACTTCCAAATCATCTAGTTAAAAAGAATTTATGGCCTTTTATCAACGGAACCAAACTTTCTCAAGGACGTAGATTCTAAGGTGCTTTTTTAATTAACAGAAAGCTTTTGTGATAAGAAACAGCTGGAAATGACTTGATTTAAATAAAAATGCATGTTCACAAAGGAGAGGATGCTCAAAAAGGGAGACTTTTCTTTGTTTTGCGCCCTTCTCCGTCCAGCCTTTGCCTGGAAGGGGGAGGGTCATGGTGGCCCGGGCTACCACTCTTTGTTTTATTGTCTCATTATTTGTCCTGTCTCTGAAAACTTTTTAAACTTTTATTTGTATTAATTTTTGTAACCAATTTTATTCTTTATTAAATTTTCATAAATTTCTAAACTCAAGTGATTGGCGTTTATCACAAAGATAAAAAATACACATAATCTAATAAATACAAAGTTACACTTAGCAATCTGGACAGCAAACATAAACAGTGTCAGAACAACTAAGTCTGGCCATGAAAGACAGAGCAGAGGCTGGAAAGCCACAAAGCAGACACACGTGAAAGCTGAACCCAAAACTACTTTTGTAAAGCAGAAAGAGGAATTCCATTAGGTATCTGTTAGGCATATCTGTACCAGAAAAAAATTATTAAGCAACATCATAGTGCCTCTGTTCCAGAAAAATCTGAAAGGCACTTCCATTCAAAGTAAGATGTAAAATGATGAAAGACAGATTCTCTTAACATTTTCTGCCAAACATCATTCCCTAACTACCCATTACTGAGAAAGGTAACCAAATTAACCAAAGAGGCAGATATCACTCATGTGCCGAGCGAATACAAGAGAAAATTAACTTACACAAGCACTTAAAAGTCAATTGTGGTAGTGTGTTTTCCTTTAGTTATGAGTTCTTTGAATGGTTGGCCCATACTGTCCCCCCAAATGGATGGTTTCACCCAAAGGTCTCTCCTCCCTCTCCTGGTTATCAGTCCCTCCCCAAATCCTGCCCCTTGTTCCAGAATGTCCATGCCTATCCTCCCTTGAACCAGTCCCCGGCCTGTTACCCCACCTATTTGGTTGTCAGTCTATGTTCATCCCTTCCCCTGGTTCTGGAAAGGTCTGTGCTGTTCCATGTCCCGTTGGGTAGCCCAAGCCGCACCCTCCCCCTGTGTTCTCCCTCTTTAGGAAGTCCCCCCTTGAGCGCCTCCCGTTTGTCCCTGATTGGGTTGATGTATTTTACCCTCCCCTTGTTCCACCCTCACTTAAAGGTTGAGTGCAAAGCCCTGTAGCTGTTTTCTGTCCCTGATTCTCCTTTATTCCTCCGGGAATAAGCGCTTTTGGAGCCCTCCGGAGGATCCCTCTCGTTCTCCTGCCCCGCTGCTCCCCGTGCCCCGTCCCGCGGCGCTGCCCGGCCCTGCGGTGCTCAGCAGGGAGGGGCCGTCCGAGCCTTCCCACGCCCCGCGTCAGGCAATCGCTGCTATGCACATTTTGTATATAAAACAAAATGTAGCTAAAGGTCACTTCACTACAGATGCAAATATCTCCACATCTGTGGAATCACTGACAGGTGACTTAGACTAGTTTTGCAAATGAACTATCCACCTAACTTCACAGGTTCCATTGCTCTGTCAGCAGAAACACTAGAATTCTTCTGCAAGCAAATCAAGTGCACAAACTCAGCCTTACTCCTCTTCAAAAGACACTTGTGATATTAGGAACGTCTTCTTCTTGTCCTCTCAGCATGCAACAGGTTTTTATGCGGTAATTTGCTATACTAAATTGTTTCAAATGTAACTCTGAGAAAAATTCATCCTGTTTGCAGCATTTTGTGACACACTGTACCACTATTTTATCAGCATTTTGTTGTAACCACAGCTTCTCTCTCCTGCCATCAGCTCAGTTTATTCTCAGCATTTGCTATTAGAAAAACAGTATTTTCTCTCACATCACAAATTATACTCACATCCAAATAACTCAATAATATATTTGCCAAACACTTAAATCATCAATAATTTGGCGTGGAAGTAGGATTAGATTTTAAGTCCCAAGTGATGAAATCGATTGTGAAATGTTTAAATATTAGTTTACAAATATTGCTTATAGCTTAATAGCATCATAGACGTAACTTCACACAGATATTGGCTCTAGACAGTAATTATACCCTCAGCCTAATGCTGCAGTTAATGGACATACACATTTCAGTGATAATTGCAATCCCTGAACATGATAATGTGCCTTTATTAGCAACTACAAAATAAAGCTCAGCTACAGCCAAGTGAAGAACTGAACTGTGCTTGTTATTTATTTTTAGTGTTGCCTGATTTGTGTTATAAAATTCTAAAATAAAGTAGCATGGCACTTAAATCAGTGGTTTAATTGCCAACATGTGAATAAAGAATATCTCTATGATGATTCATGCAGGTTTAGTTGTCATGAGCAAGGAGTCCAAAGGTAACAAGTGAGAGAGACAAAGGTATTAAGTGACAGAACAGCAAATACACTGCACTTCAGGGAGAAAAAACAGAAAAGGAGGTTTTTAAGAACTTAAATGTTTTAAACATCATTGTAAGAGGACAACGAAAGCAAAAGTATATCATGTAAAATCTGAGAAAAGAGAAAGCAGAAGAAAAAATTCCCAAGCAAATGCAGAAGGGAACGTACTGTTCAGGAAAAAAAGCATCAATTCACCCATAAAATAACCATGTAAAAAATTAAGTTTTTGAGGATATGTAAAATGAAGAACACTTTACAACTCAGCCTAATGAGGAACCCAGAGTTTATGATTCCACAAAGTTCTGAGTGTTTGTCTCTCTCTCCTGATGGTGCGTTCAACTATACAGGATTTCCAGGTAATGGAGAAATTCAATAAAGAAATTTTCAAAAGCAGTAAAAGGACAGATATTGTGATTTAAAGTTTGCCAAGGCTTTGTGACTAAGAACTACTTATTTTAACTTCTGTACTAGCACTTACCTTCTATTTAATTCAGCGTGGGTTGTTAAATGAATTTGTATTTTTCATGACCAGCGCTACTCAGTGCTTCCCTGCCATTCTGTAGCTGGAAAAGCACAAACCTGCTGTGTCTGATACACCAGGCAGTTGTGCCATGCTTTTCCTTCCTGCACACATCCACAGGGAAAGGTTCTGGGTGCCTCACAAGGAGAGCAATTGTGCAACAGCTGCTGGAGCTTTCCATCAGCACCAGAGGATCCCAGACCCACCAAAGCCAATCCTGACTTCCTTTTCTTACGCAACCTGCAGGGAGATTGGATGAGAACACGGTGGGAGCTATGAAACAGAGTAAAAATGAGATTTGGCCCAGTGAAGGGAAAAATACCAGTGATAACATTTTTCTTCTGAAACAACAGTTTTTTAGTCTTCCTAGAATATGCCACGGAAATAAGTTGTAGCCAATTCTCACTGTTATATATCCTTAACAAACTCTAAATGTTAAACTTAAATGAGAGGCATTTCATGCAATCTGAAATATATTCAGTTCAATTAAAAATAATTGATGCATAGTGAAATAATTCTTCCCAAAGCTGCTGTAAGATCTTCAAAAAATAAAGCTACTTAATAATTTTCATCTCCTACAGGCTTGAGAGAAGCATTATTGCATATTAAAAATTGGAGTGTGGTTTTCCCAGAGGTGAAAGAAAGTTATTAAAACAACCTATTTATTGTTGATATAACTATCCATTTGTGCTACACAAAAAGTAAACATTTCAGTACATTAAAAGAAAAGCTAATTAAGGTATAATTAGTATTTTCTATGTTTTGATAATTAAGGGTTAGTTGGCTATTTCTTTTCAAATTTCTATTTGCGGTAACCCCAACCATGTCCTTAATGAGCAGCTAACACTATTGAATCCCTGATGGCTGAGGAGTTTAGTGACCACTACTACATTACTTTCATTTATCACTGCCTCTTTACGTATAAATTAAAGTAGCCCTGTAGCTATGTTGATCTACTTTATATCAATTTCTTCATCCATATCAGCTGAATATGTATGGCATTAACCTCATTTACCAGTTTGGAAAAGCTGAATTAAAATGAGATCTAATTTCTAGTGCACAGAACAATTTCAAAACTGCCTGCTAATTCCCAGCACCTGTCAGTGTTGGATCTTCACCTCGTGGTAATGAAATAAAACAGTGTATGTATTTTACAGCCATGAAAGGATAATCATTCATAAGGGTTAAGATATCATTAATCATGGAGATGCCAGGGCCCAGAGCTTTTGCGGAGCCACTCACAGTTCAACCCCTCTACTTGCAAGGATCTTGCTGAAGGCAGGGGGTCTACTGCAGATCTCTGCTCTCATATTGCACAGGGGAAAAGTGATCACACACTGCACAATAAGGGTATTTCTCTTTTTTGCTAGGTCATGCTTTGTGTCTGCAGGCGATGTAATCAAAGATACATACACATACTGAAGAAATCTCAAAATAACAAGTTGAGGGAACATCCCTTGCAGGTGAGAGGACAAGCCTGTTTTCAGTGCTTAGGTGACACCTGGCTATACATACATCTGGCTTTCAGATGCTGCAAGCACAATCTAGCAAGAAAACTATTCTTTTCCTCCCCTCTAAACGCACTGTAGTCTAAATTCTAAACCCTTGAGATACGTTTTTGTGATAATGCAGATCTGCCAAGTCTAAAAGCCCGGATTCCCGGACTGTGGCACCAACACTCTGATGCCAAGCGGTGGCTGCATCTCCATGTGCACATGAGGCTGTTTCCCAGAAACCCTGTAGCCAGGATTTTCACTCCTGCTCTCCCACCTTGAGTCCTCATCATTGCTATTAAAGCTGGGGCAAGATAAAAGCACGGTTTGCTGGAACACCCCATTGCCAGGGATCTTCACTTCCAGAGGTTCCCTCAGTCTGCACCACCTGGGATGGATTAACCACCCCAGGACTTCTCTGAACTCATTCTGGGCTACCACTGGGTGGAAAGATCCGAGTAGGGAACCATTAATCATTTCCCAGTAAACAGCTTGCCTAGGTGCATTTTAATGAAACAACTCCTTTGAACGGGCGAAGCAAGCACGGCCCTTGCGCACCCGGTCAGGCTGCGGTGACGTTTACAGAGGGCCGTGCCCGTCCCCGCCGAGCTCCGGTTCGGCACCGCGGCTGGGCCACGGCAGGACGGGCACGGCCACAGGAGCATCCCCGGGGCACCCGCACCTGGAGACCGCAGCTCCTCACGCGCTCCTTCCTCGCTGCACTGTCTGTGCAATGCCTCTGTTCTCCATCACAAAATACTGGACGGCTAAAAGCATTCCCACAGAAAAATAAGATGCAAAAGAACTAACAATAAAAATAACTTTCTGTCTCTACGCCTATATTTTTCAAGAACTAGAACTACTTTTCACTTCCAGAATAACTCTTAATGCAACCTCAAGAGAAAAGTCTTCAGCCAAAGCAATTTTTTTACAATCGCTCTGACAGTGTATATGTGGAAACTGAACTGTACAAGTGTCAGAACTCTCGAGTATGAAGCTGGCTTAGTGTTAAACTTCTTTCAAGTTAACAATTCTAAGTGAACCGAAGAAATTTCAGTAACTATCTTCACTCAATTGTATTTCCTTTGATACATTAATCGGCAAGACTTACGAGTTTTATTGACCCTTGGCAGTATCTAATGGCCAATTAGAGGCAGTCACAGGCAAATCCTGCTCATCCCACAGGCTGCTGACCCAGCCTGTCCCAGCAGAATTGGGAATAGCTGCACAATGAACTGCTTTAGGGAAGGCTACAAGCCCCTCCTGTTACTTTTTCCCCCTCTAAGGGCAAATGTCTGCTGTGCTTGGCAGCACTGCTTTTCCAGACAACTTTCTTCCTCCTACCCTGCCAGTGTCCAAACCAGCAACACACCACAAAACCGTGACACTGTGAAAATCAAGTCATGCCAGCATTAGAACAAAATGGGTACCGATAGACAATTTATAGACCAGCATTAACAGTTCTGTACAGTACCAGAGAGTCCAGTCCAGTATTTCAATATATTCATTCAAAGGCCTGCCCATTCCAAAGACAGGGTATTGATGCATTATTTTTGTACAGGAATGGTTATGGCACTAAAATGTATTACAGAATCATGGAAGAAATCTCCAAGGTTTTGCTCTCCTTCCTCAGACAGCAAGACCCAGTGGGCTTATTAATAAGAATGCATTCATTTACTTATGCAGTTCTCTTTTTCTGTAATGAGTTTGTTTTTATTACATGCACACGCTTAAAAAGGTGAGTTAATTAATGAATAAAATTTGTATATTTATATAGGAGACTTGTCCTACATTTTCATTAGACTTTTCACTGTTTTCTAAACATTTTCTGTTTGTTTGTATGCAAACATATGAGCCAACAAAATCATTACAACATCGCTAAAGCAGGCACAATTTTCCACTATCTGTTCTGTAAATAAAACAATCCAAGCAATCCTGATTATTTATATAAATGTGTATTAACTTAGTCATTTGATTGATGTCTGACTTTTCTGCTTCTGTTTATTGCCAGTTTGCAGAGAGCTGCCAGCAGGACCCGTATGTGAGGATTTACAGCCGTGGGGGCAGCATGCCATCTGCTGCTCTCGGAGCTGCTACAGCAGCACCGGCACGGCAGCCACACAGTGCTGCCTTCTGCTGCCTCTGAGCTGCACAGTGCACACAAACAGCTCAGCCTGCCTGATGGAAAATGTTTAGAAAAGTACCAAAACAGGGAGTTCAGATGCCTTCACACACAGCTTTTGTTAGACGAGCTGGCAAATGCTGTGTTCCGGACCACAGGAATCTGTCCATGCATGTGAGAGGCTGCTATACAGGCCTGCAAGCTAAAGGATACTAGTAGATAATGTAATCAAACCATTGGGGAAGAAAATCACTTTGAAAGTGCATTTGCAATGAACTCGAGGGGTCAAGAGTGGGGCTGGAATTTGGGAACATCTCTTGAATGGTAACATGCCAGGAGAGCCTTGTGGAACTCCTCCTGTCCCAGCCTGGTTCCATAGGAACACATGCCATGAGCAAAGGCAGTGTATGAAATATGATTTATCACCAGTTTGACTCATGTCTACTGATGGGGTGGGGGAAAACCAGAAACAATAAACCGACACAAAACTGTTTTCTTAAATTCACCATACAGTGTTTCACCACGTCCTATCAGTACAGGTTATTTCTTTCTGTTCCAAGTGCTCTCCAATAAATCAGTTAAAAATATTAGCCAGCATTTTCCTCAGTAATTAACCATTTAACCCTCCCCATACAGTGACCAGAGTTGTGGTCACTTACAGCACACCACTGAGCTGGCAAAGGGTCAGCTTGGATATTTTTCCTACTGATGACAGGGCTCCAGGTGATTAAATATAAATAATACACTGCCTATTTTTGCCTGCTGCTCCACCCACACACAAATGCTTCCTCCAGCTCTCTCTAAGGATAGATATAAAAAGCTTGGGGTACAATCTCCTACCCAACCCCTCACAGCACACTGTACATTGATGGGACCTCTCCAGGCAGTTACACCCCCATCAGGCAGGATAACAGGAGAAACAAAACCCCATAACAATAGATAATGGGAAAAGAGTAATTATAAAGGTATAATAAAAATAATATTAGGAATAAAAGAATAAAAATAAAAATAATATTATAATAATAAAGAGAAATTACAGATCAGAATGACAACTTCTGTGGAGTCATACTGCATTTGAAGTGCCATCGGTAGGAATTTTGCTCATGAAGATACCTGGAGCACCAGTACACTTTCACTGGGTCCCTCCTGTTCCTTAGCATTAGAGAAGTCCGTCAGATTTCAAAATAACAATTCAGCTTTGACAACTGAAAGGAACACATTCCTGTGATGGAAAAGTAATTCAGTATAGTGTGAAACTTTCTTTTTAATAGTAAGTGAGAAAGGTGAAGTACATTTCAAATCTGAAGAGGAAAAAATACTCTGGAGATTAGGACTGTCCACTGGAAAGCAAGGAAGGAGTGCTACACAAGTGAAGCCAAACCTCAGTCACTGTCACAATTCTTGCTAAAGATTTGCTTGAGGCTCCAACAGAATTCTTTCTCAAGATCAAT
Organism: Cisticola juncidis; assembly: GCA_013400215.1. Lineage (NCBI taxonomy): Eukaryota > Metazoa > Chordata > Aves > Passeriformes > Cisticolidae > Cisticola > Cisticola juncidis. The sequence continues at coordinate 71,272 of VXBR01005569.1, read as the reverse complement.
TGATCTCATCTTACTGACATTCTCTTTATAACATCTACATTATGACTGTCCCCTACAGTTAAGGTGAATTAACTGCTGCTTCTTCAAAAATGCATCTTACTTTTCCCTCTTCTGTATTTAAAATGCAGAAAAGCCAAGTAATGTGAGAAATACAGTGGAAACCACATAAATGAATAACTGTCAAAAGAACAGAACTATTAAAAGAATAAATCTTGTGTACCCAGCTGTGAAATATAACACAATACAGCAGAACCCAGCTAAATGTTTGAAATAAAAAAATTGAAATGCAAAGTAACGTAAAATTGTTTAATGAACATAGCTGTTAAAATATTAACTCCTTGCATGCCAAAACTCCAAAGCATACATAGTAGGAAGCCTCATCAGATGAACATCACATTAAGTGGTTCTCTCTCTCTCCATTCAGTCATTTTCCCTCAGCTGAGCTCAAGAGTTTTTATGGGTGAGATATATTGGCAGGTTCATTTCTGCACAGATCGTTGAGTTCAAATGTTGTAGTTTACAACAAGTAATTTACCTTTGAGCTATGTTGAAGCTGGGCTCTCACACTCTGATCCAAGAACCACAGAACTGCCAGTTCTACATCTTCATTTTTATACTGGGGTAACTGGGCATCCATCAAAGAGATGATCTGGAAAACTCTTCATGACACAAAGAAAGATTTTCAGGAAGAATTCTCAAATGAAAGTATATTGTCACAGCCCATTTCTTAGGGAACACATCAGCTATTTTTGTTTACCCAGGTTTAAGGTTCTTTTAAGATTTTGTTTTGTTTAGATGCTAATTAGACTAATTGACCATGATTAAACATAAACATCAACATAATGTTTTTCTAATTACTTTGTCATTTGAAATTTCCTCACGTGTGTATTATACTGTGGTAAATTTGTAAAAGTGTTTTGGTTTTTTTTTTCTTAGAGCATACCTTCCATATTGAAAAAAAACAGCAATTTGAGAAACAGGGGGCTCAAACTGCAGGTGCAGAAGAGCAGTTTGGGTTCCCTGGACATTGAAGCTCCTGTCCTTAGAAACAAATTTACACATGCACCATATAATGCAGTAGCAGCCTCACTCTCCCTCCACCTCTGTCCTGAAACATCTGAACCAACGCGTTTTCTGACCAAAATCCTTACCTGGTAAATCTCTCCATATTATCAGGCTCAAGTTCAAAGAATCAATTTCAGTCTGTGTCAGCCAAGAAAATTTAATTAGTTTTTTAAAGGAATATTCCTTTGTTTAACCTCACGAGTGCTTCTGCTATCTATTCCTTGAAATCCTAATTCCCTAGCAATTAAAAAAATCAATTCTCACTTTTTGTCAGGTCTGATATACACAGTATACACAGTCACTGGATTAGAAGTCAGTAGCTACTTCATCTGTAAACCTGTATATTAAAACCTTTCACTTTTAATAAAAACATAGTGGAAGATTGCTAACACCACAGAGCCCCAGGGCAGATTAGGAAGGCAAGAAACAAAGGAGAAAATGTAAAGCTTTTTCTCCACTTTGAAGTTGCATGTCCTTTTTCACATGTTAGCTAGTGGATGGAAAAGAATAGGATCGAACATGCACAAGAATTAAGAAAGTTTTTGCCACAAGAAATTGGTCATTCACAATAATCGCCAGCTCACTGCAAAAGGAGGACTCTAGTATGCACATTTTTAAATCTAGAGTCTTCTTTTTTATTCAAAGCTCTAGTCTAAAAATGAGGCTAAAATTCCAGTTGTAGACCAGCAGCTCCCCTGCACTTCTTCACCCACAATAATTAATGTAAAGGAAATTGCAGAAAACAGCAGTCAGAACTCACAAGTAATAAAATTTACACTTGTGGAACACACAAATGAAAGCCCTTCGCCCCCTCCTCCTGCCAAGGCTCTGGAGAGATTACAGACTTAATTACTCCAAAATGTTACAGAAAGGATGACTGAACTGCTCAAGGATAAAAACACCCTGGCCTGATTTGACTATGCTGCCTTACCACAAGAATTTGTCTTTCTTCTTGGTTGCTCCTTGTTCAATAAAATAATTCTTTTAGGAAATAGTGAGATGGCATGGCCCACCAAAACTGAGATACAATAAATTAAGAAAAAAAATTTAAAAAAAAAAGACAAGCTCAGAATTTAGACAGGCCAACCTTCATGGCAAGACATAGAGAGGTGGCAGAGAAGTTGAGAGACAGCAAGAGAGGTGTGGAAGAAAGAATAGAATTTTTGTCTTTGAACTATTCTTGGTCACTGGAGCTTAACTGGGTACCATGTAATCCATTTAAGCACAGAATTCATCAAGTCAGAAAAAAATTACGGGGCAATTATGTGAGCAATTTAGGTTCAATAATGAAAAGTCTCACTTCCTTCAAAGGAGCACACAAACAACAGTATGTCCCTCAGAGAGATGTCACAACATGAGGCAGCTCTTTTAAAAGGCTTTGCTGAACGTCTTGAATAATCAGCCTAAGAAAAGTAAGGACAGAATAAACAATGTTCCTTTCTTGCTAAAACTAGATGGATATTTGGCAGATTAATTATTTGACACCAGAAATGAAAATTATGGCCCTGAACTAAATGCAGGTCTCATCAGGTTCCTAACTTGCTTTTTTTTCCTTCAAGGTTGTTCCTCTTTCTGAATGGACAGGTCTAAGCATTTCCTCAGGTTAAGATATAGGCAAAGGAAAGTCCCAATACAACTGGTTGTTTATTTTGTTTTATGAGTTCTGGTGACCATGAAGAGAGAACTGATGTGAATAGTACTGGACGAGTCCCTGCACTAAGAGTTTCCTGTGTCTACATGTATTTTTGTCAGAGAAGAAAAGCATTTTAATCCCTTCGTGGCTGAGAAATATTTCTCAAGAAAGGCTTTACGAGCACCCCTTGCAGAAGGGAAAAACAAACCATGCTTACCAGATCCATATCCTGGTTCTAAGAGAACCATTCCTGTTACACAATAATCCACAATGCCTTGTGGGGGACAAAAGGGTTGCTTAAACATCAGGCCTTGCAGTTACCTTTTTCCAGCATTACTAGAATCAGATCATATTTAATATTTTCCAACATTTCTAGAATGAAGAGGAATTGTTAGGCTGAGACCTCTTAGGCTGTTTAGAAGGCTTTCATGCCAAATTCTACCAACACTAATGGAACTAGACCTTCACACTCCAAAATTACCTCTGAATAAAAAATCTCATCATAAATTTTAAGAATTGTCAGATAACAAAAACCCATCTGAAAACAGACTCCAAGGAATTATAGTCTAGAAATTCACTCTTGCACTTTTCTCAGAGGTCTCAAAGGTTCAGTATTCTAGCACTTGAAAGGCAAGCTGCATAAAATTCAAACCATTAGAAAAAATTAAGCTACGCAAGGATGAAAAAGGTCAGAGGGTCCTCTCAAAAATACATGCTACCTATCAAAAAACGTCAGTCTCTTCCCTGTACAGTAGTTTGCAAAGCATTGTTTTGAACTGAATGACACATTCCATCACTGAGAACTTGTGTCTAAAAAGCGATGCAGGGCGTGTTCAATATTCCATGTGAGGATACAATCTCATCATCAGGGCCTAAGATCCTCGGAATGTTTCAAAATGAGATACACTGCAGAATTGTGCAATTAATTAACAAAATTTAACTGTCTTCATTCAGCTATGCCAAAGCTTTTACAGAACAACTAGATCTGCTCCTTCTTAAAACAACTAAAACAAACCACCTCAAAATCAATTAGGCCTTGCTATTTAACCAGGGGAAGATTTCTGTGTGCTTTTACAGTTGCAGTTTGCAGCCTCAGCTCCCCTGGTGTCCAAAACATCAAGTCATCCTTGTCAATATTTTCCCACTATCTGTTGCATTCACACTCCTTTTTACAACTCTGAAGATCACCCAGAGCTCAACTAATGAAAAATCTGGCTATTTACCAAGAGGCCTGACTTCTCACAGTCCTCTAGTTTTGTACTGTCACTTGCACCAAAGCATGTGAGGAGAGACAATTTAGGGGAGCTCTCAGGCTGAAGTTCCACTGCTGCCTTATCTGCCTTTACATTTCACATTCTGTGAACAGTCCATTGGAAAGTTGCCTAGGTCACACAAGCACACAAGAAAGCAAAATGCATCCTCCCCTTCACCAGGTGAGAAACGCTGGGTGCTGAATTAGGAAGGAGCTGGGAAAAGAACTGCAGACCTGGTTGCTAATCCCTTTCCCAATAATAAATCACTCAAATTCACACTGGATGAACCTCAGTCTGGAATGCTAACATATATGTATTTGAAACTACCAGATTCTAATTATTACATATATTAGTATAGTTTAGGGAATATTTCTTCGATTTTTATATAAAATTTAATTCACTTGATGTATGGCTTAATTTTCTTTTCTGCAGAAATTCTTAATTTAACTAAAGAAATCTCTTAAGAAACTATATTTTGTATTTAAATCACTGTTTTTAATGAGCTGCACACTGAAGAGTCACACTGCAGTCATTTTAATAATAAATGCAAACTCCAATTACAGTACATTCATAAAAATAACTGCAAAATGGTAGAGAAGTGTACTTGAGCTTGTTTTTAATAAACAGATTATTGCAACTTATCTTTTATTAGACATTCCCAAAGTAACTCAAAGAGTGCATTAACTTGAACAGTATTACAAACAAAGTAAGACTGAAAAGCAAATGAGAACCTCTCTGGTAAGAAACAAAAACTGTTAACTTTGTACTTCCTTGCTGAGTTACCAGGATCACCAACACATTCACACATAATGGATCATCTTCCAAGTAAACTGCCAAAGAGCATAACTTTTCCCACTGCTTTTTCTCATCAGAAGTTGAGAAAGGCTGAAGCTTCACACAGACACTTATAAGAAATGTGTTTCTATAGGAGCTGAAGAAAAATGGAGGCATTAAACAGAATGACCTGACAACAAGGGCTGCTATTTTACAACCACACTATAAAGGAGTGATCTGAAAAAGAAAACAACAAAAAAGCCATGACAACACTATGGATTCTGTGAGGCATCAAACCCCACAGACTCACACAGGCAGCAAACCCACCCTGGTCCTTCTCCACGGGACAATCACTGCACTTCACACTTTTTCCACCCCAGTATCAAACCAAGGAACATGACATGCCAACAGCTATAAATGAAGCGGTCCAAACAAAAAAACAATCAAAAAAAATGGCAGAAGCGAACAATTGTTTCTTACCTCCAGAACTTTTTTTTTTAACTTCAGCAATAATGTCTCTGAAGATGAGCTGACTTTTCAGGACATCAAGCCATCCTGATTTTGTAATTTTAGAAATGACAGGAATAAGAGCTTGATAACAAAAAGCCAGTTTGGGTCAAGAAGCTAGGTGGTTCAAAATGTAATTCCTTGTAATAAAGCATTTTAACATTAGCAACACAAGTTTTCTATAAAGAATATGAGCTAAACAGTTCTAATAGAAACTTAAGCCATAGATTTTTTTAAAAAGAACTCTTATGGTTAGTACAATAATTAACATTAGATCATTAAATAGAGGTAAACATTTAGTAACACAAAGTACATTACATACACAGTCGTTATTCTAGGACACATGACAGCAGTTTTTGAATTCATAGAACACTAGTAAAATAGTAATTATTCATTCTGGTCCCATACAGTGGGCATTGATTATTTCACTAAGGATGAGCAGCTCTTACAGCCAACTATATTCAAGTTTTTATACGCAAGAGTCCCTGTGAATGTTCTCAATTCAATCTTCATCTCTCTGGGTAATGGACTTCGCAGCGGTAGAAATTCTGCTCTAACTAGATTCAGACACCTCCTTTGCTCAAGCCCTTATCAACAGTTAAAAGGTGATTCTAAGAAAACAACTGTGTCAACAGAGATGGTCCAGCAGTCAGACAGATGCTGACTGCTTTAACTGATTTGGGAGTAGAAACAGACATGAACAAGAAGTGGCAATTTTTGATCACAAAGAATGATCACAACTTTTTCTAAGAAACAGATTTACATCCTAATGGAAAATATTAGATACTATTATTTTTTCCCACACTTGTCACGTTTTCATAACACTCAAGAATAAGCTGAACAAAAAATTCTGTGGGTAGTTCTAGTCCCACGTCTCCAGGTCCCTGAAGTCCCAGGCATCTCTCCTAGCAACCTGTTTAAGTAGCAAGAACCAGAAATGCTGGAGGCCCAGCTCTGCAACAGCCCACCACGCAGGCAGCCACAAAGGCAAGAAAACTGGCAGGAAACCAGGGAGATTCCTAATCGAAACTTTGCTGACACAGAAACATTCCCACAAACGTTTCGATTTTAATCAACACTTGCTGACTGAAAACACTCTATTAAGACAGTTCAACCAGCTCTACCCAAGAGCAACTTGACAGGCCTGAATTGTAACAATTGAGGGGGAAGAAAAATTAAAATTTAGTAGTCCTTTTATGTACCTTGTACTGAACTATTTAAATAAATGCCAAAAATGGCCTCTCCTTACACTGCCAGGGCCTTGCTGCCTGCAGTGAAGTGAAGTCACAAGGGATGCCAGACACATGCCTAACACCTCAGTGGTGTCTCCCGAAGCCCGTTCCCGCCTCCGGGTCCTTCCCCCCTCGTTCGAGGCCGTTTCAGTGGCCGATCGTCTCGGACAAGTTCTGCAGCGGGACTGCCTCTGGTTTTCGGGGAAGAAGTGGCGCAGGAGCCCAGCACTGCCTTCAGAGAGCAGCGGCACAGAGGAGCAGGTGAGGCTGCTTTCCCCCGGCGTGGAGCCGCCGTGCTCCCAGCGTGGGTGCCGGGAGCAGCGCGCCGGGAGCAT
>VXBR01005569.1:0-64043 GCA_013400215.1 Cisticola juncidis | reverse complement strand
GGGCGGGCCGGGGACCGACACGGGCGGGGGCGGCGCGGGGGCGGTGCGGACACGGGCGGACCCGGGAGGGCAAGGGCGGACATGGGCGGTGCCAGCTCCGCCCGACCAGCGCGGCGGCCGCCTCGCAATGATAAAGGGCCTGAGCACTTGATGTAAAATTATTGATGTTTCCCTGATGCTTTATTGCCCACATTGCAGAGATTCCCGTGTGAAGCCCGGTAGCCTCAAAGAAGAGGCTCACACTGATAGGGTGGCTCTGGAAATGGAAATTGCTTTAGACCTGGAAGGAAAATATGAACTGGGTGTATTTGGTGGACGAATCTTCAGCAGTGAGGTCGAGAACCAATTACTATGACAATTTAATCAGAGTAGGTAGAGTGGTTTCTCTGTACATGAACTATCACGGTTGAATCACTGAATGATATGCTTTTATAAAAAATACCTTCATTAATTATTTGTCTGAAGCAAAATTATGGAAATGGGATTAATAAACAAATAAATAAATAGTTCACTAGCAGAGTCTGTGGCTAGCAAATGTACCTAAGTGTGAGTGAGAGCTGGGCTTTCTGCAGGATGAGCCAGCTTGTCTGGAGTGAGTTTGTTCCTGGCCAGAATCATCTGTTCCCCTGGCCTGGGTCTTCTGCCCAAGGTGACGGCCAAGCACGGGCAGAAGGGGAGAGCACAAAGCTATTTCAGAGGGGCAGGCAGGGAGTCCACACTGTGCTCAGCTACACAGGGCAGCCCTGGCACCCCCTTTAACCATCACCTGAATAATTTGAATCTCTGGAACACAACAAAATTGCCGTTCTATATCTGAATTCTATCAGCTATATCCTGATTATTTTAAGGGGGAAAAAATTGCTCCAGTTAAAGTATTAGTGGATTCCTAGACTAATAGCTGACAAAACCTGAACACAGCAAGTATTAATGTTAGATTGTGAAAGTACCCCAGCCTATGTCAGGCTCCTGCTCAAAGGTCCTTCAGTGTAATTTCTTGAGCAACTTCTGTACAATTCCTTGACCTTCAAGTGTGAGAGGGAAATGACAAGTGAAGATGCTTGTGTGACAGGAGGAAGCTGTGCCATGAAGTTCAGACTTGCATGTAACAAAATCTAACAGTCTTCTGTGGAAGCTCAATTAATGAAGGCTTTAAGTCTGCCTTGCGAAATACAGGACCAATACAACGTTTTCAGCTCAAGCCCGGCTCATTTCCCGCCGGGTGGAATAAACCTCACTTCTTGAACTTACTGTTCCTTTGCCTTAGGTGAACAGATTTGTTGCTACAGGCAGTACATTCACAATGAGATACATACCAGTATACTGCTTAGAGAGCACTGAATCTTCTCCACACTTTTTTAAATTTAATACTAAATTACTTGATTAAAACATATAAACAAAATCAGCCATTCGCGTCCCCTCCCACAAAAAAGAAACTAGGAATTTTTCAAGGTATCAATGTTCCGTTTTTTGCATCACACTGGGATTTTTCCTAAAACGCAATTTCCTTACCGAAAGGAATGGCTGATAATTTACAAGAATTTATTAAATATATAAAAATACATAGAGAGAGAAATGCAGTATATTTAATTTAAAATTCTTTTTTCAAGGACTGTTAGCTTCTCTTAAATAGACATACTCCATCAGGCCAAACACTTGCAGACTGGTATTTGCTAGAGTTCTGCTGCACATTTTCTCATTCAAACATTCCTTTCTTTCAATTTTTCATTTTCCATTAACAACAGCAAAAGGCCCTGAAGTATTTTAATTTCTTTCTATGGCTAATGTTTTCAAGATTATTTTCTGTGCCATGTACTATACTATACCAGTATATATTGCCACCATTTAGTGATTACTTTAGTAATCTAATCCATTTATTTGCAATGCAGATCACAATTGATCTTGAGTATATGTCTGCATATTAAATAGTTCCATAAAAACTAATCAGTAATTTCTATCAGATAACATTATGTTTAAATTAATATATAGTGGATAAGCAAAAAAAGTTATTACCATATCTCTAAGAAGGCCAGAAAGAGTCCATAAAAACAAAATCAGTAGTTAAATATGAAGCAACTTCCTAATTAAAACTAATTAATCTTTTTCAATAACGCAATTACACACTTTCTTCTCATAAGCTGACAATACCCCATGAAGCCTGTAATGAAATAAATTATTCTTTGTTAGCTTGTTGGACAGAGGTCAATAATACCTCAGGGCAAACAAAGTCTATAGCCAATTTCTTAAAGAATTTCAAATTGAAAAGAAAAATCTTTCTGAAAGAAACAAAAAAAAAAGGCACAAATAGCACATTAAAAGAAGAATTTGTGAGGCAGTGTATATGCATTAAAAATCCTACACAGTGTGTGTGTACAGTGTCCTTAAAGCCTCCTTGTCACCCTGAATCCAGCTGCTGGTGACCTCAGTGTGTGCAGGGATCACTGCACTGAACGTGCACATACCAAGGCTTTCCCTGCAAATGCTTGAGTTTCTGCTGCTTTAGTCGTGAATGTGTCCAGTAATTTACTGCTGTTCATCTGCCTTAAGCCAAGTGGGAACTAGAGGTGTAAGTGCAGGGTTGGTATTTTCCATTATCCATTAATTCAGAGATAGCCTTCATGTAATTAGTTAACAAAAGCAACTGGAGAAATTTCTCAGGGTGCTCACTCACACATTGGAAGTGCTGTGTTTTTGACTCCATCTCCTTTGCTGTCTGGTTCATGGATCAGTTGGAATAATGTTTGTGTGTTCCTGCTGCCCTCCCAGCAGCCTGGCAATACTGACTGGGGGGGGATAGGGGCACCTTGTTCACAGTGCCAGACAAAGAGCAGATCCTGACGCTGGAGTGCAATTCCTGTGTGTTTGAAGGGGAGCTACGGAGCAACTGCTGCCCTTAAACTGCAGGGAAGCCTTCCAGTCAGTATCCTGTTCAGGGATTATGATCCTGAGCCCTGAACTGCTCCCAGGCTGCTGGGAGGGAGCCCTTGCTGTGGGGAGCAATGCAGGAGCTGTTACAAGGAGCAGCCCAAAGGTGCTCACAGATTTGAATGCACAAGGAACCTTTTCTGGCTGTGTTTCAGTATTGACTGTAAAACAGCACTTACTGGCTTTAGACCATGATTGCTCCATGTATCTATTAATAGTAAACAAAACCATCCCCCAAAAGACAAATAACTTTGATGAGACACAAAAAATTTCAAATGAGAAGGAAAATCCTGCTGAAACTTATGAGAAAACATGAACTAAGGAGATTAAAGACTGTTTTGCAACCTCCGTACTTCCTTAGGCTTGTTGCCATGTGAACAATCTCTTGATATTTCTTAGTAAGTACTTTATTAAAAAAAAAAGAAGATTGATACAAAGTAAAAATATTGTTTAACTATTGGCAGTTTTGCTAGACAAATTAGAATGCGTGAAAGAAATTATAAGATAATTTAAAAATTAATATAAAATTGGATCCTTTTGGCATACTTAGTAGAAAGGTGCATTGTGAAGGATGTTATTTAATAGTCTAAATATATGATGTTACAACTGTTCTTATTTCTGGTGAGCAGCATGATACACTTCATCCAAAGCTGCATTTCAGGAAGGTGGATACACAGGTTAGTATGTATGTTACCACAGGAGCCATTTACAGAACAGAGACTATTGGTAAATATAACAAATGTGAAATGATTTAGCCAACAGGTGTATAAAAATTATTATTCAGAGTTGTTTTCACTATCATAGTTCCCGGATTCATATTCTTCATCATCTTCCTCATCAGAATTGTCATAATACTCCTTGTATTCAATGCTGTAGCTTGCACTTCTACTGCCAGCAGTAAATGCAAATGCAGGAGATGGGTCTGCAAGATATAATTGAATTCTGATTAAATTAGTTGAAGATAGAAACACAGAGGGAAGTATGGATTTGGATTTGTACAGCAAGCTCAGAGTTTCTCAACTTGTTTTCTGTGAAAAAGACAGGAGCTGATGACTTGAGCTCATATCACTGAAGGTCATGAGCAAATTTCTATATAGAATCATGGAATCCCAGAATAGATGGGTTTGAAATGGATCTTAGAGCTCATCTTGTTCCACCTCCTGCCATGGGCAAGGACACTTCCACTATCCCAGGTTGCTCCAAGCTCCATCCAACCTGGCCTTGGACACTTCAGGGATGGGGCAGCCACAGCTTCTTTGAAAAACCTGTGTCAGCACTTCACCATGCTCTGAGTAAAGAATTTCTTCCTAACATCTAATCTAAATCTCTCCTTTTTTAGTTTAAAACTATTCTCCCTTGTCCAACCACTATCTTCCTGTATAAAAAGTCCCTCTCCCTCCTTCTTGTACTTCTCTTTTAGGGATTGGAAGAGCCCTGGGATCTCCCCAGAGCCTTCTCTTCCCCAGGCTTATTACCAGCAGCTTGCTCAGCCTGTCTCCAGAGCAGAGGTGCTCCAGCACTTGGAGCATCTCCATGGCCCCCACTGGACCCACTCTAACAGTTCCACATATTTCCTGTGCTGAGGACATGGTGAAAATGCATTTAATTCCTAATACTAGTAAACTAGTAAATACTAGTAAACTAGTATTAGGAATTAAATATATCAGGAGATATGTATTAAGATATCAGGCCTCTGCAGCTCCTGTGCATCTGCAAATATTCCCGGAGAAAATAAAGCTTTGAAAGCCACTTGCAGAAACTGGACAAGTGACAAAGTCCCCTAGACCAGGGCGTAAATATGACAATGTATCTTTATCCTGAATTTGCCAGGAAAAACAGTTCTCTGTGGAGGAAGCAGGGCTAGGCCCAAAGCAAATCAATAGTAAAGCTATTTCTGACATCTTTCGAACCGCTCTCATTAAGGAACAACTGTTTCCTTCCTAATTTTATGAAAAATAAACAGATAAGCAGATCTGACATGGTTCAAAGACTCCCTCAGTTACACCAGCTGTTGTTCTGGGTCCTGCTAAGATCAAAAGACTTCTTTGGAATAATGTGTCTCAGCTGTATGACTCCAATCCACAGCTTTCTGTTTTCTGGGCGCTGGTATAATTTGCGGCAAAATATTACTATAGAAACCTGTTAGGGATAAAATAAAATAAAAGCACACAAGAAGAGTGAAAATAGGGGCAGCTTTGGGTAGTTTCTCCTATGCTTCATTTGCATTCCAAGAACCTCAGCCTTTGGATCTTGCTTCTATGCATTTTTATATTTTTTACATTAAAAAAAAAATTACCATCAATGACTTTCAATCTTGCAGAAGCATATGTTGCACCATGCTTGTTTTTGGTGTGGCAGATATAAACGCCTTCATCTGATTTTTTGAGGCCTTGAATCTGCAGCCAGCCTGTCACACCATATTTCTGAGGCCCACCTCTTGCCTTTGAGAAGGAAAGAAAAGGTTTAAATTAAGTAGCTAGGAGACACCATGATATTTCTTAAAATAATTGTGGATGGATTAAATATCATTACAATTTCTGCCATTTTTTTATGTCATCATGCTTTGATTCTGCTAATTCTTGCTGCCCTGTGTTTTGCATCTTGCTGCTCTGCACCTCTGTGTTGGTGCTTTCCCATCTCTGCTCTTTCACCTTCACTGCCCTGCACAGTGCTCACACTCCTGTTCCTCTTCACACCACTCTTCCCTGTGCTCCTCCTGCCCCTTGTCCCAGCACCACCCGTGACTTCTCCAAAGCATTCCACCCGTGCTCAAGCTCAGGAGGAGATGGGGAGTGACTCTGGGGGAGCTGTGAGGGCCAAAGCAGCCTAACCAAGCTGACACTCAGCAGCCAGGCTTTATGGATTGGCATGACATTCCAGGGGAACTTTCTTACTTCATGACAGTTTCAACTGGCTTGGACTGAAGTCTCCCAAGCAAGCATAAGTGATACCCTGGCTGTTGCTCCTTCTGCTGGGACTGCTGAAGCACTGACAGAAATCATCATTCTTTGCATAGTCACAGGGCCCCTACTGGGAATCAATTTATCTCAACATTGTTGTGTTCTGTAGGAGGAATTCAAAGATTACCCACCCTGATCCTGTTCCCAAACTGTATGCAATGGTAAATTCACATTTTACCTGAACTGAGAGGTGGCTGTCGTCTCCTGGCAGAAACATTTTACTCCCCTTCTTTTTCCATTCAAGCTGTGGCATAGGATAGGCTGACACCTCACAGCCAAAAATGACATCATTGCCAGTGTAATTCTGGGCATCCTGAGGTGGCATAGAAATAACAGGAGCTGCAAAGAACCGACAGGGTGTTTCAGGAGGCAAGCGTGCACAAAGAGCACAAACACGAAAGTTTTGTTAACATTAATCCCTGCTTCACAGGACACCATCAGTTGTGTTTGCCTTTTGGCTCTCACATACTGTGAAGAGCTGCATGATTCCAAGCATCCTTTAAAGCTCAGAAAACCTTGTGTCCGTGCTTTCTAAAAACACTTATCCAGGTCTGTTCTTTGCCTTGCAGATGATTGTGGAAGCCAAGCTGAAATCGAGAGCTTAATTTTACCCCATGAGCTGCCACTGTGGACGAGGCCCGGGCCTCCCAGCAGAGCCAGCAGCACCTGACGTGGGCTGAGAGGAAAGCACAGGAAATTCTGGAGTCAGAGGGTGATTTGGTTGTGTGACAGCTCCGAATGTGTTACATTTTGTTTAGCTAAACGCCAAAATGCTGCTATTGCTGGCTTTTTCTGAGTACAACATTGCCTTGAAGTTGCTAAACATTGCCGAGAACTGTTACCCATGGATGTCACAACAGCATTAATGTGTTTTACGTTTACCCTCAATTGCTATGGATGTCATCCAATATTCATGTTAGGAATAAAAGGGATTGAAATTCAGTTATTTCTGTCAGGTTTCATGCTATGCTTATTATACCTGTTACATTTCCACTTACTTGTTTCCTCATGTTCTCGTACTGTCACCCCCTCCAGTGTTAATTATTGACTGCCTCGGAATTCTCACTTTTCCCTTTTCCCGAAGCAAAAGCTGCCGGCGGCCACGAGAGGGAGCCAGCCCGGGGCCTTGGAGGCAGCGGAGCCGCAACCCCGCGGTTCATCCCTCCCTCTGTGTGTGAGCGTCTGCTCATCTCCCGTGTTCGCAGGGGATGAGCGTGTCCGGCCGCAAAGACAAAACAGGGGATTGACTGTCAGCAGAAATTTCCTGCGTTGGAGATCTCTGCTTTCCACCCCCCCGCCCCGATCTATTTAAGGACAACAAGAAATGTTTTGCCTTCTAAAACCTGTTTTCTATCTATTTCCAGACAACTGCTCAAAATGGAATGCATTTTCTGGGTTATTTGGCTTGTGTTGATTTTTAATTTTTTTTCCTCACTTCCCAGAGGCTTGGAAATACAAACTTAAAGTTTTTATAAATAATAAAATAATAAATTAAACAAAATTATTAATAAAATATTATTAATAAAAATAATTAATATATTTTACTTGCAACATTTGAATCAATACCTAGCTGCAGCATTTATTCTTCAACATTTGAAATGGTAACAATCTGTTCCATGCTTTCAAGCAATAATTTATAACATATTTGTCAGTTTTTCAGGATTGGTGGTTTTGCAGAAAATATTAAATGCATACTGATTAAAATTAATTGCAAACCAAATTATACTGAAAACGATCAATTTTCCTATTAATAAATGCCTCACTGAAAATCTTTCTACTCTTCAACAGTAAGGGTTTTCAAACTAGGAAACTTAAATCCTTAAATGCCTGTTCTTTCTTGAGAACTGTACATTCAGAATCTGTCTATTATTTCCAAAAACATTATATAATCAGCATTAATTGAATATCTTGGATGAGAAATTTCTTTTGCCTATAAACTGATCACAGAGGGCCTGATATTAAAACTTACTTTTAAATCTTAAAATAAATAGAAACTGCACTCCTTTTAATAATACATCCACTGTAGTTAAGCCTAAAATGTACAAAAGAAACCAAAAGTCTACATTGACTCACAGGAGTTCTTTAAATTGTTCCCACACAGAGACAGTCTAAAAAACTCTTCAAATAGGCAGATGTTGCCTGGTGAGTATTTTTGTTGTGCTGTTAACTCAGGTGTCCTGTGGATCCCCTGCCAACACTGCCAACACTAACGTGTGGCCAAGGACTGGGTCCTGCCCATGTCACTGTCCTATGAGCTCACCACCCATGGGAACCCATCTGGAGTCTGGAGGACACAAAGGTCTGACTTATAAATCCACATTACAGCTGTCCAGTGCTGTATACCATGCACCAGGATAATTCCACAGTGGGAACACCCCTGTTGCCATTAACTGTGAGGAGAATACAGCAGACAGCTAGGAAATGCCTGGCCATGGTCCCAGTCCTGCAGATGAGTCCAGGGCTGACCAGGACTGGCATCACCTGAGACTCACAGCAAGAAGCAGTTTTGATCTAACCAAACTGGCCGTTCTGAATCTCAACACACCACCAGTATTTTCATCGTCCACCCGAACTTGAAGTGCCTTCAGAAATAAAATACTACAATCTCACAACATCATTTTTGTGTATTTTGTGGAGGAAAATCGAAGTAATGTTCTCTACAATTTAAACAGAAGTTTATAAACTTAATTTTGAGTGTTTCAGGTCTTGTGTTCAGACAAATTCTCCCATGCGTAGCTGTGTGTACTTTGATTGCATAACTGATTAGACACAGCTGTACTCTTATGATAAAGTGTCATTTTCATTCCTGGAGTAGATAAATTTTTGTTGATAGCTATGGGAACTGTTCTGATGTCCTGGCATCTAGAGCTGAATGGGCAGAAGCTGCTTCTTTCCTTTTACAGTCCCAATCAGTCATGAATTATCCCTCTGTGTTACAGAAGACATAAACCAGAAGCCAAGAAAAGTCAAAATACTGTTTCACCTTTCACAGTCAACCCTATATCACTCCAGACTATCGAATTACATAATTAATAGGATATTTTTCTCACATTGTATATTAATAATTTTTGCTAATCTATGTCTTATTAGATGGAGGTGGTGGAATTTTTTGTGCCTTGTTTATTTGTTTTTACTCCAGAATTTACATTTAAAATAAATCATGTGACACAGCTAAATATAAAAAGAAAAAAGCTAGATTGTTCTGTTAGTTTGTTAAATTATCAGCAAGAATTGTTTGAATGTGAATGAGGATGGTTTAAATGTGAAGAATCTGTATATAATCAATGTATTTAGTAACCCTGGTAAATTATTAGATAAACTGATCAAAACTAGCTTTCAGGAGAAGAAAGGATTTTTCCAAGTTTCCTTTGCGAGCCAGGCCTTTTCCTTTCTCTGGCAAGAGAAGAAAGATGAAAGGCTGTACTCCTCTGATGAAAGGAGTTTATTGTTATTTATTTATTCATTGGTTGCTGTATACAATTAATCCATTTGGCATCAAGGGGAAACAGCAGATGCTTTGAAGGAGGAAAAAAACAAAGCAAAGTATTTTGAGCTGAGTGAAGGTTTTATTTATAGCTTGGTACCAAAACCCCACAGTGCTCAGTGTTTGTTTTGCATGCAAATTGCAATCAGGACAGCTCGTGCTGCAGCGTTTGCTACTCTCGGAGCCAGGCTCCTGCTGCCCTTTGTCACCAGCTGCCCCCGGAGCGGCCGGGGCGGAGCGCGGTGCCCTCCGTCCCCGGCCTGGGCTGTGGGCTCCGGGCAAAGACGCGCCCGTGGNGCAGCCCCTCCGAGCCCCTCTGCAGCCCCTCCGAGCCCCTCCGAGCCCCTCCGAGCCCCTCCGAGCCCCGGGCTCCGGGCTCTAAAGCTTCCGAGCCAGCGTGGGGAGCGGCAGCTCGGTGACCAGAGAAGTGTATTTGTCAACCTCATCGCTTCCAGCCCAGCACCCTGCCCAAGCTCCAGCGCTCTGCCCAGCTCGGGCATGCTCCATCTGGGCGCTTTCCTTCTTCACAGCCTCGTTCTTAACTAAACTCTGCTCAGCAGTGACATGGCTGTGAACTATCCTCAGGCTTCTGTACAGTTCAGTAAGCTGAGCGGTTAGGATAATTCTCTGCATTCCTGGAGAGAGGCTCCAGCTTTTGTGGAGAGCCAGGGAAGCAGTGGGAAAGCGCTGGTGATGATGCCTGCATGCAGAGCAGCCAAGGTCCTCCTGCTGGAGGAGCAGCCGTGCGATGCGCCTCGGGGGCGACTGGGAGCTGCTGGATGACACCAGCAATTAGAAGTGGTAGTACTTCCAAATTAAAAAGCCTTTTGTACACAGCTAGTTCTGTAAAATTAATTAGAAGGACCACTGCTTTAAGCTTGTGTGCCTGAGCAGCTGCCGCTGCTGCAAAGTGACCGGCCCTTGCTAAGGGAGTGGCACTTCTGGCCAAAATCTTCTGGAGGGGTTATGCCACAAGAACTACTTCTGCTCAATCCAAACAAGAACTCCTTCCCAAGCTAACAGGCTTTCCATTGTACTGCAGGGTGGCATGAATATCCCTTTCCTGACAAGCCTCGTGTCCTGACTTAATACTGGTAGCAAATAAACGATTCTCTAATGCATCTTTCTCTTGCAGCTAGAGAAAGAGGAAAGAAGCCTGATACTAGCTGTTCATCACTTTTTCTAAGTTTTCAATATCCTTTGTTCATTCCATATAAAACCACAGCACACTGTCTAAGACTGCTAGAAAGGAGTGGTTAAAATATACCCAAGTTATTCCCATATGTAGTCCTTTGCCAGTGCTGCAATTTCAGATTCCCAGAACTGTGACTCATTTGTGACCCACAGACCTCTTCTACTTACTTCATTTGGGAAAAGACTTGATTAACTTTAAAAAACCACAGTAATTTCTCATTTAGAAACAAACAAAAGCCTCTTCACATTTTCATTTTATAGTTGTATCTTAAGTGAAAGATGCCCAGGAGTAACGACTTGTGGTAACGCAAAGAATGGGAACAGCATATGAACAGGGAGCAGGAGTCGCCTGTATGCCCACCCAAGAATCCTTCCACTAAAAATCATGAGAGACCACTGTGCATTTCAAGAGTACTTTAGGGAAATTGTTTCAGCTTGATTCTGTTCTACTATTTGGATTTCTTTTTCATGGGTTAGCTAGATTTTAGGATGATTCTGAATTGGATTATTTTGGGCCTTTTTGGTAAAAAGAACAGAGCCAGTAATTAAACCCTATCTTCTTCTATTGCCTCTGCTTCACTGCTTACCATGTATCCTCACAGGTAGATACACACATGCACACACACATACACACGTGCATGCATATACCTCTGTGTGTGTATGTATACACAGGAGATATATCTATCTATATCATCTATCTATATATCTATATCTATATCTATCATCTATCAGTAAGATCTGCTTTACTATCACCACTTTAAAATTAGGTCAGTCCTGTTACAATAATTTGCCCATTCCTTCCAGACTATCACATCTGTTTACTGATTTCCAACTACACATACAACTTGTGTAAAAAAAAAAAAAATCATACTCTGATTATAGTAATCATGGTCTAATTACTCAGAACAGATCCAGGTTGTAGACTGATGCCTCATTAAGTCACCATGAGATTTAATCCACTAGTCTAAAATAGAGGCTTATAACAGACAAGATTAAGTACGAGATGCTGAAACACGTTTAACACAAAGAAGTATTATAACAGAATAATGATAACTGAAACAAAAACACAGTATTAGTTTAATGAAGTTAGAGTAGCTAGTAACACATCTGAAGATAAGAATCAGCTCTTTTTTCAGTGTGTTAAATGCCTCTGTTCACATTACCTGATTCACATGGCCCTTTATGTTTCATGCTGATGTTTCTTTTTGCAGCATAAGCCTTGTTGAACTGACAGATGTTTTCGTAGGTTTTCCCATCAGGTCCACAGATGCTCTCTTGAGATTTGCACACACACTGGGGTTCAGGGACTTCCCCAAATCTTGCTTCATCAGCATCCAACCTGCACTCGAGGTGATCCCCACATTGCCCGTAGAAGTGATTACCCTGGTCCAAGTCGCAGATCTGACCTTCCACATTCCCACATTCAGAACAGCAGCTGCAGCGATCCAGCACAGTCCCGGCTGGACAGTCCTTTGGCTCAGAGCAGAGTGCCAAATCACATTTTCCACAACTATCTCCTTCCCTGAGCAGCCTCCACCAGCCTCGGTGGTACAAGGCAGGGAAACTCTGTGAAACCTGTACCAGTGCTACCAGCACTGCTGTAACCACCCAGTGCTTCATCTCGAGAGTGTAACAAAAAGCAGAAAAGGTCTTTGGAATAAAGCCAGGAGAGGAAAGAAAAGCAAACCAAAAAAAGAGCAAGCTAGTGAGAGAAAAACATCACAATCCTGGTTTTGTTTTAGAATATAAGCTGTACTCCAAACACAGGCTTTAAGAAAAAATGAGTATCAGATTCCTAATCTGGAACTGATAACAAAAATGCAAAAAACCCCAGCAGCTTTTGTCTAATGCAGTTTGGAATGTGAGTACTGCTTGCACAGAGACCAAACTGCCCCTTCTGACAGCTGAGTTGAAGCTCTCTGAAAAGCTTTTTGCTCTGTGTCTCATTGAGCCAAATTTGCAAAGCCTTGCTCTACTGAAACACTACATTGCAGCTACTGTAGAAAGGGGAACAGGGTAAAGGAGTGTAAAATGAAAAAAGTCACTGCTATGAGTGCCCCTCCCCTCCATCAGGCAAAATAGATCATCACAAAAAGGTAAACACGTGTACAAAGTAGCACCCCAAACCCAGTGCCCTGGGCTTAACCAGTACTCTAGAGACTAGAGCTTGGTGCAGCACCAAATGTGATCCATTCCTGATCACAGCTAGGGGCTCTAAATTAACACTTTATTTACAGGCTCTATACAAGCAAGAGGCAATCCAAGACAGCTGGAATTGACTTTAAACTCTCAGGTTTGACATGAAAGATGCCTGTAAGCATTAAAGGACCTATTGTGTCTCTCCATATATTTTCTTTTCAGTGTTTATGAGTGTCTGTGCTTTGCAACACAAAATAATGTGGTCCATGTTTGGCTCTAAGAAGAATGTGCAAAGGTTTAGAGCACAGGCTAACATGAGCAAAATGCTACAGCTTCAGAAGGAGATTCTACTGAACTATTAGATGTGTTAGATGAGCTGTGCTCATCTTTTCAAAGCACTTCTCTGCCTTAGTTTCTTAAGATGTGCTTAAAGCACAGAAATCTGTCTACAGCTATTACTCTCTACAACTTCCTGAAAGGTGGTTGTATCAGGTGGGGGTTGGTCTCTTTCTCCAGGCAGCAGCTGACAGAATGAGAGGACACAGTCTTAAGCTGCACCAAGGGAAATATAGGTTGGATACTGAGAAAAAGTTTTTTACAGAAAGGGTGATAAAATACTGGAATGGTCTGCCCAGGGAGGTGGTGGAGTCACCATCCCTGGGTGTGTTTAAAAAAAGATTGGCAGTGGCACTCAGTGCCATGGTTTAGTTGAGGTGTTAGGGCTGGGTTGGATTTGGTGATCTTGAAGGTCTCTTCCAAGCTCGTAATTCTGCGATCTCCCTTCGCTTGCCCTGCTGCTGAGATTTTGTGTCTGTAACCCACAGGCTGCTGTTACTGTTGTTCAAACCACGTGCAGCTCACCAGCAATTTATCTTCCTGGCTGTGGAGGTGGAAGTGAAGCACCACGGACCTGCAGCCCTGCAAGCATAGCTCAATGCCATGGGTCAAGGATCACCACTGCCTACAAAGTAAATGTCTCTGGGTGTTAGCTTAAAATAACCCTACATGCATCACAGTTTGAAGATAAACACATAAAAGTAAGACACTGTTAACACGCTGAAATAAAAAATATTTACTTTACTTAATTTTCCTAAAATCTTCCACAAGCAGCTTTTCCTCCTCATTTTTTGTTCATGGTGTGCAACTGCTTGTATAAGCTCAGTGAAGGATGCCTTTTGTTGTACCGGCCTTGCATCCTCTGTCTGCATTCACAAACGCAAATCTTTGGAGGTCATATGTTTACTTTTCATCCCAAACATTTCCATGGCTTTTCCCAAGTTCAGCTCCATACCTCCTGCACCATTTTAGATTACTTCTTCCTTTGAGTTAAGGAGCAGGCTGCTTCAAAATCACTTCCTTCTCCTGAACAGCACAAAATATAATTTCCCTCAGCCTACACTGATAACACTTCTCAAAGCCAGCCTGGAGATAGCTGCAGGACACTGGTTTTTTTCCTCTGATCACTGGGATAATTCATATTCTGTAGGTGCAAGTTTTTGCTTTGAACTCTGAATCAGACTGTAAACAAGTAAGTCATGTGTGTAATTGATGCTTTTAACATTGAGAGTCAGAAAAAAGAACCCCTCACTTAATTTAATGGGAAATTGATTCTTTTGTCGTGCTTTGTGTGCTTTATTTCATATTTCTTTATCAAGTCCTAGTTGATAAAGAAATATGTCCTAGTTGGACATCTAGTTTTGCATTATAGGGTCTACTCATCACAGTCTATTTCATTATCTGTACAGTTATAGGAGATAAATACCTATAGGACAAGGATTTGCTAAGGCTTATATGAAGTAAAGGAATGTTTATAGGGGTGAAGCCATATGTGCAAAGTTGAGCCAAAGCAGGCCAGCTCCACCCCTGCTCACCCTGCTCACCTGGTAATGGTGAGCTTTGTCTGGCATCTCTCAGGAGACCTGGGATCTTAGAGCTGTAAAACAGTGAGTGTATCGTAAGAAAGTACCTCCTGTGAGCTGGCACAGAGGAAACACATCATGGATATCCTAGAAAGCTTTTTGGCATTTACCTGACTCATGTAATCTGAATTCTTGGTGAGTTCAGCCTTTAAATTACGGTGCCTGCGGTCTTGTTTAAACAGCTGCCACCTGGCGGATGATGTGCAGCTGAGGGTTACTTGGTCAGGTCACAGATTCCTGAGATCATATGGAACACACTGAGGTTAAAGGATTGTGGTATAACGTGGAGAAATGGCCTGGTAACCCTCTGAATGTCTTTCATTATCAAGCCAGCTATGACAAGCTGAGGAGAACTCCCCACACTGGATGGATGTGTGGCAGTCAGAGCAGAGGAGGGGGAGGGAGAGTGAGCAGGATGCACAGCTGGGTTTGAAGAGGCATATTAAAGACATAGTCCCATCTGCTTCAGGAATCAAATATGCATTATTTCAGGATGTCTCTAATCCCCAAAGCTTGCTTTTGTAGGGAAAAGTGTTGATTTTCAGCACAAACCTTGAATGAACCCTTAATATCTCCCAGAAGGAAACACAAGCAGCTGTGGATGAATGTCACTGCTGGAGCTGCAGGACAAACAGCGCCATGCACTGATCTTTGAGCCAGCAGCCCCCAAGTGTAGCCTGCAGGGCGAGAGCACAGGAGGCTGCAGAGATGGGGAGCCAGCTGTTATCAGCTGGGAAATAATACCTTGGAGAATCATGTCCTGAACAGGGAGGTGGAGCAGCATTCACGTGCCCTGGTCTCAGCAGGAAGGGCTGTGCTGCCTGTGCAGCAGTTTCCCTGGCTTTTCCCCAGCTTTTCCCCAGTATTTCCATATGGCATGATCAGTTCAAGGAGTTCTGCCACCCTTCAGTGGAAACATAGGTTGGATGATGGGCAGGGAGGGGACATGGCAAAGCAGCTCTGGGCTGTGTTATTACGCTCAGCTTAACTTGTGATACTGATTTGTATCAGATTGTTCTATTTTGTATAATATATAGGTAAGGTACGTGGCTGATGCAATTTGAAATCCTGTTGCTAGTGATTTTTGCAGTACTGCTCTTTCAGACAAAATATGGTTTGGCTCTTTATTCTGTTTTTATTTGTGTCAACATGTTTTTATTAAGTGGAGGTTTCTCAGTGTGGCTCCTGCCATACTTGTAGCCCTGGCTCTTACATAGACATGCATAGGAGTGCTGTGAGGAATAACAGCAAAATACAAAAATATTTCATGTGGTCCTTCTATCTTCTCTGTCCTGCAATGGTTCCTCTCCTTGAACAGCCAGAGTCAAGTTTAGAAACTAGAGTGCTCTGTCTCTTAGGCTGTACTAACTACCAATATTTGAGGTTCCTCAGAAACAGGTAATCTTGGCTGCCTCAGTGTGTTTCTATCCGAGGAATTTTATACTTGTATTATGTTCTCAAAAGAAGCATTAAAGAATGTTCAGCCTGTTGTACTGGGTCATAGCAGGCTATGGGTGGCTGTGCGCAGTGGGTAGGTGCATTACCTGCTACTGTACCTACCTCCTAGGAAAACTTTTCCCCCCCTATTATCCAGAACTGAGCTTCAGTTGAGGTGCTTAGCTCACCTGAGAGCAGTATTTAATTTTGTTGAAGTAAGTGGCAAATGGGGGTGACTGATGCCATGTGCTGGTTCCTCCCAGAAGCGCTGGCTGGGGCATCCTGGGATCTCCAGACAGGGCCTTTTCTGGGACCAGTCCAATGTGCTGACACTGCTTTCATGAATCTCATCATTAATGCTCTAAGCACATGAACTGTAAGTTAAACCTATTGTAACATGATTATTAAATCCATTAATCAAAAGCAGGAGATCTATAATCAACTTATTCTCCAGCTTCAAGTAAATGATTCTGCTCTGAGCTTTAAAAATGCAATTGTTCACTAATATGCAGAATACATTGGGGCTATTAAATGATAAGACTGTAATTGTATAATTAAATTATAAATTTTGCATATTTTAATAACATTTTTATTATTTGCTTTGTAGGTTAAAATGGAGGTTCATTTTTTAAGGTTTCACATATAATTTAAAAAAATCAAAATTAATGTGTGCCCTCTACTATAAACTGACCTTTCCATGAAAGCCTTTGACCAGACTTTTTGTGACTCGCCTTGCACCTGTCTACAACAGTGGATGACTGTAGATTTCTCCTGTCATGTATTTCAGCATTTTCATTGTTGGTCACTGCAGGCACCAAAATTTTAACTTGAAAAGACAAAAGAAGTACCTCATGTCACTGTGCTGGTACCAAAGGCTGGGTTTGTTTCAATAAAGGCTTACTAATTCCTTTTCCCATAAATTATTTCTTTCCAAGAAGTCAGATATATCAAGTGTTCTTTTCAAGCCTGTTCTATGTCTCTGCTGTCCTTTAAGTAGACTACATTTCTGAAAACTGTGCAGTCTTATCCAGAAACATCTGAGCCTCCCATCCCAGAACAGAAAGGTGGTGCTGGAAACATCAGCAGATGTTAATCAAGCATTTCCCTGAAGTCATTCTCTTGAGAGATGAGAGTTGCAGCAAGTAGACTTTCACAGAAAATACCAGGAGGACATTTCACCCATAAGCCCTGCCCACATTTCCACCCTGGTAAATCCAGCCTCTTAACCCTTTTTATGTACACTTCTATCATGTACTACAGATAGAAGCAAGAGTCATCATCATTCCTCTTCTTGTTGAGAGAATAACTTGAACTTTTGTCCACCTTCTACCTTTGTTTTGGGAATGCTTTTCCATTAGCCCTCTTTTTTCCACAGACCATATGACCCAAGTGTCATGTTTTACTGCAGTTTCATGCAGAGTGAAGCAATTTTTGTGTCAAAGGCCATTTCTGTGTACATCACCCATGTCACGGGAGTGCTACCAGGTACAGTAGGGCTTCAAAGGCACCGGGGCTTGGGGAAAACACATCAGACCTTGGCACACAAACCCAGAGAATAAAAGGGCAACACAAGAGTCTTGCACACGCAGCTAGCTACAAGCAGCAGGACAGAAATCAGGCACTGGGCTGGGAGTCCTGCAAGGAGTGGGCAGCAAAGGGTGGGAAATACACGTAGGGCTCTGGGTGACACTCACCTTTGCCACCAGGGTGTGGCTGGCATGAGTGTAAAAGTGTCCAGCAATGTCCATGTGTTCCCCTTGCTATTCTTAGCCCCTTCGGGGTTCAGCATGCAGCAGGAGGTTGGAAAACTGACCTGGCTCCTACTGCAGACCTGCTAGAAATGTGCTCTAAGCATTTGGAGAGTGGCTGGAAGAAAACAAAATAGAAAACTCCAAAACCACACGGTTCTGACTTCGGCAATGTTTCAAGGTGTTTTCAGCTGACAGTCTGAGCAGTGTCAGCTCTGGCTGCTGTGGGTGCCTGTTCATCCCTCCCCTACAGAGGCAGAGACAGGAGGAACATGAGGAGGCTGAAGTCTAAAGCTGACACTGGTGCTGCTACCAACAAAGTCAGAGTGGCAACCACAGTGCTTCCTGGGAAAGTCTGATGGAAAGAGAGATCTCCAAAACTTGCAGACAATTAATATGGAGAAATTTTTTTCAGCAGTCTTAATGCTGATGGATAGGACAGTTTGCCTTGTCCAGTTTATATAGCAGGAGCTGATAAAAAAATTACTTCACAGCTGGGTATTTATGAGAAGTTTTACTTCAAATAATATAGACTTTGCCTCTGGTGGTACCGTGGTTTAGCCCTATTTTTACTGGGAACTAAATCTTTAGGATATTCCACTTATAACTGCAGGGCCTGTCTGTCTACAGAGCAAAGTTAATATTTTCCAAAGCAATTGAAACTTTATAATGGAAAGTCACATTAGCAAAAAACTACCTGTCCCTAAAACCACCCAGGAAATCAGGCACAGAGAAGAAATATGGGGGATGTTCCCTCAGCTGCTCCTGCTTTCTCTCACAGCAATGAATGTTCTCCATGACAGTGAATGCATAGGTATTTCTATCTTGGTCCTGCTCTGGGAAAGTGACCAAAAACCAAGCTGTGATATAAGCAACATTCTCTTGCCTTGTCTCAGCTGCACATGGATCTTGCATAAACTACTCCTGTCTCTTGAGGGAAACAGGATTCACCCCTGGTGCCAGACCTGAGCCATGTCAAAGCATTGAAGTTGCAACAAAAGCTGTGGCTAAAGAAAGCAAGCCTTGTGGGCAGCCACCTTTGGACATCAGAGAATTGCTCAGATTGGAAAAGGCCTCTCTGGGAAAGGGTCTGTAGCACAAGTCATATGAGGAGAGGCTGAGGGAACTGGGAAGGGGCTCAGCCTGGAGAAAAGGAGGCTCAGGGGGACCTTGTGGCTCTGCACAGCTCCTGACAGGAGGGGACAGCCGGGGGGACGGGCTGTGCTCCCAGGGACAGGGACAGGAGGAGAGGGAACGGCCTCAGGCTGGGCCAGGGGAGGCTCAGGGGGGATATTGGGGAAAATTTCCTCACTGGAAAGGTGGTGGCATTGGAACAGACTGCCCACGGCAGTGGTGAAGTGCCCATCCCTGGAGGGATTTAAAAGCCATGTGGATGTGGCACTTGGGGACAAGGGCTAGCAGTGGCCTTGGCATGGCTGGGGGAACCACTGGACTTGATCATCTTGGAGAGCTTTGTACAAATTCCTTTTAACATTTATATTTGGCAGCTAGTGTAAAACACAGTAGGGCACTTTAGTTGGGTTTTAAAGAAAAAAAACCAATACAGAGAAGAGATAATGATTTTTTTTAGTAGAGAATCTCTCTGAGGGGTTGTGTTCATATCACAAACATTCACTTTATTACATTTAATGGAATGGACTTCAAATGCCAGTATATACAAGCCTACACTTCATTATTGGAGTTTGTGTTTATCCACTTGCCATTGTCAGCCTGTTCCCCTCTGTCTACTTGTGCTGCTCTTTGTAAAAGTGATGATTTATGAATATGTGGGTTAGATTCCTCACAGTACAGCATGGTGAAGTTGTTCAATAAAAAGATATTAAAGGAAAAAATCTATAGTTTCGTGTGCTTTGCTCACCTTCTCTAGAAACCCTCAAGAAAAGATCCTTAAGTAAAGCAAACACTGCCTGCTGAGACTGTAACATTAACTACAAACTGAGAGGCCTCACCCAACCAGAACTGCTGAATGGAGCCACTGCAGGCAATTCCAGTTCTGCCCACATAACTGCAGGATTGCCCCCTCTCGGTGATGAAAGCAGCACAGACCAAAAAAAAAAAGTGCTGGGGTGGGGCAATCTGCCATACCATGTTCATTTTACAATCAGCAAATAAAGGCTTCCAGTACTCTTAAGCTACACAGTACCAAATGGCATTTGGTTTTTGATGTAACTGTGTACCTACATGTCATTTATCTTTAAAAGAAAACTCTGGCTCCTGCTGATTGCAGGATAAACAAAACTGACTTTGGGCAGTTTCCAGAGCTCACTTAGAATATGATTTTTCTCAGAAAAGTAACAGTCTTTCAGTCTAAAATAGAGAGTGAAAGGATGATTTAGACCAGCCTACTCCAACCCACGTGTGCTTTTCACCCAGCAGCACTGCTGACTTGCCACAGCTGCACATAAAAGGAGAGAATGACAAATGGGCCACTTGTGCCTATGGCTGGCAAGGAGTGAGAGCTGCTTGTAGCAGTGAAGGCTGAAGGTAATACTCTCCAGGACAAAAAATAATTTGTGACGAAGACATGGAAAGTGGTAGAATCTGTTCAACTGCAAAATAGCAGGAAGAGAATAAGAGATGGGTTACAAAATGATTTTGCTGCCTCTATTTCACGTTCCCAAATCTCTGAAAAAATGCAGCTCTACAAACAACAACCTTCCATGTGTCTTGTGAGTGGAGAACTTCAGAAAGTGAGTGTTACCTCAGTGAGTGACAGATGTTAAATGCAGTGAGGCATCACTGTGCAGTACCAAATCACTTTCCTGGCACTGCAGCAACCGGAACAAAGCAGCACCATGCACGGGAGCATCCCTCTGCTGCACTGCACTAAGCTACTGCTGCTGCTTCAGGGCTCTCACTGCAACAGAGCATCTATTGAGGCAGCAATCACAGTCCCTCTGTTCTCTCTGGCAAACAAAAAATAACAGTCATTATCCTATACATCCTCTGGGACATGTCTACTCCAAGGTTCCAAGGTACCAAAATAATTCTGCCCTCTGTAGTTCTCTGTAGCTGCCAGTGGAATCCTGCACACCCATCTTCAGCCAGGTGAGGTGTGGAATGAAATGCAGGCATGAGCAGAAGAGCCCAGCACAGCCACTCAGCTGAACAGCTTCTGTCAGAGTCAGTGCTGCTGATGCATGCCCATTTCACACACCTCTGCTGGGTACCTCAGGAAACACAAGGAAGATTTTTGTCCACATTGAATTCACTGAAGTTAGGTACCTGGATGCCCACTGGCACAATTCCTCTTCTGCTGAAGTAGGAGAATGAAGCAACTAATTTCTAAACTAAAAATATAGATAATAAGCCCAATAAAACACATTGACCACCATGAAAAACAAAGGGAAAAGCAATTTGGAGTAATGGTCCACATTGCCAGGGTTCTGAATTGTGAAATAACCAATAATCCTGTGCATTTTGTTTCTCAAGACACCCTTGATTTTCTCATGACTTTTCATGGTCAAGTCACTGCAGTTAACATTATCGCTGGAAATCTCAATGCTTGTGAAGCTGATTTTCTGTTTGTAGCTGGTGATGGAATTGTTGAAGATGTTGGTGAGGTTAACTTCTTCTATTTCTTCAGACAGTTCATTTGCAGGCCCCTAAGAAACAAGAGTGCACAGTTTTAAGATCTGTCTTCTCCTGTAGAAGAAGGAGACCATAAGGATAAAGACATAAGAGCACAGCATCATGTGTGGTCATCCCAATACTCAAACATACCTTTCAGCTGCTGCCTAATCCTAGGAGAGCCTGAGGTTCCAGAGATGTCTGTTTCCACCACTGTATTTCTAGAGATATTTTTAGTTCCTTGAGCAAGTCTTACTGTCCAACATCCATCTCCTACAGGACAGCCATCTCTTTCTGTCTACACAGTAACTGAATAGCTGGGAACTCCAAACTGAGGTGGTAATCCTCCTTTAAACCTGATAGGACTTGGGCCCTTGATGACCACTGGACTACAGTCATACCTGATAATTTTATTTCTCACACTAAAGCAGAGTCCTTGAACAACTCAACTCTCACAATCCGCACAGAACACTGTGGGACAGATGTTTGGAAGCATCTTCTGGAAAGGGAGGAAAAAGGGTTCAGCTTTCCTCTGATAGAAGGAAGTACCTCCCTTATTGGATTTACCTGATAGAAGAGCAAAGAGTTGTGTTATACTGGCTCTTCTCTGGGTGCATTTGAAAGGAGCAGACATGCTTCCTGCTCACATGAGCTCAGCTCAGGACTATGGACCCAATCCAGAGCCAGGCACAAGTGCCACTCTGGATATGGTCCTATGAACCCAACAGGACTGCCAGCTAAGGCTGCTGCTCAGAAGTCTGCCAGAGACACAGCACTCCTGTGCTATCCATGTGTTTGTTACATGCAAATGTTTAGATTTATTTTCAAATAGAAGAAGCATTGTTGATGTATCCATAGCAGGAAGACCATTTGTCTTGTTCAGTTAATGGAGAACTAATTGCTCTCAGTCCAAGACCACTGGCCTTAATAAGGTACCTCAGTCCTTACCTCTTCTGGTAATTTAGCTGCACTCTTCTGTGATGAGCTGTAGTGAGCCACTGCATATTCCACAAGGGCACCAAAGATGAAACTGAAGCAGATGCCAAGATAAACATCAATGGCCTTAATGAAACAGTTGGTTTTTGAAAGTGAACTTCGTGAGCCGATCATCAGAGTTGTCATAGAAAGCACTGTTGTAACTCCTTGGAAGATAGAGAGACACTTTGGAGAAGTCTTGGCCTACCCTTCTGCTCATGTCATTGTCCTCTGTTGCTGGCCTGATAAAGCCCATGACCTCTTACCCAATCCAAATTATTCATCACAGCAACTGAAATGCTTTTGTAGCATTCACTGGCTTCACACAGGCTCTCCCTGCCTTTGGCAGCTTGGCTCCAACAGGCAATTTGCTATCTTGTTTTTCATGCTTTCAGTAAAAAAATCCCCCCATCCTCCTCCCTCCAAAGCACACCACAAAGACCATGTGCTCTGTCCTCTACTCACTGCAGTGGATCTCCTGGGACCTTCAGCTACACACAGCCCTACAGGTGGGCACAAGTCCCTTCCACAGCCTCTCCTCCACAACTACCCAGCTCTGCCCCGAAGAACAGCAGAAGGCGAGCAGACCATTTATCCCTGAGCAGGTAGCTCAAGAAAAATACTGCCTACCCAGCCTTCAGAGGCTCCTCTGCCTGTTTAAGTCTTCTCCATCCCTCAGGTAAGAACTCACCAATGCAGGTTCTTGCAGGCACTGAGTCCAGTGTGATCCAAAAAGAAACCCAAGACAACATGACAAGCAGAGTGGAGGGCACATAGGTCTCCAAAATAAAGTAAAGGACATTTCTTCTCAGTTCAAACTGTAATATCAGCCGTGGGTAACTGCCTATTTATGAAAGGAAGAGTTTTGGTGAATGTGAGATTCCCAAGGACACCTGAAGTAAAACTGGGACAGCCCAGCATCAGCCCTTCTGCTGATGGTTATGCAGGTAACACACCAGACTCAGGAGGACACACAGAGCCCTGAGGCAAGGAGGCATCTGAACAACCCCATCTGAACAGCACATGCCTTGCAAAGGGGCTCCTGCCCCTGAGCACAGCGGGAATGTTACAGCAGGGCTGCAGCTCCGAGCAGAGCATGGCTGATGCTCTCACCTGTTCTCTCACACTCAGCATACCACACCTTTCCCAACACATGCTCTGAAGGGTACTGCCAGAGTCAGCCTTACCTGATGGCTGAAAAACAGACAAAACATTTTTTTCTTGATGTCAGCAGGCTCTGGCTCATATCCCAAAGCATCCCTATGCCTTATCATCACAGAGAATCAGACCTCCATTTTCATTAGTGATTTATGATTTTTAAGAATGGTATCTTTTTGTGCTCAAAAAAATTCAGTGATCTTTTAGAAACCATTTTGTTGTAAATACTGACATAGGGGTTCTGAGGCTGGATCAGTAGTGTCTTCAGGATATAGTTCTGCTCTCTAAAAAGTAATTCCCTTTGAAGTGTAGAAACAAAGTCCATGTTGTTTATGGGCTGTGTATGCAACAAAACAACAAAACATTGTTATTTTTAAAACCTTGTCATTCTAAGGAAGTTTTGCTCCTTTTCATAGTACCTATAATTGAAGAAAAGGGTATTTTACACTGATAATGAAAAAGACATTGGATTCTGATCTACAAAATTATGTTATTCCATCATTATAGAATTGTAATTTACAAACAAATGAATATTTAAAAAAATTAATTTTACTCCCAGTTAATGTAGACTTTGCTCTCTGCAGTATCTATTGGCTGCACACCTGGGTAGAAGGAATAGACTTTCTTCACTTATGTGCGGAGGAAAAGAAGGAGAATGAAAAGAAAATCCATCAAATGAATACAGTATATTTTAAACCTCCATTTTTCTGTGGATTTCCATCTTATATCCTGACTACAAATAACAGGATGTCATCACCTTTCTGTTCATCTGTTTTTGTGAGATTAAGATCTGCTAACGGCTTTACTGCTTCAGGACTGAGTCAAACCATCCTAGCCCACAGAAGGAGAGGAGATGGGATGGGGAATACCCAAGAGCTTTCCCTGCTTCTTCCTCTCCCAGGTTTACCTGTTTCCTGCTGTGACTTGGAGACCAGGGTGTGGTAGCGCTGCACCGTGTACTGCGAGAGCCGCAGCTTCTCCATGCCATGCACGGAGTCGTTTCCCCTCAGCCACGTGAAGGTGACATCGTTCTCATCGTAGCCCCCTGAGGAGAGCACAGACACTGTGTGACTGCTGTGGCCAGGGAGAGCCCAGCTGTGCCCTGCTCTGTCTCCTGTGGGGAGCAGAACCCTGACCCTGGCACTGCAGACTGGACAGAGGCCCCTGGGCTGTGTCTGACCATGGGGGGACATCAGCTGTTCTTCCCTCACTGCCCTTGGTCTGCTGCTCAGGATGTGGACAGCAGCACACACCTCTGGGAATGACACACAACGTGCAAGGCTGCTGAGAGCCTGTTGCAGTTGTTTACATGGGGTATTTATGTTTTCAAAGATAATCCATTGCTGACATACAGTTTGATTAGATGCAATGGGATATTAGTACTGCTGTTGTTAACCCTCAAACACAGTCTCTCTCTTCAGTCTGACAGGAGAGCAGGAAAAACACAGTGGTTAAAAAAGAGAAATCAGATCCCACTAAGCCCCTTACCATGGAGCAGAAGCACATTTGACTGAGTCATCTAAGTGTTTTGAAACATCAGAAAATGCATTTTCACTTAGTCAGGAGCTTACAGCTAAGACTGCTATGTGGTTATGAAGCAGGCTCCTCTGACTGGGTACATGTTGTCCAGAAAACCTGCTCATAAAAACAAACCTTTTCTACACGTCATTCTTCCCCTCCTCAAAGGCATGAAGTTACTGAGAACAAATAAAGGCACACAATGTTTAGGTAATACCAAATTCCTGCCTCAAAGCAGTGGGACTCCATACATGCCATCTGAGTGTGTGCCTCCAGGGATGTGATGACATGACCTCAGGTCATCATGACCATCAGTTTGAGGGATAAACCTTGTACCGAGCTGCCAGCTTGCCATTCCCTTCAAAAATTGGACTTAATTTGGGAAACAAGTCCATCAGTTTCACTGATTAAATTATTTTTTTAAGAGCCCTTCTTTGAGACTATGAGTAAGGACACTGTGATTCTGATAATAACCCATTTTTCCTAGTAGAAGGAATCAGATGCAGTTGCAGGTCTATTTACATCTAATTGTGTTTTCTTATTAGACACAAATTACCAGAGCTTGGGCGTGATGAACTCCTAAATTAGGTGTCCAGAACATGAATCCCTGAGCAGAATCCTAAACATGTGACTTTTCAAAGTTCCTAAGTGGTTTTATAAATTGTGGCTACTCAGGAAAATTTTATAATAAGTGATAGATTGTTGTTAATTCATCTGGCGTATATTTAAATAGCATTATTTCTGGGCACTTATCCTAATGAAATCTCCAGTGGGCAATATGTATGTAATTTCATTGGAATTATACAGCAACTAAGCATGATGTAGGACCCAATCAGTTTTAAACCAGGCCTAAACATGCTCCGCTTTAGCAGAACAGGCCAATCATTATTATTTCAGAAGCTATTCTTTGTAATAAAGTTAACCATGGTGAAATAATATGATTTTAATGTGAAAATAATATGCGTTTCCCTAGGTGCTTTATGCTGCAACCCCAGAAGTTAAAAAGCTGGTATGAATTTTCTGTGCTGAGATGGTAGAAGTTTGGTTTTGTGCCATGCAGCAGGAGCTGGCTGCCTGCTCATCACTGGTCCGGAGCAGCAGCATTGCACTGGCTGAGCTTTGGGGTAGCACCCCCAGTGGCCCACATTGCCCTGGAGTCTTTCTCAGCCAGCATTGCCATAGGTGAGCTTTTAATCTGAGAGAGAACTCACTGATAATTCCTCTTCTAGAAACTTCCCAGTCTGAGACTCTTTTCTTGATGAGGGCCCCCATCCTCTGTATCCCCTCCCCAGTTGAGGGGCAGGTACCACAAACTTGGCTTTGGCCTTAATTTCAGCTCATGAGTTTGAGAGCCATGTTCAACTTCCAATTCTTGTGACAACCACCCCTCCCAATGTCCTTTTACAGTGGGGTTTGGGGGGCACAATAGGTAGTAGCTACCTAAAGATGTGAGAATTGTTCCTTGTTGTACTCTTATCACATGCTCTTACCCCACAAGTTTGTTTTGAAGAAGCTGTCTGTTCAAAAGGACCTGAATTTTGAAAACCAACCAATATTACATCATGCTTTCTGTGCAAGATTGAATTATCTACATTTTAATAAAATATTCTTTATTACCACTTTTTTGCATAAACTGCACAGTGATAGGAATTCCCTGGACTGTTGATTACAACACAAACATTTGAAGAATGATGACATAGAAGTTGTTTTCTTTTGAACATTATAATTTACATGAATAAAAATCTACTCCAGAAAGCAACTGTGCTTAATCCAAATATTCAAGATGTGTAGTTACTTATGAACAAACAAATTTTATTTATTTATTTATTTATTTATTTATTATTTACAGATTTCTAGAAGGTTATACTTACAGCTTTCTAGCTGCAGTTGGCATGTTTGTGTGTCCATAGGGTATTTTGACAGGTCCATGTTACAGGCAACAGTAGTAGTGATTCTGTAGGATGAGAAAGAACTCTGATAATTGTAATAAAACCTGTTTTACACGGCAAACTGGATCACAAAGCTCTGCTCTGACAGCTAGATTATTTGGCCCAATATATGAATTAACTGAGAACCCTCAAGAAAATGCACTCTTTGCAGCCACTCCAATGAAAATGTAGCCCAAGCAGGAATTTTGCTTTGATCTGGTGGGATATATATAGAGTGTAGATTCTCTTTTTTTCCCACTACTACAATTTGCTCATCTTAAGGAGTCAGCACTTGTGACATAAGGCACAGTGACTAACTACACACATACTCTGGCTTGCTCTGACATGGAGGTAGGTGAGTTTTACTCTGCAGCTGAGGTAACTGGGACCCAGTTACTGCAAGCTAAGGAAAGCACTGTAGGAATTGCTAATTCAAGTGCTGTGCATCTTCCTGCAGTTCATGGACAAATATACTTCTTGGTGAAAACCAGAAGTCAATCACTACATGGCACTGGATAAGCAAATGGTCTCCCACTATCAGTTAAAATTTTACTGTTGCGATGTCCTCCTTCCATTCCTCCCCTGCCCCCATCTGACTGCAGTTTTCCTCAGTGACACCTAAAGTCATGAGCTTTCTGAACAGGCCTCAGGATACAGCATGTACTGTGATAGGAGATCCTGATCTTTGACTGGCATTTCCAGAGGACAGAACAAGGGGAAATGCATTAACAGAGAATGGTCACAGCTGGCTTGTTGACCACAAACTTGTTGTTGACCACTCCTGACAGCTGGTGCCTGCTCCTGTCCAGGGTAATTCTGGAAATCTATTCCGAGCCAGCAGCAGCAAAGCCAGAGGTCTCCGTACCTTAAGGCAAACAAGACAGTGCCATTAGAGAACAGCCTGATGAGGCGGTTGCCCACAGTGACGTCGTGCAGGAAGGACCTTTTTGACTGCACAATGTAGGTGTCTGGCACCCAGAGCAACTCCACCAGGCGAGCGTCCAGCGTGAAGCTCTTGTTGCCATGGAAGACCAGGCGAGGGTCTGTCCAGCGCTGCCGCAGGGAGATGGTGGCAGTGTAATCCTGGGAAACAGAGCAGAGCCTGCAGATGTGTCCAGGCACAGCCGGGGAACACCACGTGTCACATGTGTGACAAGGGACAGAACACATCCTTATTCAACCTACCACAGCCAAGCTTCAAGCTTCACTTTCATCACAGATTTTCACTCTGTAATATTTCTAATACACTTTCACTCTAAGGTGTGGAGTTCGAGGACTAAAGATTATACTTACAGTGCTTTATGTTTATAATGAGCAGTTATTGTTACTGATTATTTTGTGCCCATTTTGCAGGTAAGAGAACAGAGGGAAGCACACACTTGAGGCCACACCACAAGTCAATGACAGATCAGTCATTGCCAAGAGCTGGGAAATTCCACACATACTATAAATCTGGTCATAAAGAGGCATTGGCACTTCGGAGAAAAAAGGTAAGTGAATTCAACCTGTTATGTCAGGGACGTCTTAAAAAAAACCCAAACAAATGAAAAAAGAAAACTTGTGTCTTCTCTTTTAATAGGAATTTTGAATCTAAAAACATGGGGATTAACTTGAGTTTGACCTGCCAAAATCAACCTGCAGTGACTGGAGCATTCTCACAGTGCCCCACCAGAAAAGAATAAGCAGCAATCCCTCAGGTCTGAAGCTGATGCTTTGCTGAGCCTTCTGGACACCACAGGCACTGCTGGACTATTCAACTTCCTTCCTCACAAGGGATGCCACACAGGATTGATTATTTCTATTCCCACAGGGTCTGATTTCCAGAAGGTGCTGAGTTTTTGACGGGTAGGACTTTTGGAACCACTTCTATTTACTTGAAAGCCCACATTATTATGGCATCTACACAGTGTGCAGTCATAAATAAGCTCTGTTTTCATCCCACCACTGAAAGTGGTCAACAGCCCCTGAGCAGCAAAGCAGTTTCAAAATGATAATTTCTGTGCTGGACACACAGGAATACAAACGAAGTCTCTCAGGCATATCCCAATCTTATCTTGTAAAATAAAAGTTCTTTCACTTACCATCTCACTCTCAGATATACTAGAAATACTTGCAATGTCCAGACTCATTGCAATTTGTACAGGTTCTCCTGCAGGGCGAAAGAAATGTTTCAGCAGAGAGAAGGGAAGTGTGAAAGCCACAGTAAAGCCACTCATGATGCTGTGCAGGGTGGTCACTGTCCTCAGCCTCACTTGCTGTCACTAAAACTGCAGAGGCCCAGACACAGTTTTAGACCATTAGGCTCACAAATTACATGATCCGAAATGCAGTTGTCACTGTTGTCACTGTTAGGGAGGTGGAGTTCTGTGTTTGATGATGGTAGAAGGGGGCTAAATACCCAGCAGCACTGGCTGAAAAGCTCAGCAGTTTAGATCAGGAGCATTTCGGTGGCATCTGCCATTGGACAGGCAGCTAGGGCCACTTTGTCCCGTGATGCCAGCCCACACAAGGCACAGAGCGGCCAGGCCAGGAAACTGCACAGAGCACTTCCCACAGCTCAGAGAGCGCGGGGCAGCCCCAGTTCTGGCGAGGAGCCCCCGAGAGGAGAGAAGGACCCTGACTGCCGAAAATAAGCGCTCCTGAAACGCGGAGAGCAGCGGCCTCTGCCCGGTTCCAGCTCCCACCGAGAGCGAGCCGCGAACCGAGAGCCGCGGGCCCAGGAGCCACCGCGAGAGGGCAGCATCGCCCCGGACAGAGGGATTTGGGACAGGGGGACACGGGGACAGAGGGATTTGGGACAGGGGGACACGGGGACAGAGGGACACGGGGACACGGGGACATGAAGACAGGAGGACACGGGCACACGGAGACAGGGGGACACAGAGACACGGGGACACAGACACGGGGACAGGGGGACACGGGGACTCGGGGACATGAAGACAGGAGGACACGGGAACACGGAGACAGGGGGACACAGAGACACGGGGACACAGAGACACGGGGACAGAGGGACACGGGGACAGGGGGACACGAGGACAAAGGGACACGAGGACATGGGGACAGGAGGACACGGGCACACGGGCACAGGGGGACACGAGGACAAAGGGACACGAGGACATGGGGACAGGGGGACACGGGCACACGGGGACAGGGGGACACAGAAACACGGGAACACGGCGACCCCGCGCCGGGCCGGGCTCCACCGTTGCCGGAGGAACGCGGGGCTCCGAGCGCGGCTCGGCGGCTTTCAGCGCAGCCCTCTCGGCCTGGGTGAGAGCACAGTGGTGCCTTTCCCCGTAAACTGCTGAAATTCCTGTTCAACATCTAAATCACAGCGAGAAACGACCAGTGGACACCATTTCCGAAACTCTTTCCAGGTGGTTTTGACTTTGATTGTTTGTTTTAAACTGTTCATAAATA
Organism: Cisticola juncidis; assembly: GCA_013400215.1. Lineage (NCBI taxonomy): Eukaryota > Metazoa > Chordata > Aves > Passeriformes > Cisticolidae > Cisticola > Cisticola juncidis. The sequence continues at coordinate 33,650 of VXBR01005569.1, read as the reverse complement.
CATTTAATTTGTAGAAGATGTGTATTTTCTACAGCAGCTGTTGTTCATGTCTCTGTCTATGCAGACTCAAGCCCACTGCATTTACTGAGCACAGGACACAACTGTGAGGACGTGGTCTCTGGGGAATGTCACACGAGAGTCCTGGCTGGTTTTGTTTAACATTTGCTGCAGACTCGGTAGATCCCTGTTATGTCATAAAGAAGCATCTGCTCACTGATGTCACAGGATTTAGAGAAACTTTTCTAGTCCTGCATCAGGTCAGCCATTCTAGGCATAACAAGATGGTAAATTCCGTATTGTCTCAGAAATTTATTACCATGGCCAGAAAAAGAAGCAGCTCAGGGCTGCCAGTAGCAGCAGGTCAGTCTACAATGGGAAATATTCATGGCCTTGTGAAAGCTGATGGGAAGTTTTTCTGTCAAACAGGGTTTCATTAATGGTTCAGGCACAAAACCAAAATTATTAAAAATAGAAATGGTTATTGCTGTTTCTTAAACTCTCAATACTTTCCAGGTTCTGACTGTCATTCTGAGAAACTCTTTCCTCTATGTGATGACAGCACTCACCCGGAAGGGTGGAGACCCAACACCCAAATTGCTCAATAGCTTTAGATAAGTTCCTAAATTCCTGTCTGCTCCTGATTCTCCAGAAGTCTCACTAGGGTTTGAAATAGGTTTGTGTCTCAGTGTGAGATGAAAATATGTGCCAAAAGTAATAATCCTGGCAAGAAGAATGGCTTTGTTCCTCTATAGCTGCATAAATAGCTATAATAGGTGTACATGACCGAAAGTAAAGCAGAAAATCACAAGGGTCAGGCTCTAAACAAAAGCCTGTACAGTTGGAACAGAATTTTGTTATTTAGTCAGGTCTTTCAGAGAGATTATAAATCTCCACCTTACCATACAGCTGGAGATGTTCCCAACCCCCACACATACATGCACCACCAATCAAGACAACAGTGGATGTACAGAAAGGAGGGGAGCCTAGGGCACCAACCAATTTAAAAGAAATACAACCTTTGAAACTGCAGAATCCTAAAGCAAGCTTAAAGCCTGCTCTCCCCTCCACATGAGCCTTACAGACTGATTTTAAATGCTCCTTTGTGTGGAGCCAACATACCACCAAAGTAGGGCCGAAGGTATTTGTTGTACCCCGTGGTGAGGTTCTCAAATCCAGGGAGGAATGTTGCACCCCTGCCATGCAAGCTGGATCCATGGCCCACAGAGCTCCTGGGGACACAAACACCAACTGTTACCTGCTGGGCTGGGCACATCTGTTGTGCAGCTGCAGCTGCTTCCAGCTTGTGTTCAAACAAACAATCTGTATAGAATTGTTATTAAAACCAAGTAGGTAATTGAAATCACAAGCATTTGCTCACGTTGCTGTCTTGGCTGAATAATTAGCACCTTCAAGAGGTGGGTAAATGGCAAATTGCCTCAGCTGATAGCTAAAGGTTGCACACAGAATATCTTAAGAATGTTCTAAAAATATCACAGAAAAATCAAGCAAGGTCTGTAGATCACAAGCCTGAACAATAAACCCCACTCTCCCCTTCCCACTCCTTCTTGTACAGCCTATAGAAGGAATATCCATTTCTTTTTTCCTCCCATTTATGACAATCTGAGACAAATCTTACAGCCCAGAAGCTCCTCCTTTCTAATCTCTAGTCCCCTAAATAAGGTTCATCCTCCTATCATGTGAGTGTCAGCTGCTATCAGGAGTAATATTGGAGGGGAAAGGTGCACTTCACAGTCAAACTCTCAGCCCTGCAGTCAGTGCTGCTCCAGCTGCTGGGCATACTGAGGGTCCAACTCTAAATTAAGACGTAAAAATTTACGTTTTGTGACTGGACATTGAAGGCAGGAGCTGTGTTATGAGGCTGACAGATCTGTACTCTCATACAGACAGTGAGAGGGAGGGGATTTGGACTGTAAAAGGTGATTGTTACGGTGCAGGGTGGCACACCTTCACCTGAGAAAACTGTAACCAAGTGAAAAATTAGGATTTTGTTCTTGCTTTGGGCAGGAGGAGTTGGGAGGCTAAGCCTTTGCTGCTCCTAGTGCCAGGGCACTGCGCCGGGCAGGAAGCAGCCATGGAGTTACTCGCAACTCTCACCAAGAGTTTTTCTTGTTTCCTTCACAGCTGGGTTAATAGGGCCTTGGAGCTGCAGGATTTAGACTAAACAGGACCTTACAGCAGAACCAGGTTTTCCACAGTGTGTATATAAATATTTCAACAGCTTTGGCATTTTTAGATCCAAGGATGGTAATAGAGCTGGGAGCCTTGTGGGAGGCATTTCCGGTAAAAAACAACAACCTGTGCTAGCTCTGAACAGGAAATCAGGGGTTGCACTGTTAATGGACATATTGTGGTTTAGGGACCTATGCAGATTGCTCTCTCGTCTACCACATTCCTGACTGCACTCTGCCTTCTTTGGATGGGCTGGATAACTGGAAGAATAGTTTCCTTTTGACCCACATTATTTATCTGAAACATCATTCTAATGTTCCCTTTAAAACAAAACAAACCCCCCACTTACCCTTGGGTTGGAAGGAAAAGACACAGACTGAAGAAGGAAAAATATCTGCAGAACATGTCTGGAGATTGTTTCTGTATTTGCTCTGCTTGTCTGTGAAGAAGAAAAGAAAGACAAAGTTTTGTGGTTTAAAAAAATATTTTCAGGGAATGAGACAGGGAAAAGAAATGTTGCATGGTCAGAACTATCAGAGAGTGATGTTTAACATACCTGATACACAGTAGCTCCTGCCCTGTTTTCTGGCTAGTGTCACTTTTCAGCATGTTCTGTCACTTACCACATAAAAGACCCTGGTGATAGGTCTTGAAGTCCTCGACAAATTCTAGCTCCTCTCCTAGCAGTATGGGATGGCAATTAGCTGATGTTGAGAATAGCACCATGGAAAGAGATTGATTAAATTGGAAAATGTGTGGATAGTTCCCAGAACAGTCAGATTCTGAAGCCAAGAGAGAGCCTGCCACAGATGACAGTTTCAGCCTCTTTTAGTTCCAGCTCCCCTGTCCACCCTCACAGAAGTGCTGTAACTCTGTGCTTCATTGACTGTACCTGAGATAAACGCCTGCTATTAACAGCAACACTGCCAAGCCACTCATCATGCAGAGGTCATTGCACTTCAAATGGGTTTTGTTGACTTTTCTGGGAGTGGAACCAAGTTTTGCTTGTACTGGCCTAGGAGCAGGTGCCACAGTGGCAGCTTTGCGCTGTGCTCTGCTCCACTCTAATCTCCAGCTCCTTGCTGGAAATGCTGCTTCAATCACACACCTTTTTTTCAGACCTGGCACCTCTCTCATCACACATGGCATGTAGGACCTCAGCTTCCAATGTGGCTGCACCATAAAAACCCAAACATCATGAATTTTCTGCTTGGGTTAGATCATTGCTGTAGTAGCTCCCCACAGCCCAGAGGACACTCTGCCTCCTCAGCTGGATCACAGCTGTGATGCTGTGCCATGGGACAAGCAGAACACCAGGAAATAACAACACAGAGTCAGTAAAACACCTGAACATTCAATTACTATGAATGCAGGGCATCCCATTGGAGAAAGGATGGGTTTTTCTCAAAACACAATATGCTCTAGTATCAGTCCCACATCTGGATTTCCAACAAGGCTTTGTTCTTCATAGGCATAGCCCATTCTCTGAAATGGTACTCAGATGTTTCTAGATGCTCTCAATGGCTCCTCACTATAATGTGAGAGTGCAAGACCAGAGAGATCATTTACCCACTCATAGCAAGGTTAGACAACAATTTTGATTGAAAAGAAGGAAGATTGGTCTAGGTTGTTTAAAAAACTTGTAGAAAGAAATTAATTTTACAAATTAGATTTCAGTTAAAGCAAGTGACAATGAACTTCAGCTAAGGAACCTTTCATGAGCACCCCTGATGAATATCCCATGCTTTGCACAGGATGACTGTAAAGACAATAAATATATCAAAGACTGGGAGGCAGCAAAATGGGAATCTGGAAGTACTCCTGGGCAAGAAGAAGGTGACACCAGTGCTCAGAGCTGAATATAACCACAGCATTTCTTCACTGCTCAGTGTGTCAGTCAATGCAAGGGCAATCCTGCTGTTATAGGGCAGGGCCTTCCATTAGAGATTACCAGTACTGGGAAGAAATTATAATAAGATTGTGTATTTATGTTTCTCTGTCCAGAAAAGGGTTTCATTTTAACAGAAAAATGTGGCCTTAAACACTTTTTGGTGACCAAGGGCATAGTAGTACACCAAGAGGCTATAGAAAACACATTGCCACAAAATCCTCAGTGAACACGTCAGAATTTTTCTTCCATGCTTCCAGGTAACAAGTAAATGTCAAATTAACTCTGCAGCTGCCCTGGCAATTTGGGATTACTTTCCTTGGTCCTCTCTGATGGCCATGACAAAGGGAACTGCTTTCCCCTGCAGTCCCGTGCTGGCAGGCTCAGCTGGGAAGCTCAGCATTCAATGCTGCCATCGAGCAGTCGCTCTGTGTCCCAGGCCACCCCTGCAGGGCAGAAGCAGCAGGGACTCGCTGACCTCTCCCAGCAGGAAGGGAGTGACAGCAAGGATCGCTGCATTGTGTCTGCACTCTGCCTGAGCACCTGCCTCGGCAGCACCTGCCCAGGACGGGAAAGGAGCACGCAGGGCTGAAGAGAGGGAGTGAGAGTGAAAGAAGCTGCCAGTGACACATTAATTGAAGGTTCGACAATGTGCTGACAGATGGGAACATAAAGAAAAAAAAGGCGATGGGGCCTCGAGGAGTACAGTTCAGACACAATCATTCATCTTGCACATCTATTAGTCTGCATTTCTACAGGGCAGTGAAACACTCCTCACTGCAGAAGTTTTGGTGGAAAACCAGCCACATACTGTCCTGAGCACCTCAACAGCCCACATTTACCCAAGACATTTATTTTGCTCTTGCAGGCAGCGCAGTAAATCTGCACTGCAGCTCCATGCCCTTTCACACCAACGTTCAGTTTTCCTCAGTAAATACTCCATATAAGCACAAAGGTATATCATCTGGATTGCTTTCCACACTATCTTATTTTAATGATCATTCACCACCATGTTTCTTAGTGCAATGTGGAATTTAATAAAGTAGTAAAACAAGTAGTAAAACAAGTAAAACAAACAAACAAACAAATTTGGAACTGTCTTCATTTTAAATCCCTCAAGAAATAACAGAAATGTTCCCCACTTCTAAGAACAGAGAAATTGTACTCAGAGGTCAAGTTATTTGTCTCAAGTGCCATCAGTCACAGACTATCTGTCAAGATGAACATGTACCAACAGCTCCTCACTCAGGTCCTGTCAGGCTCACAGCTGCCCGGAGCTGAGGGCAGCAGCCCTGGCAGCCATACCAAGGCACTGCAGCGTTCCCCTGCTGCTGCCGGAGCCCAGCCCCGCGGAGCAGGGCAGCAGCACCCTCCAGATGTGCTGGTAAATTCCCTCGGCATTCTCCACATTCCATTCGGATCCACTGCCCCTGGGCCCCTCCCTGCCGGGGTGTGGGACTGGCCGGGGGCAGGCACCGGTCTGCCAAGGACCGGGTTTATTTGTGCTAATCCTTCACACAAGTGATCGTCAATAACTGCTAGCCTACTTCCTAAAAGACACAGATCAATTGACAGAGTATTATAACCCCTTTGAATATTAATGCCCTATCAGGGAGACAATTGCACTGGGCCTAGAGACTCCTTCACTATTAGAAATTATACCCCAGCCTTAAATAAATTAACTCAATTAGTGTCTTACCATGAATACAAATTCCTGCTTAGGGCTTGCAAATAAAATGATTTAGAGCTGTTTTTTGAGGAAAGATGAGGTGTTTAAACTTGCAAAAGAGCAAGGGCTGCCATATTCATTAGTCTTATGTTTTAAATAGACTGCTTTGTCAACTCAAATTCAAGGCATCCCTTTTGGAAGGGAGAGGGAAGAATCTGGGAAATTATTACATTTTCTTACTCTAGGCTGCACAGTTTCAGTCTGCAAAGGTACAGATGTCTGCTCCAAACTCCAAAGGCAGCTCAGGGCCAGGCCAGCTCTGCCCCAGGGGCCCGGTGCCATCGGCACTGTGTCCCTGCAGCATGGGGCACCTGCAGGACATGAGGAGGCACAGGCTGGTGGCACTGGCCAGCAATCTGTGCTGCTGCCTTGCTCCCTTGCTCGGTGCTGGCAGGAGGTGGGCATGGTCACCAGCTCTGAGAAACTGCATCTGGATCCTCAAGGCTGGAAGGAGCCATTCTGCCTTGCTCCGAGGTCAATTTTTATCTCAAAAGTAGATGCAATGTTTCTAGTTTTTACTTTTCAGTTTGTACATACAAACAGTTCAGAACTGCAAGACATACATGAAGGACACAATTCAGAATCAATGAAGAGCCACACTGATTCCACTTGACTGAAACAGAAAGGTTTGCAGAAGCAACTAGAGATTCAGCTTACTTCTCTTGCCCTAGATAGAGGAAAATTCCACCAATAGCCACACACAAAGACCCTTAAACAAAGAGAATTTTACAAGTGGCTCAAGGAGCTGGCCTCAGCAGCAGTCTCCTCCTCCTCCATGACTTCTCTTTGCTGCACTGGGTTTGCACAGGTTCCTGTTGCATGCCCAAGGGATGTATCAGTGAGCTGCTGAGCTATTGTGACATAAACCCTCCTAGAAGGAATGCTGCATGTATGCTGCAGCTTTTACCTACAGCATCTGAATTCACTTCTGGGCTCCCTGAGGGCTGGGAGAAATTTAATGCAGGTCTCAAAAATAAGAATTTGAAACAAGAAGAGAGTGTGGACAGGGAGAGGGGGTGCAGTCTGCTTGGGAGGTGGGGAGCCAGAAGCAGTGGCAAGAGCAGCTCTCTCTCTCTCCACTCCTTACTCGGCCCCACATCTCCAGAGAACTCACTGTGGTGCCCGAGCTACCATGAGAACTTCAGGCCCCCACCAGCACCTGTGGGCACCATTTCCCAAATCCTGGGTCAGAACTCCCAGCTGCCTCAATTTCCCCACAGGCCTCACATTTAACAGTAGCATGCAGCCACCAGGCCCAAGCTGGCCCCACTGCCCAGGGACCAGTGCTCACCCCTGGACAGCCCACACAGACATCACCACCCACTAGCACAGGGCTGTCACATTTAGGGACACCGAGCTCTTCAGGTGATGGGAAGATGCACCTGTGCACTGAGTGTCAAAGCAATCTGCAAAAGGTAAGGTGAGAAAAATGCCTTGCCAACCCTGAGCACCAGATCACAGCCCGTGGGAGGGCTGCTCATCCCCATCCCAGCCTTGCAGCCACCCCCCTTTCCTGGCACCTCAGGATCCCTGCTCTGTCTCCAGGCGCTGCGGGCTCGGCTCTGCCGCGGTGCAGCCAGGGCTGATCCTCGCTGGGGCCGGGGATCCTGGGGGAGATGATTCCTTAACAGGCTGCTCTGTGCTAGCACAGGGCCCAGAAGGAGGAATACCTTATCAGCCCTGAACTGACTTTACAGCCTGCTGGCTGCTTTGGTTCTGCCTCCCAAGAGCAGAATTAATTGTTGGGCTAGAAAATGCTGATAAATCAATCAGTTCATAGCACATTTATTTTCTGTAGCTGTGCATTGGGCTCCTGACAGCTTCAAACAGAAGCAACACCCACTCATACTACAGAGAGAGGTGAGGGTAAGGCTCTTGGCAAAGGCTACCTGCAGAAAGGAGCACAGGCAGGACAAGGTGGGGGCTCAGCACCAGCAGTAACCTGGAGCCAAATGCCATCCTAGCAGCAGTAGTGCCCCACTTCAGCCTTAAAGCTGGCTGCCAAGTCAGACCATTGCATAACTTATCTTTCTAGATTTTCCAAAATGAATGCCTGAAAGACAGAGGAAAAGACTGAAAGAGGAGAAATAAAACTGACATTTTGCAAAAAGAAATGCTGTTTTATACTGTAGACTTATTTACAGCATACTCTGTGACTTGACAACGGTGTCTACAGCAACAGAGAAAATAAACCACTCAGTCGTTACCAGTCGTTACTCAGTCCTTACCGCTTTTTTTGGGTGAAATGATAAAGCAAACACAAACCTCAAACCAGACTTGGACTGCACAGGAACCACTTTTAGTCAGTGTTTTCCCACCCATGACCCTGGTCCCAGGCTGCAGGGCTGGTCAGCCATCACCATTGGCTGAGGCCTTTGCCAGGGAACACATAAATCCAGGTAATAGCCCCTTCCCTTCCCTTCCCTTCCCTTCCCTTCCCTTCCCACATCACCTCTGCTCTTTCCTCCTGCTCTGGAAAAGGGACTTTGATGCAGCAGGTTCCTACGACAGCTCAAGCCCCACAGCTATGGGAGATACCATTAGTGGTTCTGTATTTCGTCCTGTTGTTTGCATTGTAGATCCAACACTGCAATTTTTTCTCCCCACAGTTTAAAGTGCTTAGTTAGAAACCAAGCAAATGCAGCCCTGTCATCCCTGTGCCTCCAGTGTCATCCTCACTGCTCATGGAAGGACAGGCTCCCCAGGGGAGCGGGGCTGGGGGTGCCCTCAGCTGCTGTATCTGAGGGGCAGCCATGGCAGCCCTGGGTGTCCAGCATTCTGCAGCAGCCCCCAACACCGGCCCCTACCCACAGTGAGGCAGCTCTTGCTGAGAAATGCCCTGCAGGTTCCAGCTGCTCTTCGAGAAACATGCAGTGCTCACAGCAAATGCTCTGTCACCAAACCTGCTGTGTTCTGAAAAGGGCCCACATGCCAGTGATGCTCTTACCAGAACCAGAAGTACATTTCATGTAAGAGTAAAAGTTCTGGACTGATTCCAGGCATGTTTTTTTCCAATCTGTAACCCCATTATTTCCTTTATGACATGTCCTATTACAACCTGAAAACATTTCATCTGTGTGCACATCAGCACCCAGTGTTCATGCTTTTTAACTCCACTTTAAAGAGAAAGAGTGTGATTTAAATATAGAAGAAGATTGGTGTGACCTCTTGTCAGACACAGAAATGAGTTTGGGGACTGACAATTAATTGGACACTCAGTTTTAAGTGCACAACCTTCTGTTATAATCTCAGATAAATGTATAATTGTGGTTTTGTCTTTGGCCAAAGCTCTTACCTGATATGATGTCATTCCTTTTTGCTCCCTATCTTGTTAAATAAATATTGCACCCATACTAGTGACTTCAACTGTCAAAAGCTGGGCAGATAGACATTTTAACTAAACCAGATTAGGATTTATTTGAATTAATTGTGTACTTTTATCTTGATAGGATGAAATACACTCAGAGACAGCAAATCAGATCAAGATGTACTCATTAAATGAGCTGCAGTAAGCACTAGTTTCTAATTTTCATGTTCAAGAGACAGAAAGTTATCTCTACTAATAATGCCTGGTATTTCAAACTGTTCTGAACAACATAAACATCAAAGAAGTTTAATTAAAAGGCTTTATTTTAGTTTAACTTTCCTCTAGAGGACCTAGGCTTATATTGTTCTGTCAAGAGAGGGGTGAGGAATATTTTTAAGGAAAAAAATCTTTAAACACTTTATATTAATCCATGATTGCTTTATGCTTCTTGGCAAATAAGATGGCACTTAGCAGTGGGATCCATCCCAGGGGCTCAGCAGTATCTGCACTGAACAGCCACAGTGCCTCGGGAGGTGAGGATGCAGCAGGGGCCCCCACAGTTCTCAGCATCTCTCCAAGCACTGCAGCAATATGCCCAATTCAAAATCCTTTGGGGTCTCATTTTGTCCTGAACACCCACAGAGAGCTGCCACAGGCACATCCAAGTGTTTTGCTGCTGAGGCAGCTGGACATTGATTGTCAGAAAACACTCCCTCTACTATTATTTTCGTTATTTGAGAATAATAATTCTTGCTGAGGAGCTCTGGCCAATGGAAGACTGTGGCTTCATGTTATTCATGTGGGATATGTGTGCTCCCAGCAGAGGAGTGAAAGAGCAGATAAATGTCTCACCTGAAGCTCTTGTCCTCTGCTGTTACAGGTGGGTACTGGTCCCCAGGAGCTCCAGCATGGCAGGAGTGGGAACTGCTCCTTGGCAGAATCCCTCAGGCACAGGTTTGTCAGCTGCCAGGTGTGTGTGTGCTATCTCCTACTGGACCTCTTTGAAAAGCTTCCCCAAAGAGCACTTCAGAATTTCCAAAATTTGTGTCCAAGTAGCAAACTTTTTCTGCTTTGGGGTGAAATAAAATGAGGTTGAAAAATCACCGAGGTTCACATAGGTTTATCTTGTTAAACCTATCAGACAGGTAGGTTTGCCAGCAGGAAGACAGCTCTCATTACTTAGCATGGGTTGAGGCTTGGTAGTCTTAAAAATGCCTCAGCAATGCAGTACAGAGACATATTTTGTGTTTAAAAATAGTCTCAACAGTTGTTGAAAGGGATTAAGCAATGTTTTTTCCTGTATCAGCAAATGGAGCAGGGCAGACAAAGTAAAAGGGTAACTGTGGGAATGAGGAAATTTTATATAATTTACTGCAGCCTGAGGTGAAACATTAACTCAGCTCTGAGCTCTGATGAGGTGTAAATAGCCTGAACAAAAACACTGCTGCACCTGCTTTTGAGGGTATGAACTCAGAGGTCCTCAGATCTGTGAATGGTATCACAAAACACACCTTTCATTTTACTGAAGCATTCGCTGAAACGTTTATCTTTGGAGTGGATAGTTTTGAACACTGGCAATAAGAAAAATGAGAGAATTTTATGACAAAAATTTCCCAAAAAACTGTAAAAATAGTTTAAAGGTATGAAACCAAATCACTGCAGACTTACCTTCAGGTTTGTGTCTCAAAGCACAGAAAAAGTCTTTACAGCATTTCCCCACAGTTCAGCAGGTGCTACCTGCAGGGATCCCTGCCCTATGTGAGGAGCTGGAGCCAGATTGCTGCTCCTTGGACATCAGCATAGAACAGGTTTCAGGCCACTCCTTCTCAGGGTCATCCTTGATCTTGATCTGTGTCAGATAAACCTGTCTGCCCGGGAATGCACACACTAAACCAAAAGGGAATCCATAAAAAATGGAAGGAAAGATCTGACATTTTCCCTCATGATTACTTAGTTTATCTTTGTTACAGTAAAAAGCACCTCCAGACCTGGCAAAATAAAGTAACCAATCGTGAAAACACCTGTGAGTTGATGAAGAATATGGCATTGGGTATGAGAGCGATAATTATCTGACAGGGAGAAAACGTCTGGTGTCCTTAAAGGCTCTGTAGCCTATTGCTATACCTGCAGTCATGCCATATCATCACACCCCCCTGAGGAAGCTTTGTGGCATCTGGAAAAGTACTGACCTGTATGTCCCCACCATGGGGACCAGCAGTGCCCTGGCAGAGCCTTGGTACAATTATCACAGGGAATTTCTGTATGCCAGGGCCATATCTCTGCCTGCCAGTGGACTGGGAGATTGACACGAGAAGGAATAAAGCTGATGTGCAGTTCTGGTCTTGTTATCAGAGGGAAGGTATAGCTCATGCAGTTATAGTTTGCCCCTGTGCCACATTCAGGCAATCAGCACTCACATAACAATGGCCCAGAGGAGAAGCTGCAGCCCCCCAGAATCGCTGTGCTTGTTTGGTTCCAGCCTGGCAACCCTGGTGATCTGTGCTTGTGTCCAGAGCTGCTGGGCTGTGTCACATGGCAATGACACAAGCTGTCCCCATGGCTCAAATGCCGCCCTGGCTGGGGACAACTGGGTCTCTGCAAAACTCATCCACTGAACATGCTTTGGGGAAATTGAGGGCCACTTTGGGAACACTGAACTCCTCCCTGTGATGTCCTGAGAAGCACCATCTCGACACACACATGATTTGCATCGGAAAATGTAAGTCTAAGAAAGACTAATTCAGTGGGACTTACTGTGGGAAATCAAGGCATAGAAAATTCTAAAAATTTCATGCCTGCAGCCTCAAATATAGCAGAGAATACAGGATTTAACTTGAGGCCTTGGAAAAGTCTTCCAACTTTAGAGACCATATAGCAACAATGTGGATTTGTAGTTTAAGCAGAAACATATTAAGCTTGATAGTGGAGAGTTTAAGGTTTTAAAGTTATAATACAGAAGTAGTTAGAAAGGTAATAACAAGTTTTAAGGTGTAGTTCTGTAGGATTATGTGTCACTATATGACTGGACAAAATTGCCCGCATTGTTAAAAATGACCCTATAATAATGGCTTTTGCATTTGTGTATTAGCTTTTATATGTTATTGATTGTAAGTATTTAAATATAGCACAATTTATAACTCCTTTTAGTGTTTACTAATATAACATAGTTTCTCACTTAAAGTATGCACTGTATAGCCCATAGAAACAGTAGTGTGATGAATATATTATGTTAATGTATATACCTTATAGCTTATAAAATTTATAGTGTAATAAATGTATTGTATTGTAGGCCTTAGCAAAATATAAAATGCTAAAATACTTCTATGTAGCTGAGAAAACTGTATAAAGCAATTAAGTTGTTTCCCACATCTGGGGGCTCCCGGTGGGCGGGGCAGGGGCGATGATCCCCCCGCGCCTGCAGGGGGCGCTGTGGGGCGGGCTCGGGGAGCAGGCGGGGATGGCGGCTTTGTCCGAGAGGGGAAGGGATGGAAGGGATGGATCAGGAACTGCGGAGCTGTGGGGAAGGGATGGATCAGGAACTGCGGAGCTGAGGCTGAAGGGATGGAAGGGATGGATCAGAAACTCCAGAGCTGAGGCTGAAGACGCGGGAGATCTCGGCAGGCAGGAGGTGCGAAAAACTCGGAGCAATGCCGAAGAAGCAGTGGGGGCAGGACAGCAGCGACCCAGCTCCCAGCAGGGCAAAGAGGGGCAGGCTCAGGATACCCAGACAGCCGAGAAAGCGGCAACAGGCCCCTGTTTTAGTGAGGCAGGGGATAACCAGGTCCCAGTTCAGTGGCTGCTCCCTGGAGCAGAGGCTCACCCCACACCAGAAGAAGCAGGACCGAGCTGGGCTCCCACAGCAGCAGCGGGTTCCCTTCTCCAAGCAGCAGCTCCACCGCTCCTCCACCTCCCAAAGCTGAAGGCTCAGATCGAGTGAGCCAAGTTTCCACTCCTCGATGTCTCAAGCACCCAGCCATCAGTGCTCCTTAGCAACTCAACGGGAAAAAAATTCCACAAGGAAAAGAAAAGAAAAACCTAACCCCCAACAGTCTGAAACAAATATTGAGAACGATTTAGAAGTATTTTTGCAACTCAGTTTGTCATACACATATAGATGGGTTTTTCCAAAAAGTTTTCCTCATGATCAGTTACAGCATAGACACTCCCTCCCACCAGTGCAATGCTCACCCATTACAATGGGTAATATTCTTTTTACTTATAACTGGTTGGTGACAAATGCTTTTCCATAACAGTTTATGCTGTGTGAAGGGAACAAGGCTTTGGTACTTCTTCGTGTTCTGAGTTCTCTAAAATTTAGATTTGTTCAGGCAGAAAACATTGTGCTGACATTTATCTTCACGTATATTTACAATGTTATGTATTTTCAATTTATATTAATTTATAAGTAAATCAGTAAGATAATTAGAACACAAAGGTTGGATCAGTTTCTGTGAAAATGTCAACAAATTGAATTTAACCCTGGGACTGTAAAATCAGTCTTGGATTTTTTTTTTAAATCAACATTTTTCAACATCTTATTATTCTTCTGGAAAATCCTGGATCAGCACTAACTTTTCACAGACATTTTAACAAGAGACTGGACATTACTAGCAGTGGGCCTTCCCCTGCATCCTTCACAACATCAATATATTCACTCCTTGACTCTCTGCAGTGTAAAGAGCAAATACAGACTCTAAAATGCTGGGGCAGTGCATCCCCGGTGTTTTCCATAAGTCGACACAGAGAGAACTGGGGCTTGGTTTGGAGATGTCCTGAGAAAAGCTGTGCTGCAGGGAAGGGAGTGAGGAGCATTTGGGCTCATTCTCGTGCTTTGTTATCTGGGTGAGGGCAGTGACCATCCAGGCCCATCTGCAGCCAGACTTCAGAGCAGATTCCTGCAAGGGGAGCTCTGCCCTGGTGCTGTTCCCCTTCTCCATTTCATGGCTGCTGGCTGTGGGTACAAATCCCAACAAGTAACGTTGGAAGTGTCCTAGATTCTAAAGGAAACATCCTCCTCTCCTCACCACCAGGAGCCCTGTCTACCCCTTCAGAAGTCCTGAACAAGAAGTGTGGGTCACTCCGTGTCCCCCAGGCTCCACACAGGCTGCTGTGTACAGGGACAGGACAGTAGGTGAGTTCCCAGGAGAATGTCCCAGGCAATGTGACAGCTCAGGAGGCACCTTCCTGCCATGGGGGTTTCCAGCCAGAGCCCCACAGCAATTCCCAGTCTCTACAAGAACAAATGGAGATAGACAGACTTTCCTCTGGAAGACAACAAGGGAAGTTTTAACAGAACAGGCTGGAAATAACCACATTCACTGAGTCTCTGGAGATCTTCAGTTCATTATTTCCCACCTCCTGGAGGGGAGTGGGGACAGGTCCATTCATAGAGAACCAGGCTCTCCTGGCCAAGCAGCAGGGGTGGGTCCATCAGAAGCTCTCCATCACACAGAATTTCTGCTCCTGCAGTTCCCATGCCTGATCCTGCACAGTGCAGATCTGATATGATGAAAGGACTTCATGTGCCAACATGTCCAGGCCCTAATTTCTCAGTAAAAAAAAAAAAAAAAGAAAAGAAAGAAAAAAAAAAAAAAAAAAAGAAGGCTATGATTTGATTTAAAAATAACCTTTCATATGCTGACTTGTGGCACACGCCTGAGGTTCCCAACCTGTGCTCCAGAATGAGAGACAGCCCCTGGGCCAGTGCAAAGGTGCTCCCTCCCCACTGCCCCTCCATCCATCAGGTGCAATGCCCTGGACCCCTGAAGAAGCAGGACAAAATGCTCAGACTGCAGTAGTGATGGACTCAGAATAAAACTAGAGCTGTCCAATATCTCATAGCAGTAACTGACGCTTCACCAGCCACTCGAACAAACCTCAGCCAAAAAGCAAACAAAAAGCCTACGCACGTGCTTTGAGCCCGAGCCTGCTTTGCCTGGCAGCAGCTGGGACACATCCCAGGGAGTGAGAGGTGTTGAACAGGCAGTTAGCACACCTTCTTCTTGCAGAAGGAGCAAGAATTCCAGTCTGGCATTGTCCAGAGGACCCTGATGTCTCTGGGAGCAGGAGATGCCTGCGGGAGCAGATGCTGGCCAGGCACTGCAGTGACACCAAGACCACATTTCACACAGACACCTTTATTTTCATATTTCTGTATGGATGTTCTTTATCCTGGGATGTAGTGGTAGACAGATAATACTCTACAAAATGGAGTTTAGCAAACATATATATAGTCTGGCAAAATTGCTTCTGCATTCCTCCATGTGTCAGAATGGATGCTGACAATAAACCAAAGCTAAAGGGACACTGTGAGGTTTTGGGTTATTTTTCTTATCTATAACATAGTGTTTTAATTTCCTTTTTCAATGTGATTGTCTGCCTTCCTGCTTATACTTAAGCAGAACTGTGGAAGGGAAAAGACATGTCTGCAAGCTTTCAATTTTCACCACCCTAAGTTACTATCAGTGGTGCAGATAGAAGAACATTTCTGAACTTTACACAGGGGCCAAACTATCAGTTCAGTGTATGTCACCTCATCAAATGTAAGAGCATCCCTGAATCTGTGATGCAAATAAATCATTGGCATGAGTTAGCTCACAGCACAGTTCAGTTTCAAAGCCCCCCCCCCTCCCCGGATACATTTGAATCACAGTTTTGTAAGTTTCATTGCAAATTTTAACCTGACAGTGTCCCTTGAGAAAAAATACATACTGGGTTTAATAAAGAACACCCTCCTACAGGTATTTATTTTTATTATTAAAACCAACATTTTTTAAACCATTCAACAAAATTGAATACAAATTGCCATCAGAGAATAGTGTACATCATTTGTAACAGTGAAGATACACATGGCTGATCCATTAACATGGCTTTAGTTATCAAAATTTACATTATTTGCACATTTCCTTAGGTCTTTCATGGCACTTCCATAAAGAAGAAGAAAAGTTTGACACACTGCTGCTACCACCTCATCAGAGGTGACCCAAGGACACAAGGGTTTTTGTCCTCAACACATATTGCAGTCAAGAAATGCCACTGCCCACGACACCTGAACCTCAGGGTATTTGTGTCTCAAGCTTTTATCTTGGCTCATGGTTACTCACAATATTGCATTGCATTCAGAGGAACAGGAAAACAAACAGCCAAAAAACAGGAGGCACAGTACCTTTTTTTTTTTCCATTATCATTTCTCACATTCCTATATGTCAACAGATTGTTATCTAAAATGCATGTTAGAAAGGCTTTCTTTATAAAATGCTGGCATGAAGATGCAGACTAATGTTTGTAACTAGTGAAACAGTCAGAATCCCAATTCAGACGTTATTTAAACATTCATAACTTGGAGGAAATGTGCACAGTTGATAGCACTGACAGAGAATCTGACTGTAACAGGAACTGTCTTCTGCATACTGGCAGGAGGATTGATGAGGGTGGGAGACTGGAATAGCATAGTGTGTTTTATTTAGAAATCTGTGGTAGTGTTTGTCATAAATATTGCAAGCCCCATTTATGAGCAAGCAGAGGCTTGGCAAGTTTACAGTAGAGTAACATTCACAGAAAACATTAAAAACAAACCCAAAGCCACGTCCATGCAGAGAGCAGCTCTCTCACAGTCACTGATGTCTCACCTGCTGGCTGGAGCACACCTGCCATGGACAGATACTGCTGACAGAAAACCCAGGGGCCTTCTGTGTACTGGTGCATCCCAGCCTCTGGCTGTAACAGTGGGATCAGGGAAATATTTGGGTTTGCAATGGCAAGGACTCTGCCACAGATAGATTCTGCAGTCTGAGCTTTGGGAAAACGCAGCTGTGGGTGACACTTAGCAAGTATTCCTGTCTCAGCTACTGTGGGCTTCAAGTGAAGCACGGAGCTCAACCCAGAGCTGAACATCAGGGGTGTGTGGGAGGGGTTTGGCTCCGGTGGGATCCAAATCAAAGCTCATTATCCTCTAAGGGCAGACTGGGTGTAGGTATCAGCATCTCTCTCTCTACCTGATGTACCCTCATGGTTCCTGGCAATTAAAAGCAGGCACAATGGAGCAGTGAAAGAGATGGCAGAAGTGCAGGGCTAGTACTGGCACTCTGATTTCAGCAATGCACGTCAGCATGCACTGACAGTGAGACCAGCTGCTGAGCTGGAGCCACACTCAAGAGAAAGCAGTGACAGCCCTGGTGACAAAGGCAGCCCCCACAGAACTGTTGCCAGTGGGACCAGGAAACATAGCTGAGGCCAAATTCATCACAATAACTCCAGAAATTAATTTAGCTTCAGGGACTATGGCATCATGCAACTAATATTATTTTCTTTTGAAAAGGTCACATTCCAAACATTTCTGTCTCTATGTGCCATCTCATAAGCACCTTTGAAGCAAGACTATTAGAGGAAAAAGGCACTGTACTCGCCTGAAATCCTTCATTTCCATTGTCCCAACCACTTCTCTGTCTGCTGAAGTGAACTGCTTAGAAAATTAGACAAAACAGTTTTGATAGGAGGGAAAACCTGATAATTATATTAAATTCTGTCATTTGCTAAAGTGATTGCAAGAAGACTCAAGAAGGAATGGTGTAAACTGTGTAATATTATTTTAGCTATAATTTATGTCTTTACCAAGTGCCTGTTAAATAAAGCCTAAATGATAATACCTAACAACTGGAGAAAAGATGCTCCTACAGCATTGCCTCCCTCCTGCAAATCTCAGCCTCTCACCAGAGCTGCTGGATCACTGCTGGGAGGAATTCATTGATGGTCTTTGTATGAAAGGCAATAAACAAGATGGACTAAGGTGTCATTCCTGCAGACATGTAACTTCACTTGAACAGCACTGCTGATGAAAGAGAACAAACTAAAGAAATAAAGACTACACAGAATTGTATGGAGGAGCACAGTAAGAGGAGAAAATACCCCATCTTGGGGAATTGCCATTATCATTATACTAAGCCTGATCAGACCTACTTCTGTAATCAGGAATGCCTCAATAGATGAAATTTTTATAAAATTAGGACTACAGAACTGAGGCATCTATATATTCTGTATTACAAAAACACATTTTTTAAATATATCTTCAGTGCTAACAGTTTGTCTGTAATATAGTATGTGGTACTATAGATGGTACTATAATAAAAATAGATGTGTACTGGATGGGAATGATGCAGCACTATGGCAGGGACTGTCCCATCTGCATGGTTTGAGCAGCTGGAAAAGTTGGCTGTTTCCTCCTTCCCTTTGCTTCTCAGCCATTGTCTGCCTGGAGATGGCAATGGCACTCTGGTGGGTCCACTTTCCTAAGAGTCTTCTTCACAGAAGGCTCTGACATTCCCCAGCTGACAAATGATCCAATCTTAAACTTTTCTGTTTTATTAATTAAAACAAACACCCTACACCAATGGGGCTTGTACAAGGCACACTACCACCTTGTGGGAAAAAAAATATGGGCCTGGCAGCTGATTCTGAGGCTAATAACAATTCAAGAGCTCCCAATCAAATGTCCTGGTGCCAAAGTCTGTATGTTGAAACACAGCTGCATCTTTGTTCTTCACTAAGTCAAACAAGAAAGCTTGAATAAATCCATAAAGGGGGCAAGACCTTACTGCAACATCCAGTGATGAACTTAGAAAGTGTGTGCCAAACTACAGCAAAAGGACCAGAGCACATGGCCCTGGTGCTGCTGAGATGCACAGTGGAGCATCACCTGTCCCTAGGACTCAACAGGTGGCTGGGACCAGAGCAGATGCTCATGTTTCTCTACCAGCCCTTACACACCTGCCTGGTCTCTTGGGAACTTACCTGATTCCTGAACAGGATTTGTTCTGTACATTTATATTAATATGTGCAACATGTTCTGTTCCTTTCTGGCTCACCCTGGCATTAAGATCACTTGGTTAATATGTTCAGGAACAACTCCACTAAAGTCAACATGGTGGCACCAGTGCATGTGAGAGAATAAGCAGGATCTCTGCAAAAATAGGGATACTGACTACATGGGCTGTCTGTTAAATGTCCCAGGTACATCGACTGTTCATTTTTTCACAGACTGCCTTGATAGACTGGGGTTTTGTCGAAGCAGATTAACAGCAAGGCATCCACAGAACATTGTGCTGAACGGAGGTATGGACTGAACTGTCACTTGCAATAGATGGCTGAATAGCTATCAACATGTGCTATCATAGGGAATTAAGCTTGCTAGATTAAAAGCAGGACTTGTGCCTAGAAAACAATGCTCTGTATTAATCACTGAACTTCGGGCAGCAGTTCTGTCTTGTAGGGATTTATTAAAATATTCACATGCTTCCAAAATGAAACAAAGGTCCACCAGCATCTTCTGGGGAGAAGAGGTGGGATCAGTTGCATTCAGTTGCCATTTGGTTGGACATGTCATACAAAATCCTCACACACTGGACATGGCTCAGTTGTAAAATCTTTCACCCAGAAAGGAGATCTTTGTTACACAGAAGTTTCAGACTCCTCCAGTGCTCATCTGGTTACATGACATTCTCAAAGAGCTGTAAGGATCGCATGATATTGTCGTCCTGAAAGCAAGGAGAAGATATTTCCATGAAACCAGCATGGACAAGCAGAATTCATAACTCTGCCTTGGCACCAGGGAGCTCTGCAGCTGCTCCTGCAGGCAGCAGCCTTGCTCTGGGAATGCTTTCCCCCCTCTGTGAGCTGGTTCAGTGCCCAGGCCTGATTCAGCACAGCAGCTGGCTCATGCTTCGGCCCTGGGTTGGTTTGAGGCACACCAAGCAAAGGGTCTTCTCCTGAGCCTGACATCCAGCACAGGTTGTGCCAGGCAGGGCAGTGTGTTGGCACCTATGCTCAACCCTCAGATGTCTCTGACTCTGGTTGTGCAAACATGCTCTTGGCTAATGTGCTCCACAAGTCCAAATGGAATGGCAGGTTTTGAACCGACAAGCAAATTGCCTTGAGAGAGCACTTCCTGCCAGAAATTCCAGCTCAAACCCAAAACATATGCAATCTGTACAACCTCAGCCTCTCTGAGTCCCCTAGAGCCAAAAGAGAAAGTTACAGACAGACACAAGGGAAATCCTGGACTATTTCTCCTGAAGTATTGGAATTTTACTTCAAGATAAGAACCAGATTAGCATTCGAAAACATAATGATGGTTTCCCCCCTGCACTAGGAATTCAGTTATTCCAAAAGTTAGAACAGCTGTTTGCCTGTAACACAAAACCAATTTTCCACATTGAGCAGCTTAAGAGATCTATTGCACTGCATTCCTCAGTTGTTTTGTGAAGCTGCATCATCCCTGTCACTGCTCACTCAGTGGGTGGAAGGCATCACCTGGCATGGGAAGCCAATCACCCTCTCCAGGGTCATGCCAGGGCTTCACAGAGCCACTGCTATGGCACAGGTGAGCACTGCTGCACACTTCGGTTTGTTTTTCATAAAGATAAAAAGAATAAATCTTGGTGTTGCAGGGCTTGCTCCTGCCTGCCAGGAAACAGCAGCTGACAGTGCATTGGCCTGCCCAGTTCCCAGTGCCAGGATGGCAGCAGAAGGAACCAAGCCCAGATGGGGACAGAGAATTAAAACGGTAACAGTTACAGGCAAAGTAAAGCTGCTTCAATACTGAGACCACTGATCATACACACACCTTACAGGCAAGTTAAGAATGTGAAAAATAATGCACAACACAAATGATCAAATAAAGATGGTGCCAAAAATAAGCCAAACAAACAGGAGGGACCAAGAATGAAGTAACTGAAGAACATCAGCCTTCTATTAATGCATCTGCTAAACAAGGATTTTGTTGCCTGAAGTCCCTGACTGAGACTGAGGATGAGCCAGAGCCAGGTTTGACACCAAACCAGCAGAAGCCAGCCCGGTCCTCCACAGTGAGCACCTTTACCTTGCTCAGGGACAGAAGAGCTGTCTGGCTGCAGAACCAGAAAGAATTTTGCAGGCAACATAAAATGTGCAGAAGGGCCAATATGTAATTCTGTGCACCAGCACAAACATTCCAAAAGGCAGAGGTTGCCTTTTACACCATTATTGTACTGGTCAAATATTAGAGATATCTCTGAGCGGATAGTCATACAATCAGGGTCTAAGACAACAGACATTAGGCCAATTGCATGTTAATGCAGATGCTTCTTTGTGCAAGTCCTAAAAGTACCAACAAAAACTTATCACAGCCAACCTCATATATGGAATGTGCAAGAGGGAGCTTACTTCCAAAAGAGAGGAAAAATTAAAATCATTGCTATAATGACAGCATTTGCTTTTAATGTTTGACCATGAAAATATCAACTGCTTTTATAACTCAATGCTGTAATTGCAAGAATTTGAGACATCTTTGACTCTGGGCAGTTCCAATAATATGGTACCTGATCATGACATCTGGGGCAGCATACAGAGACAGCAGCAGACTCTCAAAATGAAGGAAAAAAACCCCAAAACAAACCAACAAAAACCTGAAACAACCTAAGACAGTTAAGAGCTTTCTCTACAACTGTTTACTGTCTGTAGAATCAGGCACTGCAGTCCACTCACGAAAATAAAAGCACTGGGTCCAGCACTGCACATGAAGCTATAATCTCCCATATTCTGCCTGAGCCTACCTTACTATTGAGTCACAGGCTTCACAGGGCATCACAAACTCAGTCTTGAAGTTGTTTTGGTTTGGTTGGGTTTTTTTTTCTNTTTTGTGTTGGGTTTGTTTTTTCTTTTTTCTCACAAAGAAAACCCAGGATCCTGAGAAGCATCTTGTTTCAAATAGAGTTTATTCAAAGGGAAGCAAATTATGTGATATCAGATAGAGCTTTCCTTGCAGTTCTAATTTAGTCCTTACCTCTTGACATGATTCAATAAACTCATCTAGAGTTACAACTCCATCTTTGTTTTTATCCATTTTCTGCAAAACAAAATAATGTAAAAATTACTTTACATTGGTAACACTATTGTTACAGTAAAGTATCTTGATGCCACCTGAATAAAGCTGGGCAGTAACAAATATAGCCCACAGACTCAGTGCTGGATTGGCCAACTGCTAAGGACTTGTTTACTTTGGGATTTGGAGCACTTTTGAGGTCATCTCTAACTGCTTTCTTGATACATACCAGACCCTCCATCCTTATTCCATTGTTTATTTATTCACTGCCTGATCAACCTCTATTCACATTCCTGTCAGTCCTTAGGGCAGTTGAGAGAAGCAGCACAGAAGGGCTGCAACACATGCAGAGGCTTCAGACTTACTGGATGTGGCACATCCGAAGGCAAAGGGTCAGGCTAAGAGACCAGAGAAATACCTTTGGAGTCATGAAATCAGCAGGCATTGCAGTGTGAGGCTGAGTGGTTGCTAGGGTTTATTTTGGAATATATAACAAGGTATAGACTCAGCTTTACAGGAAAATCTATCAGTGATCGTTCAAGTTTTAAGAAAACCCATCAAAACCCAGGTACCTGGAAAAACACTTCTACATGCTGCCTTGGTGCATCTTCCTTGAGCACTGGATACGTGTATTTTCCCATCATATCATAAATTGCCTTTACGATATCCATCATTTCCTGCCATGGCAGCATGCCAGCACAAGCACAAAAAGGAAATTAAGGTAAATGTGAGCCCGCTTCTGTCTTGTACTGCCCTGTTCTTCACCCTCCTTCTCCTATGACAAACCAGGAATGCCTGTGCATGTTCACAGAGACAGATGTACCAGATGCACAAACATCCTGTAGAAAGAATTGCTTCTCTCTGCCCCTGTCGTGCTACATGCTCCCAGTGCTCCCTCCTCTCCCCTGGCCTGGCTCTGACACAGCAGGTGCTGGGAGCAAGAGCTGTGCTCAGCCCTGTACTGTGGCACCAACTCTGTCCCAAGGACCTGCTCCAGGGCCAGGGACTCTCACAGCTCGAACTGGGAATCTGGTCCCTCCCCTCACCTTGCACAAATTGCCCCTCAGCTCCATGACCAGTGGCAGTAACTGCAAACCCTCTAGGCATGCACAGTGGGTTAGAGTGGACAAGATGACACATATTCAAAGTCACCATGCTCAAAATCAAGGCTTCCCATAATGGGAGCAAGCCATATCAGATAAGAAGATAAAAACAATGACAATGCAGGATTTGGGAGGGATACTGGAGGCTTGTATTGCTTAATATGACCCCCACAATATCTCTCCATGCAGGAAGCAAGCCCTTGAGCCTCAGTCACCAAGTACTGCTACCATCATCCTCCCCTTCACAAAGGTTATGTGGCTCAGAGCTGTAATCAGCTTTTTGCTCCTGGCTAACACAATTCATTAAAGGCACCATAATATAGGAAAATATGTCTGGAAAATCATGCAGTAAGATCCAAGTTCACTTTGCTTAGATAGAGACAAATGCTTAAGTCTACTCTAATTTGCATTTCATTAGCTGCATGTAAAATTAATTGTGTTCTGCAACAAAACCCAATCAACTCTCCCTTCCAAAATCAACCACATTTGTCAGGAACAGCCTTACCTCCTTGTTTATATAGCCATCCTTATTTATGTCATACAGATTAAATGTCCATCTCAGCTTCTCGTTAACAGTTCCCCGTAGCAGAATGGACAATGCCATCACAAAATCCTGGTTTGAGGCAGAGAGAGAAGTGTGAATTCTCATAATATCCTTTTCTAAGTCACCCTCTTTCTAAGTCACCCTTATACAATGCCAGTCAAAAGATTTATCATTTTAGGATGGAGCATATGTTTATTCTCTTCTGGCTCCCTTTTCCAAAAATGTGTCTTCTCTGACTGAACACAATGGTTGAAGCATTCACTGGGATGTCTGCTTTTTAAGAGCACTGCCAGATGCTCCAGTGGCCTTTCTCCTCTATGCTGCAAGGATCTCTCACTCAGACTGCCACCACCTGGTTAAAGACAGCTGGACTGTGCCTGTGGAATTAGAAGCTGATGCTTTCTTACCTCCAGACTGAGGTGCTGGCAAAGAAGGGAGAAAATCCTATCTGAGAGATAAACGCCTCTAAGACACGAGGAGTCTTAGATTTTGTTGTCTGGCAAAATCTGCCAGACTTGACCAGGTGTGATTCCCACCATTAATTACTCAGTGTGGCACACGTAATTTTAATTTGTTTTCTTTGCTTACAGTAAAATTACTGCTTCTGATACTGTGATTTATTAATTATACTGCATGGTGGCTCAGGCACTGAGGGTAGCACAGCTACAGGGGATTTTTAGTACAGGCAGAGCTTCAGGCAAACAGAGATATACAGCTCCTGATAACTCATTTAATATCTTTAGTCCATGGGCTCTGCATGGGGCAGTTTCTAAGCACTGCTTAGAAACCTCTGCTTCTTTTTGCCAAGCCTCCAAGGATTTTGAATTTATTGAACAAGACAGAAAAGGGGAAAAAGTTATCCTGTTTGACAACCAGGTAAGAGGCAGATCTGCCAGGAATGAAAGTTCAGCACTTCTAGGTTTGGTTGTGGTTTTGTTTGTTTGTTTGTTATTTTAACAGCATTTTTCTGTTCTCAGTCTTTTTAGGTTTCTGAATACCTTTAACTACTAAGGAGCTGCCCCATGCAAACCTCCCACTGCAGCCCTTGCCACAGAGACACACAGATACATATAGATAAACCCCCATTTTACATTAATGAACTAACACATTTCCCAGTCTTACCTGGAAATTACCAGAGGTTTTGGTCATTTGACAGCAAAGACAGTACTGCCTATGATTTTTAGTTTTATAGTCTTCAAAACTATGAAGTTCATGCTCCAGAAGTCTATGACTTAATATGTCCCTTTGCTGCACTCCTATAGCAACAAGCTGAGCATGAAGAGAGGTTGTATGTAGCCACTACAAGGTGCCTTTTAGTTAAAGGGTACATGTGGTTTCCAAGTACCTGTGATCAACACATCATGCAATGCTTGTGCTTGTTCAACACATCATGCAATGCATGATGACTGCAGATGAAGAGATACAAGTTCTCTCTGACCCTCATCTTATTTCACAAGGGACTCTCCTCAGCCACTCTTCTCTGCTGCATAAACCTCTGCACTTTCTCCTTCTGATCATGACTAGCATAATCTACATCTTTCGTTACTGACATGGAACTGCATCTGCATAAACTGAAGTGAACCAGGTTTGAGAACACCAACTGACTTTAGACTCAAACCTCTAACCTTTAATCCAACAAGTTCGACTACTTTGCAATGAAGACTGGACAGAAAAGGTTAAAACATACAAAACTGAGAAAGTGGAAGGAAGATGCAATGCAATCACCTCAAACTTCACGGAGCCATTCTGTGCTGTGTCAAAGGCATTGAAGAGGTAATGTGCATACATGCTGGCATCTGAAAGGCACAAAGGGCAGGGACAGCAGCTCATCATACACTGATGGCTCTAAACAAGTCATGAACTTATTTTATTCTGTATATAACTCAACCCTGAAGCATCGCAAGGTATTCTGTGAACCAGTAAATATTATCATGGACTTGCAAAATCCTGGCATCCTTCTTTAAAACCACCTTGAAATGCAAAAGCTTATATTACAGTAGAAGCTATTTGGATTTTGGGGCAGAAAGAAAGAGCAGAAAATCCCCAACCATCTCAGAGTGTCTCTAGTTCAAATGGTGGAAAACACAGCAAAAATACCAAAGAGTGACTTCAATCTGCAGCATCCTTTCTCTACCTTTTCAGTTTGTTTTCATTTTGTGGGAGACACAGCAGAGGCCCCTAGGGAATGCCCAACTTCAGAAGAGTCTTGCTCCAGTTACTTGACTTTGACCCATGGCTGCTGAAGAGCAAAATCACCTAGAGGCATATTTTTGTCCTTTTGAATCTTAAACTGCTGGGTTTAGAAAATCACAATAGGAAATCATGAAGTTCATACTGAAATTTAATGCAAACTTTTTATAGGTGCACATCTTCGAGGTCACATGGGTTGTAAAACATAAGCATAATGTGTTTTATTTTGACATTTAGTTGAAAAAACACTTGCTAATGACCTTCTTTAGGTAAATGCACATGCACACATACACCTTTGCAACAAGGTCAGTTATCATTCCCCAAAGAGTATGTTCTGCAGCTACTACAGAGTGGGATATTTTGGAAAGCCTCAAAGACTTAATCTTTTGCTAAAAAGCTACTTAAATTATTCACTTCTTTCAATTTGAGACCAGCATCCCCACAGAACATATCCAGTTAGAATACAGAGATTCTTAATGTTTTTAAAAGGCAAGAACATGCATTATTTGAGAGATTTAATACAATACCTTAATTTGCCCATTCATGACATGGCCCTGTCTTAATCATATAAACACCAAAAATGATAATTTCATTTTTAGCCAGGAGTTTACTTATCAACTAAAAACTGCTTTAAGAATTTTAAGAAGGTTTTGATTTTTGGGCCAAAAAGAAGTCTGGGACTCTCCTGTGCTAGACGCAACATGCCCAGCAGTCCAACAGCAGGGAAGCAAAGACACACTGAGGGGAAGCAATTCCCCTTTCTGCCAAGAGAGAGTCAGAACAGAACAAAGCATCAACCCCCAGTTTCTATTTTGGATCAGGGAATAAAGAGCTGACACTGAGGGGTAATCTTTATTGGGGTTTTTCTATGTGAAATAGAAGTGTTCAAAGGATCTAAAATTTTATTACCTTGATGTCTGTGTTTCTATCTAAAACCCCTCAAAGTTTCAGCTTGTTTCCCATTTCTCACACAGATGATCTGTGGCAGTTTTGCAGCCAGCTGGCAGTTAGGCAATGTTAGAGATTCAAGAACCCTGACAGGCACAAAGCACTCCACTTACCTCCATGAGGAAAAAACTGTGCATAGATCTGTTTGAATGTTTCTTCATTAACAACCCCACTAGGACATTCCTGTTGGAAAACAAAAGAAAAAAATGAGAGAAAGAGAATAAAGAAAAACATGGGTTTGTAAAGGTTCATTTGCAAAACTCTACAAGCCTGAAGAGAGCAATGAAACAAATCACCTTTCTGTTTTCACAGTGTCCGCATGCACAGGCTGTGCAGCTGGAGAAATTAAAGTAATTCAGGCTGCAATTTCATCTTAAGCATCTCACAAAGCTGGTTCACCATTTATTAACATTTCTAACTGTGTTTTCGGCAGTTTCATTGCTGTTTTATAGAATGACCTAGAAAGGCAGCTCATACCTTCTGTCATACAGAGCTTTCATCTAATAATTACAAATAACATTTATGCCAGTTAACACCTCCCTGTCTAATGCCTTCAGAGATATGAACCCATTAATCCTCAGCAGCAGACTGTAGCCAGAAGCCTGACTCCAGATCCACAAAGGTGAACAGTCTATAGCACCCTAGTAAATCCTTACAAACAAATCTCAATAATAACACCCCCACCATTGCTTCTATAACATACATTACAGAGCCTTGGGCACTGCTATCTAACCGTATGATGTTTTCAGTTACAGAAAATACTTCCCAGCTGATGGCGCTATTCCTCAAATTTGCCTATCAACCAGTTTTGAAAACAAAACCAGAGCAAACCAATAAAATAACCACAGCAACTCAGCCTTTTTAACAGAGCACAGAAAAGTCGGCTTCCTCCCACACTCAGAGCCAGTGATCAATAGAGACCCTGGGGTCTGTGTCCTGCTGCAACACTGACCTCACTCAGCCATTTAATTCCTCAAGCTCCCATCAGGAAGTGAGGAGGGAGGAAGAGCACTGTCCCTGCTGGTAGGATGTGCTGGAGATGGATTATCTGAGCAGGCTAACTCCCTCTCACAAAACTCACAGAACTGGCACATATAGCCTGGCTTGATGCTTATACTGAGCTCAAGGGCAGACTTGGGATCAAGAAAGTTCCTCTGTGCCTGGCTATTCTCACACTATGCATCCCTCTCTGTGTCGTGCTGTGATCCCTGCCTTGCTTCAACACAGGTCCTTCAGCTGGGAACTTCACAAAATATAACTTTTTGCACAAGGAACCACCAGCTTTCCATTCTTGGAACCTACTCCTACTACCTTGCTTGATGGTCCTGAACTGCTGTTTAGACAGAGCAAGCAAACAGTCAATCTGACAACTTTTCTATGTGCCATTTATGATTTTGTAGGTTGCAAGGTTCCTAGTTAGATGAATATTCTCAAACTGTTCCAAAGCTCCTCATAAAACATCCATTGTCTGGTTTCCTTATCCCCAGAAAAGTGGTTATTTTTTCATCTGTAAAGCAGAAATCATCAAAGGAAGATAATTAAATAGAAGCTAACATCTACCATAAGAGGTTCTCTCAAATATTTCCTAAACATTCAATTTTTCTGAAGCTTGTAAGCTAATATACATTAAATAAATAATCTGGTATTTATTTGTGGTATCTTTTAATCATTAATCAGATCCATCCCTTCTTGGGTACAAGTGTTCTTCTTGGTCACTCAAGTGCTGTTGCTACACGATCACACACACAGCCCTTGAAGAGTATTTCACCAAATTGTCATTCTTTTTAAAACCAAGCCTGACACAACTGCCTAATCCTTTCCAGTACAGTGCTACACTGAGATTCATTTCCTTCTCTCCTCATGATAACACAGCTGTTACATTCTCTAAGAACCACAGCTTTACCTGCTGAAAGATGGTTGTAGATGAGGGACTGATCATTCTTTTCTCTATGCTTCCCACAACTACAGAGTCCCTGACGTCCCTTCCCTCTGTTTTTTACCGGAGATGGGCACGCGCCTGCTGCTGCTTCTGCCTGTGCTCTCTCACATGGCCAAGGCCTATCCTAGCAGTTTTAGCCATTGGGCCTGCTTAATTTTCTGAATTTCCACATGATCCTCATTGCTTCTGATGATCCATCTGGAAGCCAAATGAAAGTTTGCATTACAGCTCTAGGAAGGCTGGAGAGAGACAGTGCCCATTTAGCTCTCTATAACTGGATTGCTTTCAGACACATATGCTACTACCAATTAATTTGCAGTTAATTGATCACAATTTTTGTTTTATAAGAGCAAAAAAATGCTCAAGAGGCCTCATTAGTGCTATAGTACTACTTAATTTTGCTGACTCGAAAGAAATCTCTCTTGTGAAACAGAGCAGGTGAGCTTAGTGTCAGTTTAAATTCCACTGGAGTTAATAAAGGTTCACTCATTCAAGAAAAAGTTCTTTCAGTAAGAAAAACACAGTCCTTCACTCAAGTATTCAGAAGGCTTTTGATAGCAGGGTTTTAGGTTAACATCTCTCAATTCCTTAACACATGACTTCTTTAAAAATACCAAAGAGTGAACATTTTTTTGTATTGTCGTCAAGCACAGAACACATCCCTCATTTTCCCAGGGCTGACTATCAAGCTCTGGCAGCACGAGGTGTGCATCTGGACTTACCCTCTTCTTTTAAATCCATAAACCACAAAGGAGATGAATCCACATAAAAACCAAACACACCAACCCACAAAACCAAAAGGAAAATAAAACAGCAGTTGCACTTCTTCTCTGCCGGAATCAGAAATAAACTTCACTGATTGCTTTCAGAGATGTGCAAAGCGGAGATGCAGGGACCTGTAACTTTGCTTTTGTAGAATCCCAACCAAAGAGATGGGACCAAACACCTCACATTAGTCTGGCTCAAGTCTGACCACAGCTAACAGAGAGGCACAAAGGAGACCATTCATATAATGCAGAATCCTGTGGGCAGAGGCAACTGCTAAGATAAATGTGAACTGTTGGTTCTAGAACCAAGAAATGCTGGAGGGTGGCACCCTCTCACAACTGGAAAAGCAAGCTGAAGGCAAAGAGAGGGGACATTTGGCCAGGCAGTAATAATAGAGGCCTGGTTAGTGTGCTCAGCTTCTCTGGAGATGAATTTATTGGCAGCC
This sequence comes from Cisticola juncidis, assembly GCA_013400215.1. Classification (NCBI taxonomy): domain Eukaryota; kingdom Metazoa; phylum Chordata; class Aves; order Passeriformes; family Cisticolidae; genus Cisticola; species Cisticola juncidis. Next base: position 3,746 of record VXBR01005569.1, on the reverse strand, counting down.
TCCATCAGTCTGGGGCAAAAACACCAGACCAAACTAGTGACACCCTGGGTAAAGACTGGGACAATTTGGAGGGAGTGGGTGAACAAAATTCAGATACAAAGAAAGAACAGGTTTAAAGGTACTGAGAATTAGGACCTTGGTCAGACAGGCACAAGTCCAGAGGCCAGCCCAGGCTGTGCTGAGCTGCCTTTGGTGCAACACCATCCCTGCTCCTGCACAAATCCTCTGCTGCCAGGACCTCAATCCCTCTGTGCCCAACACAAGTTCCTGCAAATGGCTCTGTAATTATCCAGGTATTGCCTTGTGATTAAACAGGACCTGTGCAATCATCACTGAGAGCAAGCAGTAAGTACAAGCCAGGGAGGAAAATGACTGTATTCCCACAGGGATTTTGAATCTCCAGATGGCACTGTAACATCACTCCAAGGAACAGACAGTTTGGTACAACAACAAATACGGTAACAGATGAGACAGCTTGCCTCTTGTGTGTAATTACTAATCCCACTGAAACCAAGATTTGCAGACTACCAGTGTTAGAGCTGCACTTTCATGTTAATTTAAACCTTAGATTCAAAACTTTGTGCATGTGTGCAGATCAGCTGGATAAAAACAGCCTGCTTTGTCCTAATATCCAGATATAAACTAAGACCTTGCCATCACTGCCAATTAATACCAAGACCTTCAGTGATTTCCTAGGTTTATGTCACAAGTTAAATACCCTTGTCAGCCATTATTGCCCTAGGAGGTAATGCTTCTGTAGTGCAAAGTGCTAGCAGAATTGGGAAGGGCAGGCAGTAAATGTCCCGTGTGCTGAGAGTGCTCCAGGTCTGCCTCACTAGTTTGCATCTGCAGCTGAAAATATCCCATGATGGAGTAGAGGTCTCCCACACAGGATTCCCATTCAACAGCATGGGGAAGGCACTGCAGAGATCTTAGCAAAATTTGGTTTAATCTCCCTCTGTAGGTAGTCATGTCATATTGGGGTGTTAACCTGCCAAGCTCTGTCTCAAAAGCTATGTGATTTCCTGCTGGCTGGCAAAAGCATGAAGAGATCAGTGTTCAGTTAGGCAACTTCACATGTGAAATGACCTCCTGTGTGCAGCAAATACTGCACGAATATGCCTCATGCACCAAACAAAAATACAGAAGGCTGAGCTGTGCTTTGGCCCACTTAGATAAGCAGTGAAACTAAGGGTGAAACCACCAGACTCCTTGGAAAAGTCAAATATGCACTGGAAATGTGAGTTGATCAAATTTCAAAAATACGTCAAAAAGAAAGGCCCTTCTCAGTATCCCACAGGTTCCTCAGAACTGCCTGTATTTAAGGTAGCTCCACTTTCTTTTGACAAGTTTTTACCCAATAGACTTGACAGAGAAATGTCAGCATTTTGCTGTGTTGGTCTCTGAATGCTGGAGCTGTCCTGCAAGAGAATATAAAAAACATGCTGTGTTTATTGAGCCAGCTTGATTCTGACCTGTTAATCATCATTAAAACATCAGCTGGCATAAACCACCTGGGTGACTAAATCCTGACCCTCAGGCAAACATGTAATGAGTACTCATTCTTCAAGGTCCAGAAAGCATCTGCTCCATGTAGCCTCAACAGTCCCCATCCATTTTTCCTGACTGTGTGGAGCCCCCTGAGAGGCAGCAGTAGAGCCAGACTGTGGCTCTGGGCTCCCAGGGAGCCCAGCTGGAACAGTGGCTCACAAGGCTGGGCACGGAGCTGCTCTGCACAACCAGTCATGCCAGCTGGCACTGCTGCCTCTTGCCCAGAAATCTGCAGCCTCTCTGTGGTCTCCTCAGTCTTAACACACATTCAACTTTTGATTTCACTTTGGCTCCTGCCACTTCAGCCTTATTCCCTACTCATGCAGAACCCTAAAGTCCTAAAGTGCTCTACAACAACCCTACTACAAGACCAAGATTTCTGCAGCTAGAGAAGGGATAAAATCTCCATCCTGGGCAGGTAATCATGAGTGAACAGTACCACTTATATTTGAACATGAGGAGATGACATCAAGGCTTAAATAGTAGCCATAAAAACATTTTCAGGTTATCTTCAAGTACTGGCACAGCTGAGGAAATGGAAGTGTGCTTGCTGACATTTGGGGAACAAATTTAATGAGACCATTATGTGCTGAATATTCCTCCAAACCCAGTTTTAGGCAGATTGCAGTGTCATAAATATTAGATGGAGAGGCAGATTGTACTCATTTTGCCATGGTAAGGGAGATCTAATACAAAACTACTAATGCTTAGCAGGGGAATAATACAAAATCAAGCAGAGCAGTTGAGGCTGATAGGGACATATATATTAGACTCTGTTCATTACAGTACTGTTCTTACATTTTTAAATCCTCTGTAAAGAACTTGAAGTTCTCTTTTAGTGAAATTGGTTTGTGCTTCAAGCTGTTCCAGTCCCTCGGGTCTATGGCACACTGTCGTCATTTCTAATTCATCCTCAATTTTATCTGAAAGAGAAGACAGGAAAATATTTATTTTGGTTGTTACCTTTGCTCTTTTAACATGATGGATAGGACAGACTGGATTTCAAGTGCAACAGATTAAAAAGAAACCACCAGCAGAACTGATGTGTGTAACTGTTTTCAACCTCTTGAAATAAAAATAAAAGCTACAGGTCTAAAGCAATAGCTCACATTTCTTCCTGGGCTGACAATTAGCTGCCCATTCACAAAGTCAAAATGGTGGCGAGAGCAGCAGGGCAGCAGCAGACACATTGCTCCAAAAGGCAACCACAGACATTTCATACCTAAATATTGAAACAGCATGGAGGAATGGTACTTCCAAAGCACTGGCATTAGAGAAAGCTGTGCAAATATACCTGAGAGAGCCGACATGCTCAGGCATAATGGACAACGACCTTATACTGAGGGTAAACAGTGAGGGAAATTCCCCTGTGTGCTAACCAAAAACCTTGCTCTAGACACATTGAAGGTCACTTTAATCCTTGGAGAAATTCAAGTTTTGTCCACAGTTGCAGAATCTGGAATGAATTCAGCCTGAATTTATAAGGTCTTTTGGTGGGAAGAGATAAAAAATTAAAAAAACACTTCTATGCATTTTATTCAAGAGTGTTCTTCTAAAAGGAAGAAAAATACAATCACATCGTGAATTACCATAACCTTGCTTCCCTTCTGATATATGTTTTCCCCTGTCAAGTCCATTCACCAGCAGTGTATGCAATGCCCAAATATATAGATACTTAGTCTATCAGTTTCAGATTCTCTAAACTTCAAGGATCAGATCCAGCCTTCAGCTGACCTGAAAATCTCACCCACGTCCAAAGCTGCTTGGCATAAAACTAAACACTGCCCTTACTGTCAAAACTGCACAATTCTTGCCTTGAAAAACATTTTAGGTTATTTGGCTCAAGTATAATATACTAATTTCAACAATTTAAATAGGAATTTGCAAAAAATAGAGTCACTCTGAATAGAGGAAAGACACGATGTTATAGGTTAACGCAGTTTGGTTTTTAGTTAAAGAAGAATATGGACTATTGCCCTGTTAGGACCTTAGATTTCTTTAGAAAAGACAACGATCTATCAAGGGCCCGTTCTTGACTATTGGCATGTGGTTTCACCACTGAGAAAACAGAATGCGACTTTTGGTAATACCCATATCAAACTGAGGCTTTGGCTGGGTCGCTTCTCATTTTTCTCCTGTGAACCACCAGGTAACTTCGTGAGCAGCAGCAAAGCCCGGCTTAGGCCCGGCTTAGG
>VXBR01005568.1:32208-88297 GCA_013400215.1 Cisticola juncidis | reverse complement strand
TGTGTCTTACTTTCTGAGGGCACAGCAAATATGAACCTAGTTGGTTGTCTGTGAAGCCAGCAAGCAGACAAGCGAGACCTGCACTACCTCACTGTGTCTACAAGGCGGCAGCACTGGGAACGGAAGAGGTGGCATCTGCAGTACCGCACCGTTTCCGTAAAGCGGCATTAATGGGGGCCCGGCTCACTGGGGCCTGAGCACTGAAAACACTTTCCTGCCTTTTCCAGTACTGGTTTACCGTCTGCACCAGTTGATGTTTTCCATGTCAGCAGAGCAAGAGTAAAGCTGGTTACTTCTTAATTCGATTGATTTCCAAGAAAGAGCTAAATAGAAAACAAAGCTTTGCTTTTCAAAGTGAACAGAGATGTCTCTTTTTGGTTCTTGTGTCTTGCCTTCTGAGCTTGCTCAAAACACAAGTCTTGTTGATTGTCTGTGTTGCCAGGAAGCAAAGAAGCTGTTGCAGACACTTTCCTACTTTTTCCTTACATTATCCAATAGTTGGTGTTTTCCATGTCAGCAGAGCAAGAGCAAAGCTGGTTAGTGCTTAAGAGGCTTGATTTCCATGTAAGAGTTGTGTACAACACACAGCTTTGCTTTTCAAAGTGAACAGTGAAGTCTGCTTTTGGGTTGTTGTGTCTTGCTTTCTGGGATTGCTACATACACAAGTGTTGTTTGTTGTCTGTGTTCTCAGCAAGCAAGAAGCTCCTGCAGACTGGTTTCAAGTACCAGTTTACCCTCTGCACCATGCTGGTGTTTTCCAATGTCAGCAGGGCAAGAAAACACCAGCTTTTGTTGTGAATTCAAGAAAGTGAAAATCTCAACTGTAACCCGATTGCACAAAAATCTTTTCGAACTGGGACAGAAATGATGCTGGTATGTAAGTGAGGTTATACTCAGTTAAGTACCCGGGCTTTCCCCCACAGCCCAAGGTTAACTTTGCTCATTTTCGATCTTGGGACTTAAAATTCACTGCAAGCCCACAAGGCGGCAGCAGATCCCAAAGGAAAATCAGCCCGATGGCTGAATTTGTGGGCTGATTTCGATTCTCTGAAAATACTGTGACCCTGAACAGTTTAGATGTATTTTTTTTTCCCAGTAATGCTAAACGTTTTAATCTACCTTGCTTGTGGATGAGGGTGAACTGCTGTGTATCCCGCTTACCCTGAGTGCCGCTTATGTGCCAAATCATTACTAGCAGTAATTTGTCCCCCAAGCAAACAGGCAGGGAAAAGATGCGGGTAAGTCTGACAATTCAAAGCTCATTCATTATCACTCTAAGTCACGTTTCCAGTTCCAGATGAAGTATTTGAGACCACTGAAAGTATTTCCTTCGCTTTAAAGCAGCAAAGCGAACTTTGAAATAGTTTTATTAGTACTATGGTTTAGTTCACTAGTAGTTCAGTTCAGCTTCTAAAATTTGGCTTTCTTTAATGGTGGTATGACATTTAAACTAATTGTTGTAGAAAGTAAAGGCTTTTGTCTTTGGGAGTTTGGATGCTGAATCTGCAGGCTACTGTTTTCCAATTAAACCATGTGCATTGGCCTTTTCAAAGCAGCATCCATTTGAAATTGATTCCTACCCGACATTTAAGAATGAGAAATGGAATTCTGGGACTTGAAATAATTAAATGCCTCAGTGTAGAGCAATTTGCTACAAATTATTTGCTAATTTTATAGTCTGGTGGTAAGGCAGAAACTTTTCTTCAAGTGTTATGTTGTTTTTTGCTGCTCCTGTCAACTGCTAAGGGAAAAGGAATACTTTATTCTGTATGCCATATTTCCTGTTGCCTAGAATATAATAATGTCTGCTCATTCAGCTATGTTTTTGGTATTACCTTGAATAATTAGTTCATTATATTCTAAGATGAGTGGCATTTGATCCTGCCTTTTTATTCTAAAAGTTGCTGAATATTACTCCATAGTTAATGTTGAAGTCTCCCTCAGCAATACGTGGAGATTCTGATATGGTTGCTGTCTGAGTTCCTGGTCCAAAACCACATTCTGCTGAAGGAGATCTGACAAGATCAGGATCCCCTCAGAAAGTAAAATGATGCCACATTTTTCTTAAATCCAAATACTCAATGTGGCAAATCTCTGTGTGTTTCGGCAGAGTACTTTGTGTCCTATATTTCACTGTTACACATTGTATCTCATTTGAGATTGTGCAGTGTTGCTTTGCTGTAATTCTCAGGACATCTACATCTTGCAGCTGGAAAGGTGCTTACAACACCTTGTGAACTTACCCTAATTAGCATTAATTTGCCTAATCTGTGTATCAACAACTAGATACCTGCATGATAAGCCAGTGCCAGATTCCTAGTGTGAGTTGAATCGTTTTCCTGTACTGGGGCTTGTTCGGTTTCATCTCCAGGTTGGAACGAAGGTAGGGCTTTACATCTGCCTCAGATGTGTTTCCGGGCAAACTGAGAGGAACTGTGGGACCGGTCCTGGGGCTGTCTCTAACAAGCTGCTAGCTACTAAATGAGGCTGTTGCTTGTTTCTTCGGGCTAAACATGGATTTCCACAACAAAGCGTCTTTCAAAGAGATTTTTTCCTTAAACAGGCAAAACTTCTTGTTCAGGCAAGGCTTAGCGACTTTGTATTTTCGCTGTTAGATCTCAGCCAGCATTTTCCACCTGACTTTCAAAATAATTCATAGGAATAAAAAAGATTATTTTCAAATTACTTCTTCATCTTATTTTTTTAAACCCAGAAAACTAGATTTATCTTAAAAGGAAAAAATGATAATACAAAAGGTGGGTTTGGTGGCTGCTTTTACACACATTGGAAGCAGTTTGCATTTTATGCTGATAAAGAAGGCTGTATATAAAGCAACACAGATGTGAAATTAAAGCAAATTAAAGACTTATATTAATGCCAAATACGATATTTGAAACTAATTTTGAGCAAGTTGAACATGTGGTTCATAAAGTCTTGCCATAGGCAAGTAATTAATGTTGCATACATCAAGTCTGGAAGGATAGCCAATTGAAAGTGATTAAATCATCGAATAATATACAATTAATTAAAATTTGCTGTGAAGGTAATAAAGAAGTAAATAAGATTCTGTTGTCATCAGGGAGTATAAGTTAAGAATCTATTCTATTATTTTGGAAAGGAATTTGAAATCGTTCTCATGTTTGCTCAGAGACAGTTTTGGTGTTCATAAAGCTACTATAAGCAATCCGTCTCTGCTTCACATTGCATAACTTTTCTCAGCAGAGCAAACCACCTGAAACTAAAATTATCTGTCAGTCTAAATTTTAAGCTCTTGAAATCAGTTACAGGGTTAGAGCCATATCTGCTTCTCTTCAAATGAGAATGCTAAGTGAAGTAAATACACTTCTTGGTAACAGAACTTATGAAATAGATAATTTTAAACTAGGCTGTGCATTGGTGGGAGCATCAAGACCATTTATTCTCTTTGACAGAGAAGAATTTCATTGGAGAAGTATAACTACTATGTCCTTCCATGCTAAAGAAGGTGATGCCAAAAATAATACCCAAAGAAATCACTAAGATACATGTCTGACATTTGGCCGGATGCTTCTTGCTTTCTGTGCTGCTTTGTACGCTCTGCAGTCTCTGTGTTGTGAGTTATAAAGAATGCTGTGTACTCTGTGTAATGGAAATATGTATTAATGGATCTGTATCAATTTGCTGCCTTCAGGACCACCACATGAGGGCCAGGGTTGCAGAAATTGTCTGGAGGATCTTCATGTAAAAGACCCTCTAGTTGGACAGATAATTTCAAAACGATTTTTAGAATAACACTGAGGGATTGAGAGAAGAAAAAAAAAAAGTTGATTTTCAGTTTGAGAAGTTGGAAATGAGGGAAATTACACTGGCAGGTAGTGGAGTTTGGGAATGTGAGAAAAGAGTGTTTCAAACACAATTGTGTTCAGTCCAGTCAAATCCTTCAACCATCCTAATGATCTGAATCTAAACTCAAGCCTGGCACACCTGTACCACAGCAGAGATGGGCTGTTTCTATGCCAGTTGAAATCCTATCCCCTTGTTAGTCTTGGCTCACCATCCAAGAGGACAAATAACAGCATTTAGCTGGTGATGACACATCCGTGTGTCATCTGTGTCTTTGGATACAGATAAAATCGATATTCATTTTGCTTGTCAACTCAGGCTTCTGTAGCAGCAGTGCATCTGCCAGCATTTCATAACCATGGGCTGGAGATAAAAAAGGATGTGTTGAAGAACACTGAGAATGCCGTATGAAAATTCTTCTGTGGATTATCCCACTGAATCGTCTAGTTATGTATAGGATTAGTTACTTCTCCATATGGTGTTTAAGGACCAAATTGCTGTTGAAATGTTTTACAAAGGTTATTTTTATACTGAAAAAAAATTATATATATATATACAGTTTTTCTGTACTATGGAATTGTGTTCAAAATTACATCACAATCTGTACCTACAGTGAGATGTTTTAAAGAATCCAAGGAGCCTTATTAATTTCTTTCCATGCTTTAGCAGCTATAACTCACTCTCAATTATTAATCTTTGAAGGACTGTATATAATTCATTCACTGCTCTATATTTATTTCTGTATGAACACAATCTTCAAATTTTGCAGAAAGGACCGTGGGCGTATGAAATTGTTTGTGCTGCTAATTGATAATTTTTCAGTTGTTTCTACTTTCAAACAGAAAAAAAATCAACGTAGACTGGCAGGTTAAATAAAAAAGGAAGGGGAAGGCATAAAATTCCACTTTTTTGTAATTGGTTTGTGTCATACTATTTAAATCTGCTTTAGTTAAACTTGCTAAAACTAATCAGTTTAGCTACAATGAAATTGTTTTATTCTTGCTATTCCATAAATTAGCTATCAAGTTCTGTCAAGATGACATTATAATTACATGAATTAAAGATCACTGCCTATTCCCATTTGTACCTACTCTTGAGTGACATGAATGAATTAGGGTAGAACTTTGGTAGTATGCATTAATCCTGAATACTTCTCAAAATGCTTTAATAAAAATGTTGAAAGATGCCTTATTTCGCCCGGATTATGTAGCTGTTTGTAATAAAAATACATATAGGTATGCGTAAATTACATATTAAGAGTGAAGGAAGTTACTTAGAGAACGCTGATGTCTTTGCTAGGAAAGGAGAAACAACAGAATGTCTGAGAAGAACGGAGAGAGGGAGTCATGCACGGGGACAAGGCAGTGGGGTAGTGAGAGCAAGAGCTGTATAAAGAAACATAAAATTAAAATTGAAAGTGCTTGGAGGCACTGCATACACTTCACGCTTCAGCTGCCCAAGTTCATTCACCAGACACTTCTTCTTACATCCTTAGCTGGGCCACTCTCCAAAGCTCAGCTTCTCCAGTGGAACAGAGGCAGATGTATTGACATCCCATACAAAAGCTGTGAGCCCTTCAACCTTCTGTGTGGCCACACACTTCTCATGGAAAGCCTGAGAATAAGCAGCCTCTCAAAAATATAATGAAGCCCATCACATAGCATCTTAAAAGGACAAAATGAAAGGGTAGCTTGCTTTAAAACTGTTCTTACTAGTGCTAAAAAGGAAAATCAAGTAATAATTTACTGATTTCACAAATTAAATAAGTGATGTTCTTTATACATACCTTATACATACCTGTATACCTTACATGCACTATTTGTTATTTTAATTCAGTAGGCAGCACGTGTGGTAGACACATTAATGAAATAAAACCTGGGGAAGGGGGAATGTTATTAAATGTGTTTTATCAAGCTGTACTTACATCTTGTACATTTAGAAATGCCAGAGAATTTTCAAAAACAGAACCAAAATTTTGTCTTTAAAACAACTTCTAGGGTCTGAAAGCCCTCTAGTGTGATTTTTTCTGTTCTGTACCTCCTAGATGTGAAGAAAAATAGAGAAACGCAATCCTAAGTGTTACTTTAAATTTTTCTGTGATTCCTAAAGAAAAAGCTGTCTTTAAATGCAAGTGTATTTCTAGTAGTTAGAAATGGAGTTTCACAGTGGAACAGAACAGAATGTGCAAGTGCAGCAGAGGGTGCAGCCTTAATGTAGTGACCAAAGCACAAAGACCTTAAGTGTAATGGCAGCCACCTGTTCGCACACAAGCAGCCCCTCTTATCCCCTTTCCCTTCTCTTTCCTTATGCTTATTCCTTCCCTTCCTCCCTTTCCCCACCTTTGGTTCCTCCCCTAAATGTGCTGTGGCAGGTCCAGCTGGAGGCAAGATGCAGAGAGCCTCTCCAGCAGCAGGATCATCAGCAGAGACTCACAGCTGGATAGGAAGGCTGATGGCTTTCCCAGGGCAGCTTTGGAACAAGGGCTTCGTTCCTCCCACTGGGCGACAGAGATTCCCCATCCTCCCTCTGTGCTTCTTGTATTTGTGGGGATGAACTCTTCCTCCTGTCAGCCAACATTGAACCAAATCATATAATCCACTCTGTAACACACTCTGCAGTGTGTTACCTGCAGGCCCAAGAAAACCAGGACACACAACAATTCCCTTCATTTTTGTCTAAGGAGCATATTATCAGTCATGTATCCCTGTGAAGCATATGCAGCTTCTGAATATCTTACCTATGAGCAAAACATGATGTGTTAAAGAACAGTGTGAGATTTTGAAGGTACTATTTCTACAAAAGGCTTAAACACTCCATCTTGCTCCTAAAAAGATGCAAAAATGGCAAACAAACCAAACTCATTCATTCCAGAAGGCACCAAGGGCATGCTTCCAGGGGAAGTGCAGGTAAGGGAACAGAGCGCTCAGGCACATGGATTTTCTGGCTCGTGAAGCTAATGTTTGTTATTTTAATCCAGTTTATTAGGGTGACAAAGTGGTTTTTGTATCAGTAGCGTAATTCTAGTATTGCTAGTTAGTCATTAGAGCACTGACTCATTGGCAAGGCATCCCTATTCTACTTACAGATTTAGAAAAATTCTAATTTTCCTTTTTCTTTTTTGACTGACCATTACTAAGTGTTCTTCTTACTGCTCACAGAATAAGAACAAATGCTCATGTCAATGTGTTCATGTGCGTCAAAGCCATCAGCTAAAACTGAGTTGTCCAGAAGGTTTGCCATATACCATTTTGTGCCAAGTCTAGGATTGTTTCCAACAACTGATCAGTTCTTTGTCCAGGAATGTGTAAATGCAAGGCCTAGAATTAAGGTAAGAGTACTTCAAAATGAAAGTTTAATTCATGTACATTTGAAGTCAGGATTATTACAATCAGTTGATCAGTATTATTTATTTAATACCAAATAAAGGACATAGAAAGGTTGAAGTGCTACAGCAAAGCAGAAATGCTCTCACAGGAAATGGCAAATTATTTCATCTGTGTTAATTAAACCTTGACATAATCACAGAACGGCTTGGGCTGAAAAGGACCATTAGGATTATCTAGCTCCAACTCCCAAATTACTAGAAGTAATTAATTCCAAACTGTTGAAATTAATTCCAAACTTCTAGAATTTAATAGCTACCTGACTGTATCATTCAGTGAGAAAAAGTGAGACAAGTAGAATATTGCCTTCAGATTAGTTCAAGGTGTGTCGCTCATCACAGGAATTAAAAAAAATGCCGGAGGCAGTTGGGATGGTGTTATTTTGGCAGCTTGTGAAGGATTGGGAATGTACTGAAAGATTGGGATGGTGGACAGTGATTCTTTTGAAGAGGAGCAAGGGAAAGAAGTAAGAATTTTTATACCAATTGATTGTTTGGGGAAAAAAATTCCACCCTGAATGAGTCATCCAATGTTATATTTGAGTATCATCATGACAGCAAGCAAATGTCAACAAGTATTTTGTTGCAGACAGGTTGTGGCAAACAGGTTATCTTCCTTCACAAGAAGAGAGGCAAGGAAAATTGGATTGGACATAAAGAAACCTTTCTAAAGATAAGGCTAGTGAAGTATTAGAATCTATTGCCTAGGGAAGTTGTAGAATATCTACCAGAAACAGTCTAGCAAATCTTTCAGAAATAGTCCATGCAAATGTTTACCAAGCATATGGATATGGCTTAACTCCCTTGGGAGGAGTGTGAAAGCTTTGATGATTTCCAGAATGTTTTTCAGGCCTTTTTCCCCCTGAATCTCCACACAGTCCTACAGGCTTCACAGACAGGGAAGAGATGGCTGTGAGGGACCTTTTTTTGGCATCTGAAGTGCTCATGGACAAACCTGGAGCAGCTGGAAGCACCCTTTGCCAGTGACCACCAGTAAGTGTGTGCTGGAAGAGAAACATAACAAATGGAGCCACTGAGATTTTTCAGCCTTTCTGGGGATTAAAACCCAAAAGTTTCATTTTCAATCTCAGAATAAGACCTGATCACCTCAAAAGACAGCACAAAAAAACCTATTTTGTCTCTAGGAAATAGTCTACACTTGAGAACACTTTCTAAATGTCAAGACTCATCTCCCACATTCAAAACCTCCTAATTTTCTTCCCTTTCTAGTACAAGTTCAAACTATTGTCTATCCAATTTTCTGTGTGACAGCTTCTTGTATTTTTAAGATATTGTAGAAACAAACGGGGATTACATATCATAGGTGTTATGCCCTCAAATGCTTCCAAGGAAAAAGAAATTAGGATGCTTTTTACTTCACTTACCACATATTTGCAGGAGAAATTCTGTTTCCTCTTGCCTTGCGCAGGCTCCCCATATGCTGCAGTGCTGTATCCACAACCACTGCAGCAACATCCTGACACCACCTCTCTGCTCCATACGGGTTTTTCTCAAGAAGAGCTAATGAAAACAGTCTGTTCTGGTAATCAGTCCCAGAGGAATTAGAGATACTATAAAAGAAGCGAGAAATAACAGTGTAGAATTAATTCCAAGAAAATTAGTTATATATCCCTTCCTTTCTCTGTTGCAACTGCAGATGCTTGAGTGTATGTCTGATGGCAGTAAACCTTGGCAAAATCTGTGCTCTGAGTAAAGTATATTTATAGAACTATTTTCTTCAGAAGAACATATAAGAGAGATCTGAGAAAGCACAGTGCAGAAAATACATAGTTAAATAAAATTACCTCAGTCCCAAAAAAGGTAATATAATTATCTTTCCACACTTATACAAAGGTTTATGTTTTAATGTAGAACATGACAAAATTAAATAATATTCCATTTACAACTTGTATTAATTATTTTAACCAACTATTAAATAGTTTAAACTAAATTATTAAAATACTTCTGTAAAAATTTAAATTATTCTTAAAATGATGGTTCAATTATTTTATTATGTAATCTTAAAATCTCAAGAGGGGAAAATCAGGAAGGTTTTGAAAAAGCATTATGAATAAAGGCAGTTTTGATTAAGAATCATTTCTAGTGAAATATTTATTATTTACTGAGAAGTTATTCTTACCAGGTTTCTGCCTTGTTTCTGGATCATGGTTTTTATAATCACATCAACCATCAGCACTTGTAATTAAAAAAACCTACATTCTTTTGGGAAGTACAATGCAACATTAAGGATTTCATCACAGTCATTTTAATCCTGTTTAGCCTTTTCTATGTACAAGTGAAAGAAACATGAGCCAGGTCTTATCAATTGTGAGATATTATAGCTAAGGTAGTAGGACTTCTAGTGAGATTGTTCTGTGATTCCTGAAACTAAATACCATAGCTTCCTTGCTTGCTTGGAAAACAGAAACCGAACCAGGATTGTGCACCGAGGAAACCGAGAAAGAACAACCAAACAAACAGATGAATGCAATGTTCTGTCACCCTGGTTTTGAAGACCTTTCTAAGCCTTCTATATTGTTTTTCATAGTGGAGTCAGAATTTACCTTAGCACACTTTCTACTATAAACAATGGCCATGTTTTGCTAACTGTCCTTCATTGGTTACTTATTTTAGGTAGGCAGAGAAAGTTGGCTTGACCAATGTGGTTTGAGAGGTGCGATTCCATCCTCCAATCCACAGGCACCATAGGAAATGTATAACACTGAGTTTTGTAAATAAACTCGCCCCTTTTTTTCTGCTTTGCTCAGCACCGTGTCCTTGTGCAGTTCTTTGCGTGTTGTCTGTGACAGTGTTCTCTCTGTAAAAATGGGATTTTAGTTCTTTTCACCACTGACATGGAAAAGAAGCAAATAGCCAGCAACACCTTTGTTCTTGCTGCTGCAGACATGGAAATCTCCAAATTTAGCAGACTATTATCCAGTGCTGGAAAAGGCAGCAAACTTGCTACAGTAGCTTCTTTGCTTGGTGAGAAAAGAAAACCGAACAGAGCTTGTGCATCGTGCAAAGCAACAGAGCACAAGCACACAAACGGAGAGCTGAATGCAGTGTTCTCTCTGCAAAAGGGAACTCGAGTTCTTTCAAGCTCTGACATGGAAAATAGCAAATAGCCAGCAATAGCTTCGTTCTTGCTGCTGAAGACATGGAAAACTCCAACTGAAGCAAAATCTCATCCAGTGCTGGAAAAGGCAGGAAACTTGCTGTAGTAACTTCCTTGCTTGCTGGGAAAACAGAAACCAAAGACAGCTTGTGCATCAGGCAAAGCCACAGATCCCTATCAGACAAATGCAGAGCTGAATGCAGTGTTTTCTCTGCAAAAGGGGGTTTTTAGTTCTTTCCATCTCTGACATGGATAAGTAGCAACTAGCCAGCATCCCCTTTGATCTTGCTGCTGCAGACATGGAAAACTCCAGCTGTATCAGAATGTCATCCAGTGCTGGAAAAGGTAGCAAAGTTGCTGCAGTGGTTTCTTTACTTGCTGGAAAACACAAACTGAACAAGGCTTGTGCACCTAGGAAACTGAGAAAGAACAAGCACACAAACCGAGAGCTTAGACTAGTGCTGCATCTGCCAAACCGAGGTTTCAGTTCTTTCCAGCTCTGACATGGAAAAGTAGCAAATAGTCAGCAATGCCTTTGCTCTTGCTGCTGCAGACATGGAAAACTCCAACTGTACCAGAAGTGCTGGAAAAGGCATCAAATATGCTGCAGTACAGTGTTTTCTACCAAACATGAGATGTCCAATAAATGCGACATATTCCTCACAGCAGATTTATTAACTTTGAGAAGAATAGGTTATTTTTAATTCAGAATTTGCCATTAAAGGGATTATCTTTCAAATAGTGAACATTACTTACTGAGGTCAGCAATGCAGTGACACAATTAACACAGATATATTTATTTTTTAATGCCTATGTGCTGTTTCTGGTTTACCCTCTGATTGAAATATTTTAGTATGTGGATATACAAGACCACTTGCAACATAAAGTAAAAAAAATTAAGCAGCTATAAATTATCAACTGCATATAGTTAAACTGTGTCTCATTTTGTTGTAGTAAGACTGAATTTCTAATGCAATTTCTAGATGTCATGTCTGATGCAGTCAAACCTAAAAGAAAAAGGAAATTCTTTTCATTGACTTGTGTTACTATGCTTGCATTTGAAAAGAATTTGATATAGTAGGAGTGGATTGGTAAATCTATCAGTAGAGCTATTAACACACACCAGTATTTGTTTTAAGAAAAAAAAAAAAAACAAAACCATATTCCTTGTCCCTTGTCAAATGATCCTTTTTGTGCCAATGACTATGAACTTTCTGATCAGAAAGAGTTGTATTCTATGAAATCAGTTCCTTCTGAGTCTTGCTGCAAAGAGCAATTTCCTGTTTCACCAGCTGTCTTGGTTTAACTCCAGCCAGCAGCCGTGCCCTACGCAGCCGCTTTCTCACTGCCCCAGCAGGAGAACTGGGCAGAGACTTGGAAGGGCAAAGGCTGGAAAACTCGTGGGTTGAAATGAAGACAGTTTAATAGGAAAAGTAAAAGCCACACGCACCAGCAAACNAGGAAAAGTAAAAGCCACACGCACCAGCAAACCAAAACAAGGAATTGATTCACTGCTTCCTATGGGCAGGCAGGTTTTCAGCCATCTCCAGGAGAGCAGGGCCCATCACATGGAACAAGTTGGGAATACAAACACCATCACCCCAAATGTCCCCCCTTCCTCCTACCTCCCACCACTTTATTTACTGACCATGATGTCATGTGGTCTGGAATATCTCTCTGCTCAGCTGGGGTCACCTGTCCTGGCTCTGTCTCCTCCCAAGCACCCTGACATTCCTTGCCAGTTGGCAGTATGGAAAGAAGAATAGGCCTTGGATCTGTGCAAGTCCTGCTCAGCAATAACAAATACATCTCAACATCATCAACCCTGTGCCCAGCACAAATCCAAACACAGCCCCATACCAGCCACTGTGAAGGAAAGGAACTCTATCCCAGACAATACCAGCACAACAACTTATTAAGTAAAATTTGGTTTGATTAAGATTTACATAAATGTATAAACCACGTAAATAATATTAGACAGATTTGTAATGGGCACTCTTCTCCAGTTCCATAACATGTAAGGTAACCCGAATGTTTGTTGTTTTAATTTGAAAAAAGGAAATTAAAAGCCTCTGTATCATACCACATGTTCTTTTCTAACCTCTCCTTAACCAACAGCAAGCAAAAGCAGAGATAACTATCTGAAAAGTTACAGGTTCTAAGAAAAAAATATTTCAAAACCATATAATTCAGATACTCCAAAAGTTCTTTTCTCTATGAAAACTTTCAAGTGAATTATAAACCTGAACGAAAATGAAGTACAACTTAACTACCTTTCTCCCCAGAAAGAATTTTAAAAGAACATGACTATGATTTTCTCTCTAGGAGATAAATATCTGAAAAATCAGCCCTTTTAACTTGGAACTAATGATATCAGAATATACTTAAGTTGAAGTAATATGTCAGTAAAAATACCAGCTTTTTGAATTATAATTTTTTGTATGTCTTGTAGAAAAGAATCTCACAACAATATTCTTCCCTTGCAATTGAGCTTTCCAGCTTCTGCATTGTGGCCTTTTCTTAAAAAAGAAAAAAAAAAACAAAAGGAAAAAAGTGTTTAATAATGATATATATTTCTTTTCAGGCCTGGGCACCTTTTAAGTAGATGTGTATTAAGGACTTTGGTTATAATTGTCTACAATTTTTTTACATTTATAACCAGATTAAAGGCAGAGATATTGTCAGGATTTTAAAGTGGCTATTCTGATCAGTAGATCATGTGGCTGCAGAAATGTAATGGGTTCTGTAAGCAAATTCATTGCTGTTCTTGAGAAACAATGTCTCTCTGATGCCTAAAGCAAAAATATTTCATTTTGGGGAAGAATAAGATTCATAAAAAGTATAGTTCTACTCTCAGTTAAAAGATTTATTGCTATCTGGCATCTTTGATCTTCAGCATGAAAAGTAGAGCTGGCAACTGTTTTTTCTCATTCTCTCTCTTCCAACAGTGCTGATCTTATCTAAATTTTTAATTCAATTGTAGCAGAAGAATTAATTAAAGTTGCAGGAAATGTTATTTTCAAAGGTCTGAACAGGAAGCTCAGAGTTGAGTGGTTCCTAAGCTGACTCATAAGAATGAAAAAAATGAAATGTAGTGTTTGTTGTTGAGAAAAGTGAGCAAAGAATCTGAAAGTCCAACAGAAAAAATCTTTCATTCTTGTGTGTAAAGCACAGTATCACCCAGACTAGGGGCACCTTCTTACATCCATGAATGAAGTACAATAACTCAATTACACAGTCATGTTCAGTAATCCTGTCTAGTCTGTTGACAACAATACCCTACTGAATACTTGAAAATTAAAGATGACTTGAGAAACTGAAATGGCTTCTAATACTGAATTGCAATTGTACGTCACACGTGGCATAGATGCAGGCAGTATGGAAGACAGGAGACCTTACAGCTCCTTCCAGTACCTGAAGGGAGCCTGCCAGAGAGTCCCTCCCTGGAGAGGGACTTTTTACAAGGGCATCTAGTGACAGGGCAAGGCGGGGGGATGGCTTTCAAGTGGAAGAGAACAGGCTTAGTTCAGGTATGCGGAAGAAAATACTTCCTGTGGGGGTGGCGAGGCATTGACACAGGTTGTCCAGAGAAGCTTGTCCAGGATGATCCATCCCTGGAAATGTTCAAGGCCAGGCTGGGTGGGGCTCTGAGCACCCTGGTCTAGTACAAGGTGTCCATGGCCATGGCAGGGGTTGGAACAAGGTGATCCTTAAGGTGCCTTCAAACCCAAGCCATTCTGACACAAACTACTATTGCATGGAAGTGTGTACTAACATGGTTGTTTTGGTGCCATACATAGGCAGATCAGTAAAAACAGCTGAGAAACTATCAAATCCAAGCTTCCTTTCAGCAGAGTAAAAGTATCAAAGTATTGAAAGGCAGAATGATCTCATGTAACAAGATTTGTAAAATTTTTAAATTCAGGTGTGAATGCTTCAGAAGTATAATGTAAGTTTTGACAAAGTGTTTTGATTTGATGTTTTAATGTTTTTGCTGTAAGACATGATTAACTCTCAACCTACCTAGATCTACTAGTGTTTTGCCTTTAAAAATAGCTGTGCTGAGCCACTTCCTGAGGCACAAAAACAAACCTACAATTCCTAAACGTGGGGAGAGATTTTTTCTCGCGGTTAAAACAAAGAAATAATTGAAATAAGGAGCAGCCTTTACAAATTCTTGACTGGCAGCTCTTAAAATTATCCTCTTCTCCCCTCTCAGTATTAATAAAACCTTATTTTCCAGAAATCAACTAGATTTTGCAGCAAGTTTTAAATTCAATATTTCAAAAAGAGATATCTTGTTTTAGATGTTCAGCATTAATGTGTACATACAATTGATGCATTTGAGTTTGATCCATATTTTGACAGGCTTTGACAGCCAAAAATGACAGAATTAGGAGTGCTACAATAGGGCTTATGACAAATGAGAAAAGTATCAGTAGAGGATTGTACTGTATCATTCACAGAAATTAAAAAAACATATGGTCCATATCCATACCTGATTTTACGTCTAATTCATCTAATTTAAATTTCCTCCAGGTCCACTGAGGTATTGAAATTTGTAGAAGCTTGAGGATTTATTGTAAAGAAATTAATTGCCTCTGGTTGCAGCTTACCATGAAGTAGCTACATAAAATGGAGACAGACATCATTACGTAGCAGCCTGTCTCGTTTCATTCAGGTACCTGGAAGAATCTACCTATATGACTGTCAAGCTCATGACTTTGAAACTAAGGAAACAGAAAAAATGAGGACAGAGGCAACAAATAAACATTTCCTGAACATGGCAGTCAAAGAAGAAAATGTAAATTGTGCCAGTCTTTTACTACATACATTGATGGAAAATTCCAGATATTGCAGTCAGGAGAATAAATGCACTAAAAAAAAAAAAAAAAAAGAAAAAAATTAGCTGCAATCTGATTTCTTGATCTGTTCAGTGACTCCTCCTTCTCTATAAACTTTCAGATTTATCAGTAAATAAGACACATACAAAATGAAGTGTGGGAGGTGCCAAACTTCAAGCTTGTATAGTACAATAAAGAATTAGACTCGGAATAATAAAAATATTTTACAAGAAATGAATGCTTGTTATCACTTGCACAGAATGGTACTGTGTCTTTGTAGATAAGGGCATTTTTTTTGGCAAGGAAATATCCCATTTAGACCTAAATAGCACAGTCTGTTCTAATAAAACCAGAACTGAAATATGAAAAAACCTCAAGAGCATGAAGACAGCAAATAATATGGCAGCCATGCCAAAATGCTTGCTGTATCCAGACAGATTTATACACAACAATTTGTACACAACAAACATATGAAAAGTAGTTTCATATTTGTTAGTCTATGTATTAATTACATTAACAAGAATAATAGAAATTAACACACCTGTACCTTGAAAACAGGGGCTTTTCACTCTTCTTCCGGTTATGGTGGTGGTCGTAAAAAAATGCAACAACCTGACCTATGCAGTCCTGCATGTCTTTTCTCCACTGGAGTCTTGGAATAAGACAGGAGAGGACTGTGCTGTAAACCTAGGGAAAACACCAGTAGTGAAAGACCTGGCAGAACAAGCTTCCCCTTCCCAAGAGACACAAGTGTAGCTTTGCTAATTGCAGCCATGACATGACTGTGCATGCACAAAAACATAACTGAATGGAAACCCACTTTTTCCAGCCAGGAACATACAAATGTTGCAGTGGGGCATCTGGAACCATTAGCAAAGCTGGAATTTTCCTGACTGCAGCAAATCTTTGTCCTACTTACAGAGAGGGTCTTCACATTACCTGATACACTACTTGGCTACACTTTCACTGTGCATTTGTCCCACATGAATTAATGTAGTCCTTTCCTGAGTAACTGCAGGGCTAGTCAGACCATGCAGTGGGGAGGCTAAAACTGGGCTGCATCTGCAGACAGAAAGGTTAAAGCTGCTCAGCATTACTTGCTACAAGATAAAGTTACCTGTGGTTTGCTGTGAAAGCAAGGGAAGAAGCCTCATCACCTTCTGGATGACCAGGATGCCAAAGCGCACTGCTTTTTCTGGCTCCAATAAACCATCAGCAAGATGCCTTTCACAGAATGGAATAATCTGGGATAACTTTCCCCCCACATTCACAGCAGAAACCTAATCTACTACCTCAGTCTCTTCCAGCTTGTTCTGTGTCATTTCACTATAAATGTCTGATACATAGAAAGAGTCATGGCTTTCCTCCTAGATCCAGAGCATGCTCTCCTTCAGTGGCTATCGTTTCACTCTTCTTTTTTGTACTGGAGAGCTGTACTTTCTGTATATCTCGGTGTTCCTCCTGTCCAGATTACAATAAACCACGTTTTCACATGGTTTAGTGGCTGTAGTTCAAAGCCCATATGAAAATAAATGATTCTGGGTTGATTTTCTGTATGAAAGACCAAAAATTACAGTACAGATTATGCGCTACTTGTGTTCAACATCACTTTCAAAATTGAATGTGTCAGCAAAATTCTGTCTAGCACCTCTCGTATGCACAGATGGCATGAGAACTGTAGTGATACAGCTTTGTTTCTTTCTTTCTCACTTTCTCTAGCTTTGAATTTTCATCCTTGATTTGTCATATCCATGTCTTTTGAATTTTTATTGCATCAGATTGTGTTTGCACAGCCATTTCTTTATTAGCCCTTTAAAAATACCTGTCTTATGTTCCTTGCTATGATGGTTTTAGCTCTATAATTATTTTTAACTTGTCATATGACTCCCAAGCCTTTCTTAAGGAAGATAAATGAGTTCTTTTCTCAGGGTGTGTGCTTCACTGTCTCACCTGTGAATAAATGGAGATGTGTCTACTTGAGTGGAGGCACTTGGCCAGTTAAAAAGCCATCAGTCCACACTAAATTGTGTCTAAGCCTTAAAACTCCAAGTGATGGAAAACTCTCCCCTCCTATCTTCTCTGTGATCACCTCTGACTTCAGATAAAGCTTCCCTGCCTTTTAGGAAATTTTCCTATGCATTTCTTTGAGAAGGGTCTGACATGAAAATCCTTGCTTAAGAACCAGCCTTGGTTTCTTCCCTCAATCCTACAAAGTTTGAGAAAACTTCAAGAAAACTGAAATGAACAATGTCTCTTCAGCCTGACCACCTTTTTCAGGCCCACAATCACATACTCTGCAAGGACTTGCAGCTCCTACTTTCCAAATGTCTAGGGAGATGGTTTGAAAGAGGCAGACAAGGAGTCAGAAAAAGCACACGGGTCCGTATTTGAGGGATTGATTCATAACCTGATCAGTCACTCATAAGTAAAACATCTGTAATAATTTATAAAGTTCCTGTACTCCAGCTTAGACATAGTAAACAGGTCACTGGAGAAATGATACCTTCCTGAACTTTGGCCTATATACATCACCTCCAGTTGTGCTCAACACTTTAAAGAAAAACAACTGCATGAAAACACATGGCCCCCCAGTGAGCAGACCCCTGCCAGAGCAGTTCTGCCTCTGGAATCAGTCACAGAGAGTGCCTTAAACACCACTGCTGCTGCAGAAATGTGTCTTTGTCTTGAGCACACAACTTAGATATGGCATGTGACTGCAACTAAAACCCTCAGGAGTGCAGAAAAACAAAACCAAAACCCTCTTCAAATTTCTTCTAAATCACTTCCTGATCCAGTATGAATCTTCAGGATCTCAGTCACCAGGTGTAAGTATTGTCATAACCCAGGACTGTATTAACTCTGAATGAGAAAGTCAAACCAATCCAGATCTATAAATATTAGAATTTCTCATAAGTTTTATATTTATCCTAGGGTGTAGCTGCCTTAATAATCATGTCTAACAGATGGACACTGAAGGAAACATGTTGGTATATATCGAAGCTAATAAGCTTCAAAGTGACATCTTTGGTCCTTTGATTTGATTCTATTTTTATCTCTATGTTTTTGGTTTTCCTATGGACTGTTGTAAACAAATTCTTTGAAGCATAGATTTTAAGAATTCCAACCAGAACAGCTTTCTATCTTTTTACAGTTAAGATAGCGGTAACATGGTAATGATCCTTCCACCCCAGATAACACTGAACGATCTCTAGTCTTCTCCCTACATCCTTTTCCACCTTAGCAATTTCATTAAAGGAATTTTATCTAGCTTGAGTTCAGATATTTTCCAGGGTGGTATCATAGACCAATACAGAAGTCTACTTCTGTAAGTCACCCCATGAATCTTGCAATCACAGCTTATTTCAAACAGAAAATTATACAGAAGAAATAGAGCATTACAGTTTGCTGTATTTTACTGTACACTTTAGAACTGCTTCATGTGTAAGAATCTAGGAGAGGTTTTGAACATTAAGGACTGTGGAGTTACATTCTATATTAATAGAGACATTTTATTCTGCAAACTTCAAGCACACAGCCAAGGAGGAGTAAGGGGCCAAAGCAAAAGCAAAACCACCATGTGTGAAATATTCTGTTGCAGGGGTGCACAAGTAAGGGAGCTCACATCAAGAATGATCTGTGAGAATTCTTCTCTCATCCGCACTAATGGTAGGACTTCAAGAAGGGGGAGACCCACTGATGGATAAAATTTCTCGGTAAAGTCTCCAAGAGCCAGGCTGTACAAAAGGCAAGAAAAGCTCGAGAAATTGCTGAGAAAAACAACCTTTTCAAATTAACTAAACCAAACCAATTGCCTCCAGCTTTCCAAGTGGCTTTCTGACATGGAGCAGGAAACAGGACTGTGGGGAGACAGGGAGAACTGAGTGCCAGTGACAGAACACATGATACCAGAAAGAATTTTGCATTAGCTGAAACAGAGGGGTGAAGTAAGCAAAATGAGTGCTGGAATTGTTTTTTTCCATACTATAATGCTAAATAGACACAAAATGCAACGCAGAAATACCAAAATAATTATTCCCAACAGAGAAGATCCACTGGATAAAAAAAACCCACCAAACAACTCAAGCAGTCATTCAACTTCTAAAAATGAGTAGCATGATGTGAAAAATGGTGATACCTAAACATTTATCAGTTGAACATCATATTAAATAAGTTTCTTTAACTTCAGCCAGGTTTCAGATGGTCTAAAGAAAACATCTGTTTTTAATTTGAAAAGTATCAAATACACTGCCTTTAGCATAAACTATTCATTTTAAAAACAATTTAAAAGTATTTTCTGCTGTTGAATACAATGTCTTTGGAAGAGGAAACAACAAAACACATCTGGCTACACAAAACTGCAAAAACATGTCTGCAGCAGCACATCATTATGAAAGAAGAAATCATCAAGAGGCTAAACCATGTAACATTATTTTTGTGCTAGAACTCAAAGACTAGCAGAATAATGAACACAGACAGGTTACTTTCCTGAAACTTCTCTTTAAAATCTTACTTGTTTATACAGTTACACTGAGATTATCAGGTTATGCAAGCTCTCTGGGTAAATGTTACCATAGGAGTTTCCCTAGTATTATACTTCAAGTTTCCTGCAACTTCAGCAACAGTAAAGGCAGAAAAGCATCCACCTCTCCTTCTCAAGCACCCTCTTAATTGAAGAACCAGAAGAGCTGGACTTCAGGAGAGAGGCTGTGAGCATACTGCACATACTGACAACACATCCTGAAGATGTTAAAAAAAGAAATGTTGCAATATGTTTTTCTTTGCAAAATTCCTTTCTCCTTCTTGAAGTTCACAGAATCACAGAATTGTTCGGGTTGAAAGGGACCTCTGAAGATCTCCTAGTCCAATCCCCCTACCAAGGCAGGGTCAGCTAGAGCAGGTTACACAGGAATGTGTCCAGGTGGGTTTTGAGTGTCTCCAGCGAGGGAGAAGTTCAATACTGTTCAGAGGATTTTGAGCAAAGGCCATGCTTACCTGCTCTACCAGCAATGATACGAGGCTTAGGAGGCTGAATGCCTGCCATCACGTTAGCCTCAGCACAAAGGAGCCTTTTCAAGGGATGGAAATAACAATTCAACAATATTACTGCAGTGAAGAGACCAACACTCCATGGACCTTTCATACTTAGATAGATGGAAATGAGGATCTCTCTAAGGGCTCAGGTCTCCCAAAATTGAAAGCCTGTCATTTAGTGTGGGAAATAGTTATCTTGCAAAAAAAAAGCATAGGCAAAGCAGTTTCCTGAACAAAGGTAAGAAAAAGGTAACTTGCTTTCAGGAAAAATAATCCAGAGAGATTCAGGACCTGAATCTCACTGACCCTTCTGGTAATGGCAACAAAAAAACTCTCTTCATGGAAGGAGATCTATGACAGAGGGTCCGAGCCACAGGAGGGCAATAATGAAAGAAAGCACAGCTTGATTCCACTCTTTGAAAACACGTAAGAATTAGACAGCAACTGTGGTATCGCAGAATTCTTTACCCCATTCCTATACTAATTAAGAGTTTGAGCAGTGGGACTACACGCACGTGTTTTCCACACCTATTGCATAGAATGGAATGGGAAAATTGAATGATTGCAAATTATCATCCAGGGATGTCCAGAGCAATAGGTAAGCTATTACAACACAGAGTCAACTTGGGATTTATCACCAACTCTCATTTTACAACATTTTCTTTTAGACCGTTATTTATTGCCTTTGCTTTCTACATTTTCAGATATTTAATTTAATACCACAATAATATATATGTTTTCTAGTCCCTATGGGTAGATGATCAATGTCAAGAATCAAAACAGACACCCAGTTCTGGATGTACAAGCTTCTATTGCCCAAGCTACAAGAGCCAGGCAAGCAATTTTAGCAACTGCCCTGGGCCACAAATCTTCAAGAAAAACAACTCTATTTCACGTTAGCAGGTAACAAAGAGCCACTAGAACATAAGGATAGATCAGAACAGCCAACACTAAGAACCCCCTCATTTTCAGAGGCACAGATGCACACCCTGCAAGCAGCTGCCCCAATGCCAGTCTTGCCAGCTGCTGGCACTGGAGCTGCAGTGGCACTACACTCCACCTGGACCCACACTCTGGCCACCAGCACTGTGGACACACGGGCACCCGTGACCTATGGTCACACTCCAGCTGCTGACACTGGGGTCTGCTCACTCTGGTCTTTCCCATTGCTTCACCACAGACTCACAGGATCTCCCTGCTGTGGTCTGGCCCCAGCTGCTCTTCTCGGACATCTCTGCATCCCCAGAACTGAGTCCCTCAGGCAGAGGGATTTAAAAATAAAGGAAGAGCCTGTGCTGGGCACAGACAGACTGGCACACTGACTGGTCTGATATTTATATATGACCCATCCTTTTTATCTCCTTATTCCTCTGTTTTCCCATTCTCACTCCTCTCCAGGTCCTGGTCCACCAAAACCTCTCCCTTTGCCTGTCCTTTTTTAATTCACTATACATCCCCTAAGTCCTGCTTGGATTTAAAGGCATATTCCTAACTCCTTCACAACTCATTCAAAAACATACATAAATATATCTGATATTATATAAAATTGAGTAACATGAGCCCAATCCTTCAACTGCTTACACAGAATTTCTGCTACTGGCAGGTGGAAGAACTCTTCTCGTTTTCCTAATTGAACTAATTAGAAACACATCTTGAGGATACTGACTCTATTTCCAGTGAGAACTTTTAATGCCAATAAACACTGCAATCCTGCATAGGAACATATATCAATATGGTTTGCTCTGGCTTTATTTTTTTCCCTTCTCAAAAGAGAGGCAATGATTTCAGGTACCATTTCATCTCAAAGCCTGAGGTTTATATCTTAAAAAAACTCCAAGGAAGACTTAGGGTGTGTGTTTCTCAAGCAGTACTGGATTTTTTTATTTGCAGTCCAGGCAAGTTGACAAAGGAAATTCTGTGCCAACTTTTTTTTTTTTTTTCCCCAACCTAGAAGACTTGGGAACAACTCCAGCCATTCCAATATAGAATTATGAGACTCAAAACCCCAGCAGCCCATCATGTCAGTAAGGGGGTTGGCAATGTGAGGTTCCAGTAACCCTTCATCTGCAAAACAATGAACACTTTTAGTTCCAGTTAAAACATTATGGCTTGGCTGGACACATAAAACTAGCTAGTAAGAGCACTGAGTGAGAGATTTGGAATTTCTGATTTCCTATCTAAAAGAAATCTAGTTTCTGCCAAGACCACCCTTATGCTATACTAAAATTACTGGGTAAATCACTATACATCAGTGACCAACATCACAAAAATTGATAAAAAGAAAATTGAAGCACTTATTTGGTACTGCATAGAAGTGGCTTGTTTATATACTCTTTAGCTATGCAGCACCTACAGAAAATATTCATTGCTTGGCTGCAGTGGGTATTAAAAAGAATCCCTTTCAACAGTCCCACAGTTTAAAAATTAAGAAAAAATTATGCTGGGCAAAACAGCCACCTGAAAATCTGCCACTTTCTGCTGACTTGCAATCCAAACCAGCATGCAGATTGTCCAAAATCAGTGTCTCCTCTAAAATGATCCTAAAAAATCCTCACATTTAAGTTCAATCACTTGTGGTGATTGTTTGCTTTTTATGAATTTCCAGTTGCATGAATGCCCTCAAAGCATGAAAACAGAGAAAGTACTTCATGAAAACTAAGTTTAGTAGACAGCAACATTGCTATGCTAGTTCCAGACCACACATTTCCTCCACTAGTAAGTATAGTTGAGGGATTCAGGATTTTACTGAGTTTTGGTTGGTTGCAGGGGTAGGAAAGGCTTTCCTTCAGCCACTCCTGGGAGAGGAACTTGTTCTCACCCAAATAATCATAGCTCCTGTAAAAGCATTTGAAAGTAATGCAGTGTTTTGACATAGCTATAAGGCTTTCTCTGGACACGTTATGGCTTCCCATTGTGGAGAAAGTTTGCTGGAAGAAGTAATTTTTGGTAATTCTGTCTGAGCCAAAACTGAAGGATGAACATAAACTTAAGCGAGGGCAACATGTCCTACATTTGTGTCTAAATCTCCACTTTCCTTCAGAAGTGTAACACCAGCCTGAAACTGAGTTTTGCACAGAAATAATCCACTCCAACACAAGCTGACTTTACTTTCAGTTCTGGGATGCACTGAGGTGCTGAGCTGCTTAAACAGACTAAATGTTATTTCTATGCAAATATAAATGTGGAGAGGGAACAATTTGCCATTACTAATTTTGTCCAGGAGATGAGACACCAGCAATGTTCTTATATCAACATTACTGTAGGAGGCAAGGAAGAGCAGGCACTTTATCATTATGTACGTCGCACATATGAGGTGGATTGCCTAAGCAGTAGCAAATAATTCAGTATCTTTGTACTAGAAGAAATTCCTTCCGAGGAAAGGAATTCACAGTAAACCCATATTTTAGCAGGTAGGAGCATCACACACAAACTCATGTCTACCTACAAGTTCTTGTTCTGAAAGACAACTCATGCAATTTGAAAAAAGTTATTTATTTTCACTGCTTTAATCTCTCTACTGTAGTGTTAGCACTTAACATAAGCATCCACTCTTCTACTGTCCTATTTACAATCCATTGAAATGTATACTCTACAAATACAATACATATTTCCAAAAACATAAGGGAAATGCACAATTTGGTAAGGTTTAAAAAAGTGACACTCATCTGTACAGGATCCTCAAATCATCCAAAAAGTAAAATTTACAAGGCAGTATCCACACAGCTATGTAAGGGCAGGTGCTACAGTGACAAAGCAGCAAACTTGCTAATACAACAAAATACAGAAAACAAAGTGTTTTGGGGCACCAGATATTACGCTTAGTACCACTGAAGTTGTAAATTTAGTAATACCCATATTTCTAGGAAACATTTAACTGCCAACCTGGAGAACATTCTGAAAAATATTAAACATTATATACACATGAGGTAAATGTACCTTGGTCTTTTAAGAGGTAATTTGAGTTTAAAGCAACAGATATGATGAAGGTTTTTTTTGTTTGCTTGTTTTTTAAACACAAAATGATTAACACCTTGCAATTATTTCAATGGCACAACATAAACAAGGAACTAACTAAAAGGTGAATTTCATGGCAATCACACAGCCATTACTGAAAAAATAAAATAGCCTCTTACTTCATTTGACACCTTCATGTCCCCATACTGTCAATCTCAATGTCTTTACTTATATACAAAGTCTTTCTTAGGATTACAAGCAGAACCACTGGAGGGTGACAGTGTGTCATACTTGGAGAGTCTGCTTGAGAAACATCCCAGAATTCCAGCTTTTAAGGTTGGAAGGTCCCTGAAGAATTCCAGCATTTTAAAAATGGCATTTCAGGCTTTTCAGCACCAGACCATTTCCAATGCTCTTTGTTCTCCATGTCCATATCCATCTGGTCACAAGTCTGTAAACCAAACTGAGGCTTCAATGCTACTAAAATGTAAAGTTGATTAAATCCACAAAACTTAAGTGAATGTGTAATGTATGTAATATTTACAATAAACATTTGCATCAGTATTAATCAGAACCTGTTTTGGTATATACTTGAAATGATACAAAACTAATATTTTGAATGCTAAAATATTTGGTCCCCCTGCATTTCCAAGACCAGATCTGGTGATATTACAATCTTAATTTAAAAAATACTTATGTGTACCTGTGTCCATATATATAAGATATGATCTTACACAGGTAACATTTAAAGTTACATAATATATACAGACACAGCCTTTGTAAAAGGTGTTCAGTTCATATAATGGAAAAGAAGAACAAAGCTTGAAGTTGTGGTGTCAGAACTGGGGATACATATAGCTCTATTCAGAATTTTCCTGTTCTGCAGCCCAAAAGGAATGATAAGGTTGTTCTAAAATAAAGTTTCTTATGTCATACACTCTGTCAAGCACCCTTCTGTGCTTTTCTTCTGCAAGCTTGTATTAAAAAGCTAAATTCTGAACAAAGAACAGTTGCTAGCAATTCAGGAAAATGAAGATTTGCACGTGTTTGAGACAAAATAACACAGTTACATTGTTGACAGAATCATCTGCAAGCCATGATGCTGTTCAGCTGCTGTACATACTCTTTAAAATGCAAGCAACACAACTGTTCCATATATTTTAGAAATTAAATGTTATGCTGATAAAGTTTTGTGGGTGCTAAAAAGCCACTAAAAATTATTTGATGGATTATACTGCAAGCTCTCCTGTTACCACCAAAACATCTAGACTTCTAGAGATCTGAGGCAATCCAGTAGCCTGATATTTCTGAAATAGGAGCTGTACCATTTGTGTACCTATGGTAAGGACCCCAGGACACCTATGAAACTTGAAATTTAACAAAGTAGGAAGCCTTTGAAATCAGCATGGAGAGCCTGACCTATTTTCATGCTGACCTGTTTCCTTTAAGCATCTGTACAGATACCTAGAACTTGCTACAGAGGCTGCCAAGTAGATGGGCTTGAGATTTAAGTTACATTCAAATGGTTTTTTTGAACAGTCAATTGAAAAACTCTGTAGTGCACACCTGTCCATGTGCATAAAGGCATAGTTTATTTAAAATACCTACACGAAATAACTTTTAACCTGCTTTGATTGATGGAAGCCTGAAGCACATAAGCCTGACTTGTCAGATAATGCCAAACAAAAGACAAGCATGACAACTATATGTATGTATAAGCCTAATTGTTTCTTAAGAACTTATCTTATTTTTCTCTTTTCTCCTGGATATTGTCTTCCATGATGAATAAACTCATACATTTTGCTGTTAGCAAAGGCATTTCATTAATTACAGTTCGACCTCCAAGGATCTATAATTCTGACATAATTTTAAACTTATCGCCAAGCAAGCAGTAAGAACACAGAAATAAACAAAAACTAAATGTTAAGGCTTTTCTTGGGTCAGGCTTGTGTCACCTATGTAGCCGCCTCTTCCTGGGCCTCATTCCTCTTCCTGCTTTTGCTGCCACAGATCACAGCACAGAACCTCAATTGTGTTGCTGGCAGCAACCACCCTGCCACTGCAACCATCCTGGTAACAAACTCTCAGTGGGCTCCATGCTGAGGGATGAAAAGCAAGCTAAGTTAAAGGTTGCCATGTGTGTTGCATAATGGGATGCATACTGTGTTCTGAAGAGTGGCAGGTTAGGCAGCATATTAATTACCAGGCACATTTATATACTGAAATGTTACTGAAATAATGTCCAAAATGTTTAGAACATTAATGAAAATAAAGGTCAACCAGACTCTTCCTAAAATTGCAATTAAAAAAATACCCTGGTAACAGCAAGTTTTTGCTGTACATTTGGGCAGGAAGCAATTTGATTTCTAATCAGGTTTGTGAAAATATTATGATACTCCTAAAAACTCAGGGAAATCTTGATTAAAGCCATGCATATTCTTTTGTGTTCTTATGACAACACAAGTTACCATAAGCTTTGTTCTTCTAACGATGAAGAGGATTGCTGGAATCCCCTGATATTTGTATACAACGACCTGCAGCTTGCCACCTTCTCTAGCTCACCACTTTGTGTATGAAGCACACAAAACATACATGCACATAAAATTTATAAGCAGCTTTGAACTGTCTAGTACAAAAGCCCAAATAACTTCTCTCTAATCAGGTGCATTTAATCCTTGTGTAATTGCAAATATTGTTCTTTGAGCCTTAAGACTCAGCAGAACTGCACAGAAAATATGTTTTTCATCCTTATTTAATGAAGTAAAATATCCTTTAACATTTTACTTTTCTTGTTACTTTTCTGAAGTAGATAGGTACTCCAAGCATTTTAGAAGTACCACTTGATAAAAAAAAATCTTCTACATAATTACGACTCATAACTTGACAATTACAAAATATGACAGTGAATTTACTAGCTTACACGATTTGAAACTCCTACAGTGGTTTCAAGAATCGGATTTTGTAAAATTGAAGATATTCTATCAGTTATGTACTCACTGTTGCAATGAGTGAGATTTAGATCTTAGCCAGGCAAAGGAACAATTTTTAACTTGTATTTTTGAAGCCAAAAGTACCACAGGCTTTGTACATTCCTACTATTTTGCACTAAAAGACTCAAAAGTGGCACTTACTGGTGTAATACAATCTATTTTGAAGGCAATGTAATGTTCTGAAAAAGTGGAAAAAACCCAGTAATCATGTATAAAGTATAGTTGCATAAGTTATGTTCCCACAACTGAATGAGGTCAATTTGTAAGTCAAGGTAAGAGTCCAAAAGATGCACTACTTTAATAGCTAGCAAGGTATACTCCAATAGTACATTCACAATCTGAAGCAAGGAACAGTGGTTCAGAGTAGTTAATGTACCAGGCAGGAATACAATTGCTTTAAGAGCCATCAATGCACTGTAGAACAATATAGCGAACCAGTTTCATTTTAGAAATGATCTCCTACTTTTAGCACAGTTAACTAGCAAAGACCAGCTATCAACTTCCCAAATAAAAAATTATAGACTAATGAAACTAGAGTATATGATGTTTTGTAAGTAACCTGGGAAAGAGGTTCATAGTGCACAGAAAGACCCAACACAACTGCTTAGCACATCCACAAAAATCCTAATAAGTGATGTTCCTATGAAGTACTAAAAGGCAGCAATATTGTTCTGTTCCCCCAGTGAGGTAGAACAATTAACCTTCTTAACATGCCACTCTGGTGCAGATAGGGATTTTTACAGTGTTCTTCAACAGCAAATCCAGGATTACATCTTGATCCCCTCCTGTTGACTAAGTTGTGATAATGTTTTCTTAATGCGCAAAGCTGTCAGCCGAGCGGCTCCGTTAGCATACCAGCATTCCCGCATAATTTTTGCCATCACTCGTAATGCCTGCGAAGGAAACACAAGTCATTATATGCACTGCTGTTCCATGTAAAGGCTGCTCTGCCTTGGCCTCTTCAGGCATTTCTTAAGTCCATTGCTAGTACTACAGCTGCGTGGGAGAGTGGGCTGTTTAAAAAAAAACAAACAAACAAACCCAAAAAAGCCCCCAAAACCCAACTTACTTTATTTACAGAAAAGTAAAACTCTAAACACTGTAGAGAAAACTTGATATTTTTCAGTAGACTTTTGGCCCATGAGAAAAATATTTTAATGAAAAATTAATAGCTCATCTCTAACTGTTTTCTGAATTTCGACATCAGACAAAAATACACTCTTTAATTGTACTTGCAGTTAAGGAGTTACTTCAATGTATAGCAATTAAGTTCATGAGCTGTCTTCCTCAAATTTAAATTCTGCAAGGATTCTAAAAATTTATGAAGTCTTTTTAGCCTTCAAACAGCCATTCTTTGCAATTTGAGTGTTTCTATGTGTTATTTGTAACAAAGCAAATAAAAAAGGCAAATGAAATAAAGTAACAGCTCTACATTCCAAAATACACGAAAAGTGTATTACCTTAGTCATTTCAATCCCAATAACTTCCTCTCTCACAGTTTGTTGGTACATTCATCACCTTTCTCTTGTTCCTGTGCACTCTTGCCCAACTCTTATCTCAGCCATGCATTCATTCCACACGTGCCACAACCCAGGTTCCCTCCTCTATCCAAAGCACCTCATCCTTATCAGTGTCTCAGCACTCCTGCAGCCCAGTGCAGCTGTTCCTCCAAGCTGTGAGTCAGAACACTCTGCTTGTAGCCCTCACTGGGTTCCCAGAGCAATGCTATGGAATATTCCCTCTGACCAGTTTGGGTCAGCTGTCCCAGCTCTGCTCCCTCTCGTGCTCTTGTCCACCCCCAACCTACTTGAGAAATGGAGAATGCCTTGAAACTGTGCAAGCACTGTTCAGCAACTGCGACACCAACAGTGTGCTAGCAGACTGTTTTGGTCACAAATCCAAAACACAGCATCATGCAGCTTATTACAAAGGACATCGACCCCAGCCAGACACAGTACAATTTATTTGCAATGGTGCTTCATGCATAATGTAATTCAGACTAGGTCTAATTTGTATTAGCATTATCTATGCTTCACAGGGATCCTAGAATCCTCCATGCAGATTTAGCTAGTAACTTGTATGAAATTACATTTAAATACTTACGTATATAACCAAGGAACAATGCTTTTAATAAAACCATAATTATAAGAATGAAATTAATTAAGTTCTCCTAAAAGCAGCTCTTCTCCCTTCAACAACAAGCATGGTTTTTAAGTCACTGAAATCGCTAAAAGCTCTTGTGTCCATTAAAGCAGCTTTAGCAAGGTTAGTTAATACCTCACAGCTCTGCCATCTGTTTGGAATATTGGGCCTTAACTTCTGTTCACACACAACTTTCCTCATTTCTTCAACAGAAGGGTCTGAAGGAACAAGGTCATAGTATGGTAACTGGTAATCTTCGTGGATTCCTGTAACAGGTTGAAAATAGCTTTATTTCAGCTAACACTAGATTACATATTCTTCACTTTTTACTGTGTTCCTTATCAGTACCCTACCAGTGTTTGGTTTTCATTGTTAAAAGTAACTTCACAATGACTGACAAACAAATATACAAAAATCCTTAACCATACCATAGGAGTGTTTGCATTACCCTTCAAGGATCTAAAATTTATAAATTTGGAAGAGATATAAGCTACATCAATTCTTTCATATGCTATACTAAAAACATGCTTCTTTAGAGCACATGCTTTATAACAGCATGCTTCATTTTAAATAAGGTATAGATTTATCTGAGCTAGGTCAGATTTATTATAGATTTATATATAGATTTATTATAGATTTATTATAGCTAGGTCTTGTGGTGTTTGCTCCTTGCTCAGAAGAGTATTAAATTTTACCCTTTTCTTCCCTCTATGTAAATACTTTGAAAAAAATAGACAAGACTATTTCCTATTTTCTTCAATAAATATGGTTTGTCAATCTAGAAGAGGTTGACTAGACCAGTTACCATTTACAGGATTAACAATTCGACAGTCTGAGATAGACTGGCTATTATTTCGCACTGTTTTTTGAGCAAACTGTTCTCAGAACCTGAATACGTTTAAGTTATAATTCCTTAATATATCCCATTTTGTAAAGATTGCCACGTACCACCAATTGAACACCGCCGAGCTATTTCCCAGAACACTAAGCCCATTGCATAGATGTCTGCTCGTTTGAACGACTCAAAATGTTTCATATTTATGGAATCATCTAGAACTTCAGGAGCCATGTACCTGTGTGAAAAAAAAAACAACGAACCATAAACACTTAAGAGCAGAAAAGGTTCAGCACTACTGATCAGCTCAAATACAAAATAATGTATTTTTGTGGAAAAGAAGACAAAGAAAAATCTGCCTCATTAAGGTTATCCAATCAGAGACAATTCAATGTTAAGGGATAAGTAAACTGGGAGAAGCAAGCAGAGAAATAGGGGAATAAGTAAAATATGAAACAATAAACAACTAGATCCATAAATCTGATACACAAAGCACAACTGAGATGGTGACAGACTGAAAGTCTCCAGTTCCTCACTGACAGGCTAAGAAACTCCAGGCATAAATTTATAGAGGTGCATCCAGTCTGGACGTTGTGACTACTAATAAGTGGAAAACAAAAAGAACATGAGAACTGAGGATATTGAAGGAAGGCCTATGCAACTATGCAATGCTTTTCAAGGAATGTTCAGGAGAAAGGGAACAGGAGTGCGGCAACAGAAAGAAAAGGGTAGCAAAGGGTCCAGTTGCTGAGAGGTTGCTAGTCTGCACATGCTCACTAGTGTATCCTATTTTATTAAATCCTAACAATTCTCTGCAATGTCACTCTCAAGCCCACATGCACATGTTCTGTAAGAATTATATGTCAGCAACAAGAGGCAGGCATGAGTCTGTTGAGGTCTAGCAACTGGAGCAGCACAAGGGATGAAGCTGAAACTAGAGAGAAGGAGGGGCTCAAGATCATTAGCTGGAAGGGGAACTACAGGTTCTAGGAGCACATCTGCAGGTGGTAAGAGCATGGAACTGGAGCTACTGTGGGGGGAACCAAACAATGGTCATTCTGTGAATGAATTCTGGGGCAGCAACTGTAGTCTGACAGAAGGTGAAGGAAACCCTGGTGCCAGCACCTGCTTCAGCTACTGAAATAAGACCATGGATCACAGGCTTCGTGGTCACAGCTTATATGTACCAGCTACAGAGGAGAAAGGGGATGAGAAAAACAGTGTAAGGGTCTTTCAGCACCAGCAACTGGAGTGGAAGTCACAGGTTGTAAGGTCCATGTGCCTGGGTGCCAGCTGCTGGGCTGGGCTAGAAGGTTTGCATTTCTCCAGCCCTGCACAGCCGGTGTGCAGGGCTGTAATTTACTAGCAACCTTCAAGCTGATCTAGCCAACACTCAGGCAGGGATATTTGCCAGGGAAAGGGCCCATGCTGATATTTGAGGGAATTCATGCACGGAGGTGTGCATATGAATACATCAGTTGTTTGCTGCTGTGCATTAACCTAGCTGGGAAGTACAAGATCCATGGAACACAGGAAAGGACATTAGAAGGTCTTGGATGGATGGCTGAGGGGGTCATAAATGTGCATGGAGTTGTGAGGCTGAAGAAGAGAGTATGTAC
This sequence comes from Cisticola juncidis, assembly GCA_013400215.1. NCBI lineage: Eukaryota > Metazoa > Chordata > Aves > Passeriformes > Cisticolidae > Cisticola > Cisticola juncidis. The sequence continues at coordinate 56,560 of VXBR01005568.1, read as the reverse complement.
TTTCAGTAATGAAGTTCAACCCTGATCAGCTGAAGGAAGGAGACTTGGCTGTCTGTAGTTATGTTTTATACAAGTTCTGACAGTGTTTTATGTGGGTGTTGAAGACAACACATGGTGCATAGCAATCTGTATAATCAGCCCTGTGAGTACTGTATGTGTCTGTGTGTAACTGTTTGGATCCCAAGGAAGAAAGCAGCAGCCACATCTACGAGCCTCAGATGAACAGAGCCCCAGGTCTTTGGAACATATCAGCTGGGCTCCAGAGGTCAGACAAGAGGAAGCCCCAGCTTCTGTAATCTGACAAATGATAGCAGCCACTTAAAACATCCCCTAGTACACCTAAAGCAGGAATAGACACAAAGTGCTGGTTAAGAAACCAGCACTGTTAAAAATTTCTTGAGAACAAAGGCCCACTATCATTGTACCTGATTCTTTATCATACAGTCTGCAAGTACCACCCTAAACCATGCTTTTAAAAAAAATTAGTAAATCCTATGTGGGTTACAAATTAACTACTGTGCTTACAAATTTGGTTTACCCATGGCATCCAAGGGTTGTTACCTTGTTTAGTGAGTAAGTCTGACATAGGAACATCAAACAAAATGTCAGTGTGGTCCTTATTGCAAGAGCTACTGACAGCAGCATCCCCACTGGCTGCTGGAAAGAATGAATGTTATTTGCTGCATCAAGGCAACATCAGTGTGAAACATTGCACTCTCATTCTGGTAAGGTTCTGGCAGCTAAATCCAGTATGTCATGTTTAGCAGAGTTCAGTGTATTTATCCACATCACTGCCCCAGCAGTCTCAAGCTGACATATTAATGAAGCAGGCCAACAGTGGCACCTGGGCTTTGAAGAACAGCATTGACTGATAAAAAAATCAACATGTGCAGATTACTGGAATGGAATACAGTGCCAGGCAACAGCTCTACCTTTGGAACAGCCACAGAATCCGAGACACAGTTTCCTTTAATCAATAGAGTAGCAGCATTATCCTTTCTAGTACCAGGGATGGTAGGCAGAATACAAGACATACTACTTAAAAGAAATTTCAGGACTATCACACCTTTCAGAGTTCCCTCAGTACTACTGTGTCTTACAGAAATTACACAGTTACAAGGAAGCAAGGGCTATTGAGATAAGTAAAACTATGCAACCAATAGTTGCATTTGTTCTGAACTACCCAGAACTTTGTTGCAGCAAAGTTTGCTGAGATGAGAGTTCTCCTAAGGCATACAAATTCCTCACAAATTATAAATACAGCACAACCAGAGGACAGCTGTCTGAAGTTGAGTATAAGGTTTATTTTGACAGTATTTATTGAATGCAAGTGGAATATTAAGTATTGTTGCTATCTTAGATATGGATAAGGATCAAATTGTACTGGTCCACCCATATCAAATATGTTTTAATCAAGAATGCAAGACTGTGGTGAATGCTTTAATGCTCTCCAAGTATTCTGCATTCCTGGATACTCTTATAGCACTTCATGTGCTTGACACTGTAAGTGATTATCTTAGAGCTCTTATGATGACAAGAGGATGAAAAGAGTGATGGACCCAAAACCCCAACAAACTAGAAACCCCAGCCACGGTGCAAAATGTCATCCAGAAACACTAAACAAGCAGTAAAGGAGATTGTCTCAACTTCTGTGAACCATCCAGAGAACAAGGCTTTTAACAGGAAAGACCATAGGAGGCCTGAATGTGGCAAAATATCCCCCTCTACGTGAGTTCCATTGGCAAATTGACCTCTTACCACGGTCCTTCAGCAATGCATTTAGATTGGCTTTGGCTTCCATGACACAGAATGGTGACTGGAGATTATTGCTGGAATAGGAGAGAGGAAAGGCAAGGAGGTCGTGTAGTGAGGTCAGCAACTTAGCCTGTTTACGGCTGTTAGACAAAAGAGAGAGAAGTATGCATCTCCTTGTCAACTTATGTGTTGGAAATGCATTGCTTGGCAGAAATGGTGTCTTAGATTCTGGAGAAAGCAACTCCATTACGTAGAGTAACTCTGACCTTCTGAGCAAGGTCTGCAGCTCAATATCATCCAAGAATGAAAGGATAAGTCTACAAAAAGGGGTACAAAGTATGTTAAGCATGGTCTGGTCAAACTTTGGGTACCTGTTGACCTCTTTCTCCCATCTCTTTTAGTCCAAAATCTCAGTACTAGTTATCTAAATTTCTTGTACAACACATAGGGAGCTTTGTGTCATCAAACAGACCCATACACAACATGTGTGGCATTTCCCTTCATCAAGCCTACACTCTACAAAGTAGAATTCTGCCCATATTTTGTTTAGGTAAACTTCAGAGAAGCAGCCATGGTAAGAATTTGCTGCCAAACTTCTCTTAAAACACAACCTATTTGAACTATCAAAAGTAACAGCTGGGCCAAACATCTAAAAAAATAGGAGAATGAGGGTTTTTTACTTGTGTCAGGGAATGAGAGAGGGATTCTATTTCCTTCTCAGTTTAAAGCTCATATTTCCCTGCCTTATGTTGCAGGCTGAGCTGTGAAAGCACACAGTTCACCCCTCTGGTAAAGCTAAACCTCTGAACAAAAAAGAATTAGGGTCAGAATATTCAGTCAGAAAGAGGGATCATCAGTTTGACTCAACACCTTGATTACTCACACAAGTAAATCTGCTTGCTCCCTAGACATACATTTTCACAGCAATCATTAGAAAAATACAGATTTTTGCCAAATCTCCCTGAACTTGTACACAGAGCTTCCGTGTGCAGAAGAGGTATCAGCAGTGGCTATCAGTGGGAGTTAAAACTGTCACTGAACAGGTAAGACTTGAACTGTACTATAAAAAATTAATCAGAGGTGCAGAGTTACTTACCTAAGAATGTACAAGAGGAAGAAGGGTGTAAGCCTCTTACAAGAATGAACAATTTTCAGAGAGGTAGAAATGACTAATGTCTTTAAAAGGGGAAACAGATTTAGCCCTCCTGCTGCCCACTGCAGAAAGCAAGAGTTGCTACAGCTTTTCTCTTGTGAAGAAGCATAAGGCAGATGAACTTAAACATGCCTATGCAAGAAAAGATCTGGTAAGTGGGATCTGCAAACACAGCTGAAAGGATGCATTCTCCAATGACTAAAGAAAGCAACTGATTGGTACATAATTTTTCTTTGCATGTAGGTGTAGTGGAAAATTCAAAATCACACGTGGCATGCACCCTGCACACAGCTAAATTTGCAACAATAAATTCCCAAGTAAAACTGCTGTTTACTGGAGACTTTGAGAAGGAATAATACTCAGTACTTTATAATCGAGGAGTAGTTCAGAAAATAAATATTATCTGACAATTTGTGTGATATTTTTAAAACTGGCAAAGGACCAGTACAGCACAGCTTTAGAATAAAATAACTTCAGCAATGTGTCAGTAAAACAAATTTTCAGTACTTATTCTAAAAGCTTTAGTTAACTGAACTTTAAAATAATGTTTAAGGATTTTTCCCTTCCAAAAAGACACAGCTCAAGGGGCATCCTAGTTCACTGTAAAATCCCAATCAACCTCCCATGCTGCAGTATCACTTACTAAAGGGATATATTAAAAAAAGTATTTTTCATTCATAAACTGGAGATTGGACAACAGCAACACAATTTTCTCCAACTGCTAAGCCATATGGGCTTGGCTCTGACACATTTCTCTATGAGCAGTTGTCCAAAATCCAGTTTGACATGGCACTGAACCTATAGGTATCAGAAGAATGAAGAGTTGCCCTCATCCAAAATGCTTGCTGTGGTTCACTGTTAGTGCTGCTATCTCTGTATGCTGTACAGCTGCACAGATTACTAAGGGAAGTTTATTTATAGCTTCCACTTATTATTACCTGAAGGTTCAAACAATAAATTACTGACAGTAAGTTTTATTGCACTTGTGCTGACTGAGTTAAGCAGCTCTGAATTCTTCTGAGGGCAAGAAAAACCCAAGAAAAAAGAGACTATATTGACTCATCCACTTAGGATTCTATCCAAGCATTAGATGATAAAGAGGACTGTTTTAACTTCTTGCATTGCTCTCAAAAATGTGATTCCAAGACAGCTGATGTCCAGGACTTTGTACCTTGTATGTTTACCACATAGGCTTCACACTGAAACCCACAGCTTTTTACTGTCACTATCAATATCCTGTGTTACACTCCTGACTCGTCCATAGGTAACATTTCCATGCAACACATGGCAAGAAGAAAGAAAGAGCTCTGAAGTCAATAAAATTGTCAGTCACAAAGTCTTTTAATTGTTTTAATACATATTTGTGCCCTACAATACTTACGAGTTTTCAGTATTTTACACATGGCCAACATTGAATGTACTTTTTAATTGTCTACTATCTCTACTAAAATACCAGCTGGCAAGGAAGTGCCTAAGAACTCTATCTGCCATTACATTTTCTTGCTGCTTATATGTCTATCAGCACAAATTTCTATAGGACAAGAAAAACCAAACCATTTTATCATAAAAGTTGCCTGGCATATCACATAAATGATTTTACCTTTTTGTTCCCACTCTGTGGTTTGGGGCAATGTCAATTGTGTCTGTAGCTGAATCGTGCCTAACCGCCAACCCCAAGTCTGCAATGCAGCATGTTCCATTCTTTTTCACCAATATGTTTTTTGATTTTAAATCTCTGTGGGCAATCGCTGGTTTGCCTGTAAGGGAAAAAAATACAAGTTGTAAAAAAATCCCAAACCAACCTGCTTTTATTCTAAGCCTGGTGCAAAATTTTGTTTGAAGTTACAGAATTCCTTCCAGTTCTAACACTTTATGTGCACTAGGGTACCTCCTGAAATCATTCATTGTAGATTGTCTGGCTATTCAGGAAGGTGCCTTTCATATCTACTGTATTACACCACTCTTGCTCCTTTCCCTTTTTCTGCAAGCACTTATTGCACACACATCCTACTCAAACTTTGTCTCAACTTAAGTTAAGAAGATGCTATATGCACCATTACTTGGTGCCTTTTAACAGCTGTTTTGTAGGAAGAATTGTTACATCACAATACCAGAGAAAGGAAGGCATAAAGCCTTTCAAATTAAGAAGTTCTATTAATTTGGAAATCATCAGAGTAGAATGAGCTACTTATGTGTCATTAGAAAAACCCACCAGTATTATCTACACGACAAGCAGAATAATTTTAAGATTACCTTGTGTGCCAACAATTTCCATGTGCAGATGAGCAAGCCCACTGGCAGTAGACAAAGCTAATTTTATCATTCCTTCCACTGTTACTGTATACCTGTTCAGGTAATCAAAGAGTGATCCATGCTCATGATAGTCTGACACTAACCACAGTTGAGTCCATGTACCATTGTCTGCAAAATAAAACTGGCATGAATACCACACATACACACGCAAACGACAAATAAACGGTATGTTCCACTTTATACAATGCTTATCAAGTACAAATTACAGCCTGCAAATAACCTCTGTAAATTGGACCCTTAGACTCTTCTATTCCTGTAACATTTAAATGCTTCTGCAAGGGCTGGTAATACCATAGGAGAGTTTCTTAAAAGCTTGGTGAGTATTCCTGTATTTAAACTAAAACACAAACCACTGAAAACTGATGTCTCTATAATTCTGAGGTGTATACTTAGGGTGAACTGTTCTGGGTATTATTAGCCAGGTCTTGGCTTTCCCTAGGTTTCCTGCAAGAGATGGGGCACAGGGAACAGTGCTGAATGCATAATACAAAACAAATCCTATCACTATTGGTCTAGCACAATACTGTCCAGGCTAACCTTAAAAAAAAAAAAGAAAAAAAAAAAAAAGGCATTTCAAACTTTGCTTCCTAACTCCTTCAGTCTTCCCATAACCTACATATATTCCAACAATTCCCATAATGGAAAGAGAACTCTGGCTTGCTACTTTTACAGAATAATCTCAACCAAGTTGTTTAAACAGGCAAAAAAAAAAAAAAAAATTAGTCACATACTCCAACCTGTACAAGACTGGTGAAAAGCTACTATTGTTGCAGGAAGAGTCTTATGTCCATGCAAGGGATGTCTAAGTTGTGTTTTTTTAAAAAGGGAATAAGGAAATTAAAGATTTTTTTTTAAATATCTTGAAATATTTTCTAGTTAGAACTGTTACATATCTTGCTATTTGGCAATATCCAAGCAGAAACTCAGAGAACTCAGCACAGTATTAAATGTGACTTTTTCCAAAGAGAATTATGGTATTTGAAGAATCAATCCAACAGTATTGGCTTCACTAAACCAGTCTTACAGAACCGTTAGAAACAGGTATGAGTTCACAGTCACAGAAAAGATGCTCTTAAATACACATAGTCGGAGAGCTCCAAAGAACTGCAGAAGTTCCAGATAAACTAACTTATCTCGTGAAAATGTTTTCTTTACTCAGTTTTATTCTACTGGTTCATCAGTTATGACCGATATTGACAGAATAGTCCTCTCCTGGGCATTAACATCATACACACTCATTGCTTGGTCCTGTATTTAATTCTTCTCCTGTTTCTTAGGAGTGGGATACCTCAGCAGGTGTCTGTATTAGACACCTAGCTGTAAGGAGGGAAATAAAACTAATTTTAATTAGTCTACCAAACCTATTATGTGTAAACAGCTCTATAAAAGATGTCGGTTTCTGAAGAATTATCACAGCTTTGATTCAAGACTATGGTGCCTTTGCATAAAGTTCCTCCCTCCTTAACCCTATGTTTCCTCCTAAGAGAATATGAGAATAGACCTTTCTATTCAGCTTTATTTTGTGTATTACTTGCAAGTTTTAATATTCAAGCTCTATCTTCCTTCCAAAGAAGAAATATAAGCTGGGCTTACGATCCAGTCTGAGAAGAACCATGGTTCTCTCCTATTATATCCCATATTTATGACCCTTCAGCCAGATTTTAAGAAGGGACACTGCTACATCCAAACCTACACGAATAATATTACAGTCAAGCTGAAATGCAGCAATAGGTCCAGTGTCCAGCGATCAGAAGGGACCTACTATGTTTTCCTTGCCTTGCTATATTTGAGAAACTGTACATTTGTTTAGCGCTCCAAGCAGAACATGTTACTATAAACGTAAGTCTTCTTATTCTGTTGACAGTAGTTGATTATTACCAGGTAATAATTAACCTGACCCCGACTATTTTTGGCTGCATGGTAAACAGCATCTGCCATGAAGCTTTCAATAACAGGATTTGCATTATCAGATAGGAAAGAGTAACTATACTCAAATAGTAATTATATACAGTAGCCCAACTTTTCATGATTAGGTAATCTAATTTAGTTTATATATAGACAATGATCAAAATCTCAAACAATTTCAGAACATTAAAAAAAACCCCAAAAATTTACATGTGTTATTGGAAATATATCTAAAAGATTAATTATGGTTATTTCGTTATTTCAGCTATTTCAAGAGACCCGAAAGCACTTTATACCACCAAGATCTCTCAGAAGTAAAAGATTTTCATTTTTAACTCTAAAAAACATTGAAATTCTGAGAAAACAAGCCTTCAGATTTGTTGTCAGGAGACTGATTACAGTTTGGGAAAAACACTACTGATGTTGTGGCACTTGACTATCACATTGACACAGTCATCTGACTAAATGATGAAAAGCACTTGAGCTGTACAGATTCCTTCTTCTCAGGCTAAAGCCAGACCTTCAAAAACAAAACAAAAAAAAAAGGCTGAAATATTACTTCTCAAGAGGCAGGAATTCTGCTCATTTCTTTGCAGCATATTGTTTAACATCACTTTTGGGGATCTATTTACCATGAAAGGTATTCTCACTGAACCAAACTATCAGATAGGGATGTGCAAATTTCAGTTAAGGGGAAGGAATGGAGAAGTCAAGGTATTTAAGTGCATAAAGTTATCTGGAAATGTGCAGTGCAAGACTTCACCTTATTTTAATTTGCCTACAGACAGTTACGATTACAGCCGGCTAATGCAGAGAAACCTTTAGTACTGTAAATCTCGGTTGCTGACACTATGCTTTTGCTACTAGAATAGCACAGATATGTAGTCCCTGGTACACTTTACCTTCAAGTAATTGGGTTAGAAAGAACAAAACGAAAAATCATGCACAAAACAAGGTGTGTTTAGATGGTTCAAAACAAGACAACCCGTGGCCAAACTTCCTGACCTAACAGTATTTGGAAGTTAGCACATACTCACTATGCAAAGAGCTACCCAAAACACAAAAGAGCTTGTCAGACAGACCACAACTGCAATTAAAATTATTCATTACTTCTCAGCTCTCAAGCTGCCTTGACTGCAGCACCTATTTCTCAGTAGGTTACAGGATGGGAAGCAGACAGATTGGACCAGCTCCTGTAGCTTTCTGAGCATGATACACGTCTGGGGAACTAGAAGAGGAGAAGAAAGTGCCATTAAGGCACATGGACTGAACAGTGTAGTAGAAAAAGGAGTGAAGACAGAAGTTCTGTCACAAGCTCTAATCTAAACACACACCCTCCTACCCAAAGGAACTCCTTCCACCAGTTTTACACTGAATAGCCAGCCAGATGTTCCTCAGCATTGTAAAAAACTGCAGTTGCAGTAAGAGGGAAGACTTTATTAATGCCTTCAGCAGCAGCAAGAACTGAAGCAAGCCTTTATTCTACAGGTCTTTTAATAGTCCTTTGCTAATTTTAAAGTTACTAGTACTCCTGCATCTCTGCAGTCATCATTGCAGTACCTCAGACACACAGATTTTTGCAGTTTAATAACTGTGTATTCCAGCAAGGCCATGGTAAACCTTGAATACATTGAAAAGTCAGCCTTACAAAGAATTGGATTGGAAAAGAATTGGCAAAACCTCCACAGATATTACTGATGTGAACAAATACATAATCTTGCACCTGGCACCACATAAACATTCATCAGCACCAGCATCTACAATGAAGGACTGTTCCTTAAGCCATTGGAACACTTAGGTGTTATGAAGCTATTGGTCTCTAAAGCCACGCTGTGATACACCTCCTTTCAGAGTACCATGATAGTGCACCTGCTACAATGGGAGATCAACCCCCACAACAATCCCTCTATGTTCTCCCGTTTAATGGGACGCAGGTAGCCTGAAGTATTCTAAATAAGAATTGAAGTGTTAACCTCCTTCAATATTCAGGACTGAATTCTTAGCCCAGGGAGTAAATAGTGTGTACGTATTTCCTCACTGAGAGAATGTAGGTTATACTATGAATTAATTCTGCATTGATGGGTTAAAAATCTACATCTGCTCAGACAGTTATACTGTTAGAGAACACAGTCAAGAACAGTGGCATTTTCAAAGCACATTTTTATCTATTTTTCAAAAACCAGACACCAACTAGTTCTCAATAAAGTAGAAGAGCTGAAAACCAAAAACCTAAAATAATGCCATGACTTATCAGTTAAAGATTTCTTCTTTGTATGTAAAGCATATTAACCGAGAAACCAGAAACAATTTCCTATCACATTATATTATACTACAAGGAAATTAAAGATGAACAAGTCAAATGCTATAGCACCTGCAACACAAACCAGCAAGCAAGAAATTATTTTAAAACCCCACCCATTTAGGAAACCTTCCTCATACCTCTTCTTCACAGCAGTCAAATGTATTTTTGGGACAAAGTACCTGGAGGTACTTTGTACTCATTTCAGGCAAAATGAGATACCTAAATACACTGTGGTATACTTAACCACAGATGAATTTTGTGAAAAGTCAACTGAAGTAGTGTGATATATCTGTCATGCTTTTAAATGAGAAATAGAAGCTAAAGCTTCTGCAGAGATGGCACTTCATTTATGGCTTTTAATGCAGTTGATCTAATTATAAACCCAAGCTCCAGATACTCCCTTAGGCCATTCAGAGCAAACTCAAGCTCATGTAGGTGCAATTCTAATGAAAATAAAACAGTTTTTAATGGTAAGCATAATAAGCTGCAGGAAAAAGTTGCTTGGTATGGTGTTGATCTGCAAGCTCTTGGAAGATAACGAGTTGCACAAACGTCTGTTAGGAGCAAGTTAACTTAGACAACTCTTTCCTGGAGAAGTGTTCTGCACAGTGTCTTGCATTCTGTTCCAATTCTACACATTTATATAGAAACTTGAAATTCATCTAATGGTAATTTAAAAGAACTTTACACATATACTTGACCGTCACTAAAACCATTTAAGAATTTCCCACAAAATTGAGAGCCCTTTAAAAATTCAGCATGTGTGTGAATTGTTGACTCCTTCCTAATGTGACAATTTTCTGTTAATGCTTTCTTCACGAAGACGTCAAATGACATTTGTGGTGAATCATGCAACTTCAGATGAAAATAACTGAACGAAACAGCATCTTAATATCGTAGCTCCCCTTAATGCAAGAATTTCAAAACTTGGTTTTGTCAGATTCTTGCATCTTTACTGGAATTGCAGGAAAATTCAAGAAACTTTAACTTGACCAGGATCACAACAATAAAAGTTGAAAAAATGGTTCATCTTACTGGATGATTAAAGGCTTCAGGATCAGGAGAGCTTCAGGGAGCAGGCATAGTTTTTTAGTGCTAGAAACAAATCATTAATTCCATTTTTGCAATATACTTTTTAACTTCTCTAAAAGAATAATGTCTCATAATTCAGCCTTAAGAATAAATCTGCTACCTCCTCATTTATATCAGGACAACATAATCTCTTAGACATAATCTCTTTCAGTCCCACACATCTGCATTATTAAACTATGAGGTAATGACAGGTACAAGTATTCAGCAGATGTGTGGGCTTACAGGATAAGGCATCTCCTTTTTGATACCAAAGCATTTTAAACAAAGCACATTCTTCAGAAAAAAAAAATTCCGTCATTAAACCTATGAAAAGTGTGCCAAACCCTGAACTGCTCCAGTACCAAAACTGATTTTTGTTACTCTTAAATGGATCCTCAGCGTTTTTTCCCCCTTCATGTACTGTCTATTCTGACCAAGTGCAGAATCAGCAAAATTCAGTGTCACCAACCTTTGTTGTCTGCAGCTATAAATCCAAGAATGTTTTCATGGCGTAGCATAACTGTCTGATAAATCTCTGCTTCTCGAAACCACGACCTTTCCTCTCTTGAAGAGAAGATCTTCACAGCAACTTCTTCTCCTCTCCACTTCCCCCGCCAGACTTCTCCAAAGCGACCCTTACCAATGCTTTCTTGAAGCACTATAGTTCTCGCAATTGTTCTTTGCACAAGTAAAGGTAAACCTAAAAAGAAGATTTTACATTAATCTTAAATATCACTCTACCGAATTAGCACTTATCCCAGATACTGAATATGAGATCCTATTTCTATTAGGGTATTTCTCTTAGAATGCACATACTCTCTAAGATTTTAACTGCTTGTTGAGAACTTCTAGCAAGCACATAGGTAAGATTCTGCCTTTACCCTTAAAAAGTCAGCTTAACAAGTATTCAAGGAGATTATGCTACGAACCACTTCTATGGTTGTTAAAAGCACAACACAAATTTCCTTTCAGTTAGGAATGTTGTCACTTGCTGATCCATAAGGTTTTATTTAAGTGAAAAAAAGAAACAATGATGAGGCAGTCAGGACCAGCTTAGGGCTTTTTTTGGTTGCTTGTTGGTGATGAATGTAAGTTTTTTTCTTTATTTTTGGACAAAGGATCTGCCCATAAATCTCCTGTCAAAGCAGTTTAAGAACACTTTTGCTACTGATTTATTTACTTGGCTTATCACTAGATAGTCCATTTCTAAGTTAGTTAAACCACATTTATCAGCAACACCGATTGCTGAAAATCCACACTCCTGCCAAAGTGCGCCAGTAGTCTCTTAGTAATCCTGAATCAGTGTAAAATAGGAAAACATCCTTGTAATGCAAGCTTCCTGCTTTACAGGCCATTCTTGTGCACCTCACTGTAATTATAATCGAGAAAAATGTTTACATTCATCAATAGCTTTGAAACATTTACATGCTTTCAACACAGAACACCTCTTCAGTATGCTTCAGTAATTTGATACAAGAAGCAGCATTGGCATCCGTCAGCCAGGCTGGGTTTTTCTTTATTTTAAATCTTTCCTGTTGTAACTGCAGGGCTTGTCACTGGATTCCACACTGACACTACACTGCAGGATGAAAGCATCAGCCAGGTTATCTGCTTATGATAAGCTCTTTCGGTATAGGATTATTTCACTTAAACCAACACTTCACAAAGTATTCTATTATTCTGTAATCGCTGTTCCAATAGCTGACAGAACACCTGCATTTCCTTATGTTATAGAAAATAAATCTAACCAATGGTTCAGGTCATTAATTCTTGTCCACCTCTAGACATTCTTTGCTAACAGCAGCACTAGAAGGACGTCTGATCTGGTTGGCAGTATTGCCGTGCTTGTGTCTCAGTCTGAGAAGAGCAAATTAAAACACTGCAATATTCAGAAGAGCTCCTAAAAATTCTAGAGCTACAGGAATTTTCTGCATGGACTATGCTGACAATATATATACATGAAGATAGGAAGGATAACAAATGTACACCATACCAGCAATTTAATCATTGTCAGGTGTTATAATAATTTCTACCGAGAAAGTTAAATGTTTTGCTGTAATAGTCCTCAGGTGAATTGTGCTGCATGCCCAAACTATAGAGGCTCTTCTGTGAAGCCTAACCTTCATTCCTTATGGACAGACTTTTGAAATGCAGAAAAGGCCAAATTAGAATAACCACAGGACCAAACTCAACTGTGAAAATGTAAAAGTTGATTTCATTGGTCAGAGAAAGTTTCTTCCTTAGACTTTATGCTTTACTCCAAATTCTATAAGCAAATGTCAAATACAAGCTGATTTTGTGTACCTGAAATGGGTGATAGGCCATACAGTTGTATCAGAAAACTGTATATTCCCACTTTCAGATGCACTGCTCTCAACTTGCTGTACCTTTTATAGACATCTCTCCTTGTTTAAAATATATGTCCAAGGATATCAGCTATCTGCTAAACATACTAATCTCTAAACCTTCTAGACAGAAAGCATTTCAATTTCACATTACAAACTCCCATTCATCACATTAACCTGTCACTGTAGGACAAAAACCCTACTGTGATCTATTCACTTACTCCTATACTTATTTTTACAATATTTAGTATTCAATATTATTTTTACAAGATTCAACTTGCTTCTGTTTTTCTGAAACTGATTTGCATTTATCATTTTTTTCTTACTACTGCTGCTTCCAGAAGACTGAAATCTTTATCTTGCATTCACAGCAATTCATTACAGATTTTCTGTTGCAACTGAGCAATTTCCTTGTTTTGCTATAGAAGAAACACAGCCCTGTATCACCAGGAACTTGAGCAGCTGCTGTACTGTAAACCAGACTGCCTGAAAGTATCTCAGAGGAGACAGCTATAGCCTCAGCTTTTCACATACACATTGGACATAACTGCACTCCAAGCTCTTGGATACACTTCCTATTAACTGTGCACAAAGAGAGATGACAGCCAGTTTGCCAAACAGGAGAATAAGAAAATTGAAGCCCATATTAAATTCAACAGCAGTTTAATGTTTGATATCCTGTATGTAGCCATGGTCATTTGCTTTATTCCTGAAACAATCATAATTTCCTTATATCGTAAAGTATCCTCAAGCCTTCTGAAAGTCTAACAAAAAAAGGAAAGTTCATTTTCTTTTCCATATCTTAAAGTGTACTCTGATTAGTTTAGTGACTTTCCAATGCATAAGGAGTTTGTAACTAAATTGGATAATTCAGGAATTAAATTCTAGAGCACTACAGGTAGCCAACAAAAGCAGCTGATAGAATGTTGTTCTTATTTATACGTCTCTGCCCCGAAGACTTCACCTGATGAGTAATAAAAAAACCCCAACATTCCATGAACTGTGAAAAATCTTATTTCCTTCAAGCTTGTAAGAATTGCAAAATAGTTTTTAAGGAGCTTTACATTTACTTCAACTGACTTAACTCTGCATTGATTTCTGTGACCCTTTAGATTTCTAAATAGCTTAAGTTCCTGCTGGAAATCGCCTACCCATACTATCCAAAGCTTCTCCCCCGTTGTAGGCAATTCTTCCTACTCCCCTGTAACTAAGCGATTTCATAATTTGTGAGTTAAGACAGTAACAGATGGGCGTCCCCATCTGTCTATACAATATGTAGTGGATATTTAGAGATCTGCATCATGATCTGAAAATCATTCTCATCTCCAAGAGACTTTGAAATCCTTCTCTTAGAAGCTGTAGCTTCACCAGAAGGATCTATTTTAGATGTTTCATTAATTCCTTTTAGGGAGTATCTCCTTATTTCAGATCTTGTTCATCATGCACAAGATGGCAACACTAACGTAAGTCAAGACTGAATAGCAGCTTATTATTCATCATTACAGCAAATGAATCCTACTCTCTTTTGGTCTGAATAGGAAGCTCATTTTTAGAGTTTAGATGATTTCTCTGTTTTATACACTTCTCATCAAAGAACACTGAATCAACAAAATTGGTAGAATCCTTTTTATTTTACTGTAAGCTCTTCTGGTCTCTCAGCATGAATTGAAGAGCAGAACATGGATTTTGGGTCACCAGCCTAAACACTTCCTTAGCTGTGCCTCTTGGTTCTGGATTATTTTGCCTGTTTTGCACATTTCCATTGTGTTTGGCAACCTCTTGTCTGAACACCACTCCTTTCAACAGTTCAGTTTCTGACAGGGTTAAGCACTGTTTTCACTAGCAGCTCTGACTTTTCTCCCTTTGGAGACCCTTTTCTCTACCCTTAATTTATTCCATAAAGGTACAGTCTTCACAACTTTAAATGCGCTGTACCCAAAGTCTGGATTAAAATACACATTTCAATGAGATTCAAATGCTGCAGGCATACTTCAGGACAAAAGTTATAAATTCAAGTGCTAGGGCCCTGTGAATTTGTAGTCATTGATTTATTAATTTTGAGACAAAGTGACACAAGTCCTTGTAAATACACACACTGCCAACATTACAGGAAGTAAATACCTGAAGTATCTCCCATTTCACTGTCATAATCAAACTGAACTAGAGAACACTAAACAAGGCTAATACTTGTCTTACAAACAGCTTAACTCACTGCAGCTGAAGTTAAAAGATCCCTTTTAAGGAAACAATCAACCTTGTTTTACAGCCTTTCAAGCATAAACGCAAACTAGTGAAGAGGCTTCCTTAGGGATAAGTCAAATTCAACCACATTTGTTGGTTTTGTTCCTTGGATGCATTCACCAGCAGCCAATGTTCAAATACCATAGCAGGCCAGGTGCTCTGGGAGTCTAGACCAGCCTGAGTGCCCTGAATTCAGCTGTGGAAACTTAGCAATTCCCTAGCATGCTCCTTTTACTTTAAGAGTAACTTGCAAATAGGCAAGGAAGAGTCAGTAGTTTCTAGCTATGTGCTCCAGAGGAAGAATAGTAAGTTTCTTCTAACTTGGATTCTCTGCCTTTCAAGAGCTTATTTTGAAGGAGTACTGTGGGATTGCATTTTATTGTAATGGTATACTCTAGCTCACCCCTGGAAAATGTATGGTTCATTCTAAGTCTGTACCTCCCTGCAGTATCATGTATCTGTAACCTCATTGGCTGTGCAATCTTACCGTGCCCTTTGAACCTCGGGGTTAACAGTGCGAACGGAGAAGCCTCGCTCTCTTTTTTGGCTCCTTTTCCCCTTGGCCTCTCTTCCCCCTGGGGTCTGCGGACTCTCCCCTCTCTCCCCTTCCCCCTCTCCCTCAGGGACCATGCTGCTTCCTGGAACTGAACTCCGAATAAACCCTCACCTCCTCAGCACCCTACCGGCGTCTGAGTCTCTTTGCCTGCCAGCACAAGAACACCCACGCCTCAAAGACCCCCGGGAGGCTCCCGGGGAATCCTCCTCCAGGTCCCCCCAGAATAGACACCGCAACAGAGTACTTTCAGTTTTCAAACAAAAAGAGAGGTTCAGAATCACCAAATAAGAAGGCCAGAAGAAAAATGAGGAATATTCCTGATGATGAATGAAAAGACCAATTGACAACTAAGTTTGAATTTTAATGAGAAATTTTTTTCACCCTTCCTTAGGAAAAGTCTAGATCTGCAGACATTAAGTAGAGAGTTTTACACTTCTAGTAACAATTATACATATTAAACCTTTCTGTATTGCAAGATATGAAAATCTCTGACTCCTCCATAGTATCTGTATCCTTGACTACCGCATACCCCTCCTAGAACAAACATTACTGGAGGCTTAAGTCCAGTATTTGCATTTATCAAGCTCTAGCCCAATATATTGGAAGTTCTGTTAATCACTTGCATTATCTGACTTAGTTAGTCCTGTTAGTAAATGAGAAAATTGAACACAAATTACTAAAGCTCCAGTTCTAAGCTGGAGAGAATAACTCAGCCTTATCAGGATCAAATCTTATTGGACACACAAAAGCTCTCTCACCTGAAACATAACGACCTAAACACCTAGTGCAAGCTGACCTTCTTTAGGGAAGATATGACTAAAATTTATTTTTGATCTAGATTTTTAACATGTTCAGCAGTTACATTAATTTGATTTGACAAAGCAATGGACTCTAAACAGTTTTACCAGTTACTGCCCTTGGAAAAGAAACACTATCTATATGCTTGGGTTTTGTTGTTTTGATTTTTTATAGTTCTGGGAAAACAAAAGATACAGCAATTGAGAATCAAACACCAGTATTTCTCTGTAGAAAGTGTTCTTAAAGGGCATGGATGTTTCAACACGTTTGCAAGTAGCAGGAATAATTTTCAGTATTAAATTACTTATATTTCATATAAGGTTGGTAAAAGGTTGCAGTACACAATTTGATGTCTCCCTCCTTAACATGGACAAAAGATCAATTAATTTATGCAATGGTTTACCTGGCACATCATCCCCTAACAACACCTATTAAACTACATTTCTATGACACAGACCACCATAATCCTACAAGGAATCAATGATCAGCGGTACAATTGCAGAGACTATATTATGCAGTGAACAGACTAATGCCTCATCTTCCCAGAGCAACACCTCTTCAAGTCAGAATTAAAACAAAAAAAAACCTCCACAAAATAAAGGGACAGACATTCATCAGACATGGTNACAAAATCTTACCAATAACAACTTCCTACACTAACACGTCAATTCTATTCTAAACCAATCTCTAAAGTCCAAGTCAGGAAAAGATGAGGGAGAAGAACAAGAACAAGGAGGCCGGGGGCCACTCCCCAATTCCTCCATCTTGTCCCTTCAGTCCCATATACAAAGAATCCTAATCTCTATATTTATATTCTATAACAAACTAATATTTACTTCTAAATTCTTAGGATCTGTGATTCCTCTTACATGTGAGTATTAACTACCATGGACAGAAGCCAGAATCAGTGTCCTCCTGGGCTCTGTGTGAGGCTGGCTGACCCCCTGTACAGATCCCAAACCCCCCTGTACAATCTCCAGATTCTCCAGGGCTGCCAGAGGGATATCCTGGACTCCAACAGGTCTACATACTGCATCTATTCTATACACAGAAATGGCGATTTGCAACTGAAAAATATCTTCTGTAAGGAAAGAACTGGCTAAAATATAAACTCAGAATATTTTTCCTATATCTATAAATTAAGTTTAAATTTAAGGCTAAAAAATACCCTTCACAAAATTATCTAGAAAACACAGAAGATGGTCGTTTAGATGGGCTGTACAGAACAAAAAGGCAAATGACAGCCTTACAGACCTAAAACATTTACAATAGATGACTGTCATATTCCCCGGATTATGTAATTTATATAAATCAGGCTAATTTGAGAATGATAAGGAACAGCAGCAACAATTCAATGTTTCTTTTATTTCACCTATTTCCATACACTGAATCTTCGCTGATGTTGACTAAATGTACATGGAAGTTGCTTTCCTAGTATTTTCTCCAGTTTAAGTTCAAGTAGATTTGACAATATTAAAACAAATAGATGTCTTACAAGGCTCTTAAGCACAGAGTAATTGCTACCAGAAGTGCCACATTACCTGACCCAGAACCTGAAGTTGTCATATCATAAATTAAATCCTTTAAAGTGGTTCCTTCTGATATAAAGGGACGATCCAATGAAGGGTCTTCTTCGCTTGGCACACGATGATGAATTACAGTACGATTATGACAAAGGTATAGAATCAACATCAGTGAAATGCAGACAAAGCAGACAGGTCCAGCAATGACAGCAGCCAGCTCTACAGGTCCTAGGTTAGAAGCTGGTTTTCCTGGAGTAGGGCCTGTGAGTTAAAAGAAAACAGTGAAATCATGAATTTCCCTTTATTCTACTAAACTGTGTACCACAGCAATATTAAAATTATTTTAATACATTCATTAAAACTTTTGCACAGTAACTTTCTCAAGTATCAAATTAAGTACTACAAAGAACAAAAGCAATGTGTTCATTTACATTTTTCATTTAAGTCTTCAAAACTGTCCCTAACATCCCTATCCAGAAGATTACAACTCTCGTTCCAGTATCATAAATTTGTCTTTACAGAATGTAAGGTGTATTTTAGGCTTTCAAATCTACCTACAACTTCCAATCCTGCAGAATTTTGTTTGAAAAAACTGAAAAAAAAAAAATCAAACAAACAAATGAGCAGAAATCCCAATCCCCTTACCTGGTGTTGGAATGGGAAGTTCTACTTTATTGCAGAGAGGTGTGTTACAGCAATGAAATACAGTATGGACTCTGTCTCTGGTGGAGGGGGAACAAACAAATGGCCTGTCTCTGGGAATCAGATCAATTTCTGCTATACACATACTATTGCGCATTATTTTGTCTGCAGTTCGTGTTACTGAGGCAAAACACACTCCATCTGTCACACACGTAAAGTTGTCTTTTGTACATAGTTGGCAGTAACACTCTAATTCTGTATTGAGAGAAAAACATTAATGTTAGTATTGGTACATCTTCTGAGTTGAGAAACAATTTGAATGACTAAAGAAACACAAATTAAAAATGCTAGGAGGCTTTTTTGGTTACATAAACACAGAAGAGCAACACTTAAAAAAAAACACTATAAGGCTTTTTAGTGGGACAAAAAAAAAGAAAGGGAGATGAGTAGAAGAAAGTCAAATTTAGACCTGAAACAATCTCTCTTTACACAATAACACATTAAAAGACAAAGGCTAAAATCCTATCTGTTCCTACAGATAAAGAAGCACCACTACAAAAGAGCTAGACTTAAAAACACTGCAAGCAAGTCTGCTATTTTCAAACCAAACACAAATAACACTTTTTTTTTTTGACAATAACCACAGATATAGCTTGAGTAAGTGACAAATTGGATACTGTTGGTTACCCAAGATTAATACACTATGCATTATTTGATGGTTTCCATTTTTTGCCAAAAGGGCAAATACTGCATTAAATACTGCATGATCCTTTCAGAAAATCAGAATGTGGTTTAGCCTTCTTATTTATGAAACCACAGGAAAACGTTGTCTTACATTACTCAAGGTGGTGATTTACTAAAGCTATCAATTGCAGTAGTAAACTAGTGGGCATGGGGAGGGAAGCAGGAATGACAGGCTAATCACCCCTAAGATGATCAGGTTTCATTCTTTACATTGCAGAAATTCTTGGAAAAGGACGACTACTACTTCTAATTTCTTTCTGAACTCCTTACTGCATTTACAGCACCAAAGCCATGAAGAAAATGATGCAGGAGCAACAATAAAACTATCAATACAGCTTCAGTCCACTTGTTCAACTG
Organism: Cisticola juncidis; assembly: GCA_013400215.1. Taxonomy (NCBI): domain Eukaryota; kingdom Metazoa; phylum Chordata; class Aves; order Passeriformes; family Cisticolidae; genus Cisticola; species Cisticola juncidis. The sequence continues at coordinate 36,855 of VXBR01005568.1, read as the reverse complement.
TGAACTGTGGCCTAGAACTTGTGTATGTGCAAGCAGAAACATTAAAATACAGAAACTTAGACAAATTTAAAATCCTAAACATTATGATCAAAACACAAAAATTGTCCTGAGCTATAAAAATAGCCTTTTTCAAGACTACATACAAAAATTCCACCAAAAGGATGAGGATGAACAGGTGGCAATCAAAAGGTTCCCCAAATCTGAAATTTGGTGTTTCACTTAACGTCAAGATTTTAATATAACCACACGGATTGCCTTGGATTTTACACCCCTCTCTGTCACTGGATATCATGGCCTTAAGTGGCATTATGATCTCAAATATATATCTATGTCACCTTAAAGTTTGAACCTTGAAAAATATTCTCTTAAAACACCCCCTTCCCCCAAGATTGTGAATCAAACCAAATCATTGCCAATTATCTTCTGTTACTGAAGAGATTTAATCAGATTCTTAGGACCCACTATAGAAAGATAACCCTGTTTCAGAGAGAATCACCAGCCTGACAGTCTGACATAGACCTGTCAGAAAAAAGGGAGGAAGAAAACCCAAAAACGGGGATTACAAAATTATTTTTTATTATGAAGATTATTGAAGAAAAAAACCTAGAAAGTAGATGGAATGAGAACTGGCATTCAAGAAGGTAAATCTTAACAGCATCACTTTTTGCACATCTTTCCCTGCCTTATCAGGGAAGTAAAGGAAAGACTTATTATTCAGAGTTGAACTACAAGAGAATTTACCATTTGTTTTTCATGTTGCTGTTCCTTTGGTAATTTAAATTATTTTTTAATCTATCCAAACCATTAAAAATTTCCTAAAATATTTACACACACTATTTCTTTCAACTTAGAAGTGTGGACACCTTTATCTTCCTTGCTTTATCCATTAAGTTTTTCTATTTAAACGGCAATTATGGCTCATCACAACTGCATATGTATCTGACTGCCTACAGCAAGAGACAGATTTTCAGTGAGATATATTTACATTGAGTCACTATGCAGAGGCCAAATTACCTGAAGTGAAAAATTACACTTGGGTTGCCACTGTTACACTTTGTTACACATTGTTACACTTATTCATCTTCCTGGTCTTGTGAAACTGCAGAGACACACTGTTCCAACCATGACTAAATAAAGCATTTTGTGTCCTATCTTCCTCATTCACTTTGTTCCTACCTTTATTTTGCTACAGAATTCCCACTTAGTGCAATTTGATATAATTTACACTTTTGTCCTGGTTTGATGCCACTATCTTCTGGTCTCCTGCCAAGACACAACTCACTATCACACACAACGGAATGATTTACTCGGCACAAATAAATCATTACTTCCTTCTAAAGCTACTCTCCCCCTCCCATAAGAGCAGAAAACAATGTCTTATCAGCTGAATAGCAAAGCCTCTAGGAATACAAGTTTTTGCTGCTCTCTAGTGGATGCACTCATAAAAAAACCCCAAAAAACAAAAAACAAACAACAACAACAAAACCCGTTAAAAATGCTTCAGCCCTCATCCTACTCTGGCCACTTAAACAGTTCCTCATGCCTTCCAACTCAAGCAGCTAACAGTAGAATTTCCGTGTTTTACTGAGGGGTAAACTAATTCAGCATATTCAGCAACAATCCCCACCAGGAAGTGAGAATATAGAATTGGAATATCCTTGCCCATGTCTCATTTTCCAGTTATCTGTGCATAAAGAACATAAACTATGTGAACGCATCATAGATGAGATTTAACATCAGCGTGAGGAGATGTCAGTGACCAACTACAGGTAAATCACTTCAGTCCTATAAGGAAGTGTTTTCACTTACAACTGATATTAAAAAAAAAAAAAAAATCCCATACTGTTGTCCTCTTGGAGATAGAATTTTTTGCTTTTTGTCCAAGTAGTCTCTGTTCTTTTTTGAGAAGATGCAGAGGTTCAAGGGATAAAGGAGCAAGGCTATGATGTGCAAGAGACAGTAACAGATTTTTAGGGGTATGAGCAAGAGGGCTCTAATGCTCACTGGTAGCTTTTTCCCTGTCCCATAAAACTTGCCAAAGGAAAAAAAAAGCATAATACATAACAGTGCAAATGTCAGCTTCTGAGTCTGGAATTCAGACAATCCCCTCAAACAACACACCTGACTCATCTCTGAACTCTTTTAGCTCAAGATACAAAGAAGATTTAGGTTTTAAAATATCTGGAACATAAGTACAGCTTTTAAAACCACAACAGTTCATGACCTTCACTAACACATTCTTCTCACAAATGCACTAATTAAGTTGCACTGTTGTAAAGTAACAGCACTGGGTATCAAGTTTTCAGGAAAACTTCCACATACATTTCACCCATCTTTGTTATGCAAAACTTCCAGTGCAAACAGCAGTTGCAGTCAAAGTGATGCACTCAAGAAAACAGGCAAACAACTTTATTAAGGCCCTACCCATAACTTGCAAGTAATGGTAAAACCTTGTGTAAAACCCCAACTCCAAAAAACTGATATTACATTCTCTGCAATTTAGGTGCCTCATGGCACTTTCAATTTTCCTGCCCTCTGTCCAAAACACTACCCAGAGATATGTTCGTGCCTCTTACAGCACGATACAGTAATAATCTGTTTCACTATCTTTGGTAGAAGAATATGCTTTAAAAAAACCCCAACTAACTAACTGAAGAAAGCTAAAATTAAAAACCCAGATAATAATTTTACAAGCATTATGAAATCATGAAATGAAATTTTACAAGCACTATGAAAACAGAAAGAACTTTACTTCTAAATTCATATTAATCAGATTGCTATCTTTATTTGCAGTTAGAAGCAATTGTCTGAATAGAAGAGTTTCCAAGTGGTGACTCTCCAGAACTTTGGAAAACTAAAGACTACGGCTGACACAGTGAAACCCAGAAAGTTTATTTTCAGACTCTGTCCTACAAATAAAGGCTGTTCTACTGTTCAGCTAGGTGCTGGGATTCATTACATGCCTGTCACCCATATAAAACATTTTGCAAGACGACTCATCCACACAGTAACATCAGAACATTGCAGAACAGTCCCAGCAGATGTAATCAGAAAATGCCCAGCTTCTGTCAATCCACAATAAGAACCTCAAGTACCAGTAGCCAAATCCATACCTTGAACTACTTCATCAATTTAGACTACAATGTTTAGGCAGATTAACTGCCTTATCCATACCAGGGCCTCTGGATGAGTTATGGACCAGGAGCCCTGGATTTCTCCTGATTCCACTGAACAGAGAGAATTTCTTTCTAAAAAAAAAAAGTAGCACACCACCAGTTCCACCCTTAAGGTGTTGTATGGAAGCCTGTTGCCTTGTTTTCACACAGCTTTTAGACCTTAATTTCATGCCTCAGATTAAGGGAAAACTGTTGACTGATGTGAGACGTTAAAAGAGAAAAAGTTCAAAGCTCAAACTGAGCTGAAATTTCCTTCAATATTTAAATTGAATGCCTTATGTAAGAAAGCTTTAAATTATTAAAGCCTGCTGCACCTTTTCAAGAGCACAAGAACAATCCATGGGTAATTTAAGCTTGTTTCATTGTTTCCACATCAGAGACCTTGTATCAGTAAAAATATGGGGGATCAACAATACATTTTAGTATAGTAAGTTATGCTTTAAGTAACCTTTTTCTTTTCAGCATGACTACCATTTTAGATTGAATTATGAACAGTGTGATATAGATCCAGACTGAGAGATGTTTCAAAACTGTAACTGAAGAAATTATGGTGCTTCTCCACTTCCTCCTTAAAACTCAAAGCAATATGCAATCCAACTACAAGAGAATTTAAGAAGTGAACAAATTATAAAATGCAGATTTCACCATATAACTTAATCTAGATGAAACTGAGGCCCTCATCAGTTCTGGTACAATAACACCTGTATACCCCATTAGGCCATACGTCCCAAACTGCTAATTGCAGAAAAACATGCATATAAAAAACCACCCACAACAACAACAAAAAACCCCACACCCAAATCTTGCATTTAGTTAAGCACTCCTGCAGCTCTGATACCAAATCTCTCTCGCAAAAAAAGCACAGGTACAGAAGGCTGGAGGAACAAAACCACTTCGGTGTACAATATTCATCCAAAGATTTAGTTTCCACACGGCTTGCTCCCCGCCAAGCTGAAAGTTCACCTGTCCCGCTACCACCGCGACAGCAGCACGAGGTGCTGCGGCGTGCAGCACAGCGGGGGCAGCCCCTTGTCACCTCCGCGACACGGGACATTCAACACGTCTCTGCACCGGCCGCTCCTCCCGGGCAACGCTGAGAGCGCCTTGCCGCGGCCTCGGGGCTGCCGCTCCATCCCGCCCGGGAGCCGCAGGGCTCTCAGGGCTCTCGGGAGCGGCGGACGGATGGATGGCAGAGCTCCGCCAGCGCTAACTAAGTTACCCTCGCCGGCCAAGGCCACACGCACCCACCCGGGCAGACATCGGGACACAAAGTTACTCCGGACAGACACCGGCCGAATCGCTGCTCGGCGGGGGATAGGAAGTACCGGGGGGGGCCGAGGGGAGCCCTCCCCACCGCCTCTCCCGCGGAGCCGTCGCCGCTCTCGGTCAACAAAGGGCCGAGCGGTCCCCGCCGGGCTCGGACAGCGGGGGTGGGGGGGAGGTGACTCCGCCCCAGCCGGCCCCTCCGCCA
>VXBR01005568.1:0-31949 GCA_013400215.1 Cisticola juncidis | reverse complement strand
CTCTCGGGTGAGAGACCGAGGCGCTGCCGGCGGCGGGGAGGGGCGCGCTGGCAGCGCCGCGGTGCGGAGCCCCGGGGGCACTGGCGCCTCTGGAGGGCACGTGCGAGAGCATGTGGGCAGCCCTCGAGTTGCCTCCGGAGCGGAGGCAAAGAGTAGTAGCTGGCGAATTTCTCCTCTCGAGTGCAATTGCCCTGCGGGTGGGCGGAGGGAGGGTGCGGAGCCCCGGGCCTGTCCCTGCGGGGCTGCAGTAGAGGGGCAGCGGCAGCTCCGTCCCCGCACAGGTGTCAGCTCCCGGTGGCACGGGGCAGACTCCCGCCGCCATCCCGGAGCGGAGGGTTTGCCCTCAGCAGCAGCGGGAGCCACAGTGCTGAGCCGACATGCTTTGTCCCCGTGCGAGGGAAGAGTGGTGCCAGGCACCAGGTGTAGCTGTCAGCTCATTGCAGTCTGTGCGTAACTTCAGGAGCTCACTGGAAGCCAGCTCACACAGTCCAAATATCTGTCTGAGGTACACCTTGAATTTTAAAACCTGGAGCAACTAGGATGCACCTCGCGAAGCAAATGACCGTGACTGAGACTGTTACTTCTATCCACAGCTTTATTAGCTTTTCATGGGTGGCAGAACAGGCGGAAAGGCTCTCCTCTTCTCTCTTCGGATCAGGTAACCCACTCTACCAGCAGTTACCTGCTTGCCCTGGGAATCCACCCACCCCCCAGCTCCAATATCTGACTGTTGTGTCCAGATCCTGAATCAGTTCTGAGTCTCTCAGGATTTGCTTTTATACTCCCTTTGTTGCTTGTTTTGCATGCGGTGTGGCCCTCCCATCATAGGCCAAAGTCATGAAGATGACAGGTGTTTTTCCATGTTACTTGTGGTCACTCTTGCAAGCCCCATGCACTGTCTCTGGCAGATGGTGCCTTCCTAGCTCACAGTGTTCAGGACAACACCCTCCACCCTCCCCAGCACCACATTCACTGCCATGGCACACTCCTGCCTTCTTTTCCTAGCTAACACTGCTTTTATAAAAAGTGTTCAGCTAACACTGCTTTTATAAAAAATCTTGTTTCTCCTACAGAACACTTCACCTGGATAAGAATCTTGATAATAGTTCAAAGTGTGGTAAATATTTATTAATTAATTCTCTTTCCCTTTCTGTCTGAGCAACGATCAGTGTCATACATAAACGCATCCTAGTTATATTTTCTCTCGCAAGTTAACATTTTAATGACATGTGCTTCATGACAGATGTTGAACCAAATGTCTGGATTTGATACAGATTCATGCTGTAGTGAACTACTTAGTGATGCTGACAACACCAGGCAAACATGTTCTTAGTTATCAATACACAGAAATACTTAGAGGGCTAATACTTAAATAAATATATTAGCATCAGAAAGAAACATCAAAACACTCAAATTGCTCAAAACCCGAGACAACTTTTTAAATTAATATAGAGCACTGAAACTGTAAGTTAAGAAAGTTATATGCTCGGGGGGAAAAAAGTCCACTATTCATTTCCTCATCACAGATCATCGCAGGGTTTAAGGATGGGTCACAGACTATACCTCTGAAGGAAGGCAGGGAGCAATAAGCAGAGCATGGTGAAGGATTTTTTTTCATGTCTCCAAGTTCAGTCCAATGGGGAACGTTTTCAATTAACATCCCAAGTGACATTTCGCTGACAGACACAGAAAAATTAAAATAAACTGATAACTTTCAGCAGCTCATCAGCTAAGATGTATTCAGGTCACTTGCAAGTAGTGCCACTGCAAAGAAAATTTTTTTTGCCAGGTCTCACTCTTCTTTCGTATCATGCATGAGGTAAAGACCACTACAGAAGAAATACATAAAATTATATAATCCCCTGTCCTGATCCCTGAGTACCTCTCTCTGATCTTGTGTATGCCAGATATAAAAGCCAAAGTATGGGCCAGTAGCAAAGCCACTGAAATGGTTCTGCATGTCCAGAGTCTCCCCCTCTTATTGCTCTGCTTCCATGTGTCCAGATTGTTAGGACTACATCTTCTGGTCTTGATTAAGGTAGGGCCTTGGAATTTTTGATTATGATACAGCCTCTTGATATTCAATGGACTCTGGTAGACATTTGGGTCTTGATCTTGTTGGCACCTTCTGCTGTTAGCTCCCCCTTATCACTGTAAGACTCATCCTGGTGTTTATCCATCATCTTTCTTCTACATTTACTTCTGTTGTCAATTCCCCTTTTCCAATATTTAGGTCTTCCCCTTCCTTCTTATGAGCTTCATAACTGCTTTTGATGCAGCAGGGGGTTTGCTCAACTGGGCAGTAGCTGGCATCTTTAGGAGGGCTATAGGAGAGGTACTTAGATTCACTGGTTGAGATGCAAAGTAATTCATGTTACATGTACTCTTTGGTAACAACAAAATTTGCCTTTGTTTTTGCTATACAAAATGGAGCAGTTAAATAAAATTTACAAAATAAAAATGATGGACCGACAAGATTTAAATCATTGGTTCCTCCCTATATCTACAAACAAATTGAATGCCAGTCCAATGAAAATGAGGAGATCTTGATGCCTGCATCTTATTATTTTCATCCTTAAACATGCTAGTCAGTCAAGTGAGGAAAAGTCAGACAATGACACAGTCAATAAAATGGTTTCCAAGACATGCCTTTCTGTAAAGTGACATTTTGTTTAAGAAGAAGCCACAGATTCTTCAAAATTACAATAATTGCTTGGCCTTTTCCCTCCAAAATAGCATGAAAAAAGAATTTCGCTGTACAAATTTCCAAAGTTTGATAGAAAACAATGCATGATCATTGTATGGTTATGACATTTTAACTGGATGGATTAAATATAGTTTTTCAGTACTTCCTTTAAAAGAATCTTTAAAAACACTTCTTACCTACTGCAATCCTCAGTGCATACTGAGTATGGAAATAATGTCATCAGTGGGCATAAATTTAGAAGAACAGGCAAACCCCCCATTTGCCTAGCCTAATTTTTCTAATAAACTAATTAATTTATGCCATAATTATATTCCAATTATAGAAATGTATATATTTATATATATATATATAAATATATATAAATATAGAAATAATATATAAACCCCAAAAAAGTCACCATTATTTTTAATGCAAGGTAGAACACAAAGATGACACAGAAAACCCAAACAACTTGGATTTATAAGATTTGTTTAAATCATCAAATTGGTTGGACAGGTTTGAAAAATCCTTGCTTTTTAGATTGAGTAAATCAGGTTATTATACAGGGAATATCTGCAATTTAAACACTGATTAATTTCTTTCTTCTGTGCTAGAATGTGACAGACATACACATATGCAGCACCCACAGGGAGAGAGAATTAAATGATTAATCTTTACCTAGTGCTATTTTTATTTTTTGCAAGAATTATTGTCAGTGTTTGAGCACTACTTAAGCTTTTCTTTTCTGGAAGATGGAAAACAAAAGAATGGCAACTGCATGAAAGTTTCAAATGCAACTCTGTGCTGCAAAACTTCCACAAAGTAAGAAACTACATAGGGCATTGAAATAAAAGACATTTTGGAAAGGAATAAGTGGTGAGATAGACAATTATACAACACAATTTGTTCTTTAGGTTAGTCTTTGAGAAAGATAAAGGATATGACTGTTCTTGTATTATAGGCTGATTTAGTTCCAAAAATGGGCACCAATAAATTTGGGGTTTTTAGGTTTTAAAATATATGTAAGTGTCATAGGAAATAGTATTAATGGTGATGACTAAAATTGTGATGACTATTATTTGGTGTAAGAGGTACTGTATGGTGGTAATAAATAATCTTTCTCTCACCAACAGTGTATGCACCATTAATGATGAAGCAATAAAAAATAAATTTCAATTTTTACAGTTTTCTGTCCATGATAAGTAGCTAAATGTTATGTTTGTTTGTTTGGAAGAACTATTCAGTGCATCATGATATTTACAAATTACTTTCACCAAGGAACCCAGCAAGAGGAAAAGTAACGAATGTGTAACATTTACCAAAATAGAATAAGCTATTGAAAAAAACTCAACATTTCCCTCACCACCTAGTCCTTTGTTTTTCCAAGCAATTTTACTCAGACTGGGACAGAAAATATCAAAGTGCTTATTAGTGTGCAGCTTCTGTAAGTACACAAACCAGAAAGTTTCACAAAGATCTGTGATCTTTCTAAATCAGGGACAAGCAAACAGAATCACTTTTTTGAAGTCACTGCTTTATAAAACACTCAGAATTACTCATTTTATAACCCTTATAAACATTGCCTGATTTTCCTCATCAGTATTTCCAAAACTAAACACTGTGAGATTTTAGTTGTTGAACACCCAGTTAATCATCTCCTTTAACTGAAGGCCAGTTAAAGCTTAAGACGTATGGAGTCCTTTTTGCTTTTAATTCACTGTGGAACTTTATATCCCATAGTTCTGAACTGGGCAGCCCAGCAATGCACCACATCAGCACTCAGCTGCTTGATCCCTGCAGCTAACACCCACCTTATTTCATAGTTAATGGATGGATTTGTGGACATGTCATAGTGTCCTACGTTCTTTAAGCAAGTCTCAGTGACTACAATTAAACTACTCAGTGACCTGGTGGTTCATTAGAGCTTGTAGAGTCCATCAGCTGCTATGCTTGTTTACTACATGTGTCCTGATCCAGCTTTGCTTGAAATCAGGTATGAACTATTCAAAGAGAGTGGTGTTGACTGCAAGTCTCCTTACAGAGAGGTCTGATTTATGCTGAAAAGTAGGGAAGAAGTCTGTAGTCCAAGACATGCTGCTAAACATGGCAGTGACTAGGAAGACTGAGTAGTTTAGGGAGTGGTTGCCAGAAGCAAAAAGGCTGACATCAACCATGTTCAGAAATTGTTTTAGGCTCTTTGTTATGTTTGAAGGCCTTACATTGCTGAAGTAACTCCATAACTCTGGTAACTCTGAAGTGGCAAGGGCATCTCACCTACAGCTACAGCAAAGGATACATGAGTGAAAGTAGCTTGCCTCTAATTAAGAAAGGATATTTCTCTTCCTGGGGACGTACAGCTTTTACCTGCTTGGACACTACTCATTCCAATTTGATGGTGCAAGTAATAATTTATATCATTCTGCTTATTAAGGAAAGTAATTTTTCTTCAGAGACTGGACTCAGTTTTGCCTAGAGTGGGAAGGAGCATCATGTATAACCTACCAAAAGTTAGTGTCTTTATGACAATGCGCAGATCATGGGGTTTTCCTACTGTAGTTCTCTGTATACCCATTACCAGGCAGGCATCCTGTGGGCTTGACAAGCTTGATTTCTTCTTCAATGGAATAAAGGCTCATAGCAGACAAGAAATTTCCTAGAGTAGGAAGTGGGAATTCTGGTGACAAGTTGCTAAGACCTCAAAATTAGATTTGGGGATTTAGATCACAACTTGCTTTAAATATCAGTTATCATTAAAAAAAATTAAAAAACAAATTTTAAATAAAACTTTCACTTTGTTGTTAAAACAACTTTTTTTTTCAATAGAGTATAAACTCACAATAAAAATAAAATAAAAAGGAGACAAGAAAATAACATTTAATTAATGAAAAATAATAAAATAATAAAAAATAATAAAAAAATAAAAATAATAAATAATAAAATAATCCTGAGACTGATTTCTTAACCCTGCAAACTGCAAATGAGAGAAGAGAGAAGTTCTTCTATCACGTACTACAGGAACTGCTTGCTTTGCTGCAGCCTTATTATACTTGATACATATTCCCCATCCACTCTCAATTCTTCAATGAATATGGCTGTGGGTTGCTTGAGGTGATGGCATTAAACCTTCTATCACAGTTCAGATTATACAAGTTTTTTTCAAAATCCTGTTGCTGTATTCTCTAAGCAGTATTTTCTGTAAGTTTCCACTTGTTCATTTGCAAGCAATAGCTAGAGTTCACTTTAAAGGTGTTGTACCTTGAGCAGTCCCAAGAAAAATGCACACAGTTGTTTTGCAATGTGTTCTAAAAAGGTGCTTTTTCCTTTAAATCAGATACTGGAGTTTTTACCTACTCAGGAATAAAAACTGAAGAAGAGAAAAATACACTCAAGGTCTATTTAAATAAAATGACAAATTATGCAGTGACGACAAAGATGGTGGAAATAATTTGTAGAACTTAATTCTTTATCAGTTCTTGAGCTAGTAAGGTTCTAACTTTTCTCCAAGAATATGTAGTTTTGCAATTGTGCAAGTCTTTGGTTATTTCTACATTTTCAAGTAACATTATTAAGAGGGAAGACTTTTGACTCTGGACCTAAGTAAAAGTAATAATTCATGCTGTTTTCAGGTCTGAATTAGCATGGGAATTCTCCTGAACAACTTTTTTTTGGTTGCAAATAACAATCACTTACTTCATTCTGTTTCTCAGAATTCTGTTTCTCTATTAGAGCGGTCATTTTCCATCAGCCATATCCCTTGAGTGTAATTCCAAAGGCTGACTTTTACCCAAGAAGTCTTAGTAGTCTGGATACTAGATTGCTGAAGAAACTGTCTCTCTTGAGAATTTAAGCATGTTAGATTGAGTCTAGAAAAACTAATGTCCTAGAACTTCTGCAATATTACTGGCAAAAATACTTTCGTTGCATCTGCAAAACACTACTGCCTGTTGTCAGTGGTATTTAAAGGTGACCATTGCAAAAACCCAAGAGAAGTACATTCCTAATTTAAAAAAGAATAAAATTAGAGCGGAAAATAGTATTTTAAATGAAATCAGGAACATGTCCATCATGGCACTGTATTGTTCTGCCTACAAAATATTGGAAATAATCGTAGTAAGTATATACATTTATTTGATCTAAAGAAGAGTAAAAGATGGGAAAGGAAAAGCCCTCTTTGGTAAGGAGATAATTTCAGTTCAACTAACTGGTCATGGGACTAATTTGCCAAAATTAATGGCTGTATTACAAGACAGAAAATAAAGAGCCCAAATAACATTCAAAATTCAGTAGGGCAAAATACTAGAGTATATCTGTGTATCATTCTGTTGCAGTTTAATTTTATAGAGAAGGCTACTCCTTTTGTAGCTGTAACTGAAGCCGTGAGGACTCTAGATTTTCTTGAGAAGCTGAATGCTTTGTCTTTTTCCAGGATATATATTTTCTCAGAAATTTGCTGAAGGTCAAAGGGCTGTGTAAATATTATGTTTTGGAGACTGTCTGGGGCTCTTTTTTAAATACCGTTTTAGTTTCCAGTTGAATCAATTCTCAGAAATGGCTTGGGCCACAAACAAACCAGAATTCATTCTTACAGCGTAGCTAAGAAGAGATGCTTCTTAGCATTGGTAGGATAACTATTCTCTGAGCCTTGGAGGCTGTGGGATTCTGCCCTCACTTCTGCTGACGCTTGCTCATATTTTATTCACAGGAACCAAATCAAACAGCAAACTCAGAAAGGAATAATATCTTTTAGTTTGTAGGGTATTCTTGATATGTAGTCCTCTCTGTGGGGTTTCATGATTTTGAGGGCGGGCATAAGGAAGAATGCAGGACATGGAAGACAAAGGTATTTGTGTCTGGTTGAACAGTCTTTAGTCTATTTTAGCCTGGTACTGCATGTTGATCTACTCCACACTATCTGTCACCCACTCTAAAATGGACCCATTTATGTGGAGCTTTTGCTCCATGAATGAATCAGGGACAGAACTGCATTCCTTTGGGCACTGTTCTGTTGCCTCAAGTATGAGATCATCCTTTCTCTTGGGCCACACCATGCCTTAGTCATGCCTTGATGAGTAATCCTAGTTCTCTGGATATTGCTTTCTTGTGAGCAAAATGAGGAGGAAACCCTGTGAAAAGGAAACTTGTATAAACCACTTGAGCCTGAAATGCAGTGTGTATTTGAACATTGCTATCAAAAACTGTAAAGGAATAATTTGGTCTCATAAGGTTTCTGTCCTGTTCTGTACTGTTCTAACTTCTTCCTGTAGTTAACTTCTCTTTATGCATCCAAGCTGGCTTGAAAGAGACAGTCACAGCTGCCACTGGACTTTACTGATAATAATGAAAGACACTGACATGTTTGCCCAGAATCAGTGGAGTAGGTGAGTTGTTACCGCATTCTTCTCTTGCTTATGAACTAGGATTAACTTTCAAGCGGGCTCTAATTTTGTAAGACAAAAGTCACTGCTCTACTTTTTATCTTGACCAGCCTTTGATTAAAATAGGTTTCAATAGTTTAGAAGTAACTTAATTTAGATGTAAGCAGCTAAAATCTTTTCACTGTAGCTTTTTTTACAGTTGAGTACTTAAGTTCTCTGCACAATGTACAGAGAGATACCTAAAAATTAAGAGAACATTTTCAAGCAAATTTGCCTAATCTTGAATCTCTTCACATAGCTAATAGATTCTATCTAGAGTCAGGGTATTCCTGCAAAGGTGTTCTTGGGAGCTGTTACATTTTAACACATTATTCTAGTGGAGAATACAGGTTTGATGCCCAAGTGATTTGTGATCACAGACCTTATTTGCAAGACTAAGGATATTTGGAGTGTTACTGAGGGTCTTTGCTACTGGAGCTACCTCAACAGCTGTGGATTCCTAATCATGAACTACAGAAAGATTCTTGCTCTTTAATAGCCCAGTGTCAATGGCAGCACAGTTGCCCATGGATGTCTTACCTGTGGCCAAGGAGTCATTAGAAATCAGAGGACATGAATCTTGGACATGGATACATAAATCCTTTACACCACTGTGTTTGACATCTCTCAGATTCAGTTGGGCTGCCCTTCACAACCATCTTCTCCTAGTTCACTCTCCCTTTTATAGCTCTGACTAGCCAATCTTGTTTATTGTCTTCAGATTTGCTTTAACAGAACCTATACTGAGCTGTTAATCTATATCACCTTCTAGTTTCTCATCCATAGAGTTCACCACTCCATGTTATTATTCCTCATGCCCAGTCTTTTTGACTTGTCTTACCCTGCTCCTTTCCCACCTTATGTCTTACTGAGTGTACCAGTAAAACAGGACACAGCTGTGACTGTTTTGATCCCTCCTCTAGATTATTCATCAGTTTTCCTGAGCTTTTCTCCTGGTGATGAGCAATTGAGTTTCTGTAAGATACAGTGATTCAGTAATTTTGATGGAATGAGTAGCTTATTTCCTATCATTATATATCATTCAACTGAGAACATGACTTTGCTCATGTGTGCCCAAGGCTTGCAGTGTCCTCTGATATATCATCAATAGCTAAGCTGGGAGAGTTGACTTTCTTAAAAAAAAAAAAAGTCCACACATTACAAGGTGACTGATTTAGATGCTGCTAACTTATCTTGCTTCTGTCCCCCAACCTTTTTTTTGTCAGAGCAGAGATCTTCCATCAGGAGATAAATTTTGAGAAGCCCAGGCCACAAATTTATTCTGACTTTGGTGGCAATTACCTCTATCCATCAGCTGAACACTTTCTTCACTTAATAGAAAAGAGTCATGGCACATAATACTGACTTCTTGCCTTCTTAAAATGGAGGCGTAGACATCTGAGCACATTGCTGTACCTTTGATTTGTTTGCCTGCAATTTGAGAAGATTGAGCTTTGAATTTAGCTTAGCTGTACTTTGAGCAGGGAGTTGGATTAGATGACCTTCTGAGACCGTTTCCAATCTAAATTATTCTGCTATTCTAAGACATATCCAGCTACAGTAAAGGGAGGAGAGAGATAGTGAATAAACATTTAACTAAGAATCTTGATGAATTCTGGCTTTTAATAAGTATTTTTTTTAACTTTTGAATAGCTGTCTGTATGTCCATTTCTGATTCAGGTGGATTAATGCATAGAACCAGTTTTGGCTGGATTTTAAGCCTTTGCACAAATAGCAGTCCTATGTCCTGCTTTTTTGAACTTCTGTAAGCTTTCTTTGGATGAAAATCGAGATCGAGATGGGAGTTCTTCATGATGAAAACCCTTTTAGATGACCCCTCCCAAGTTTATGTTGTATCAGTTTTAATTATTCAGATCATCTTTGCCATAGCAAAGATGTGTGCTCTCTTTTAGTGTGCAAACTCTTGAGCCAGTTAGCTTTTGTACATTGGTTTTGGCTCTCAGCAAAAGAGGCAGTCTCAGGATATGCTTAAAAGACCTTGACTTGTGAGTGTATGATGTCAAAATTGGTGTGTCTTCCTGATATAGACTACCTCCAAATCCTGGATGTTTGAGAACAAGAACAGAAAATGTCCAAGATAAATTTGTGGTTTAAGAACAGCTTTGCTCTAATGATAAAGAAACTGCCAAGTAGTAGTGTGGGGAAAAGCTGCTGGGAGCAAGTCAGTCTCTTACTCTATAGGCAGAACCAATGGCAATGGAATACAGTAGTGAATACTTGTAAAATAACCTGTTCACTGATGGACCCAAGGGATTTCCCAAACCTAAGTACTCTAGGGACTTGTGAAGGTTCAGAGCCCACTTTGTTATACCTTCTTGGACGGAAACATGGATTTCAAAATGATGGGATCGACAAACTGGAAATTGCTTTGATAAAGCTGATGAACAATTCCCAATTCACTCTGCTGGAAAAAAAAAAGAAATGTAATAAAACTTTGGGCTTGGTTTCAGTCAATATTAAAATAAGAATTTGGTCAACACAGGAATTCAAACATACCACTCACCCTACCCTAATATGGTGCAGGATCAAGGGATGCCGTCTCACATTTCAAAGTATCAGGGAGGCATCTTGTAATGTAAGTTGGCTGAAAGGATGGTGGGATGATTCTAGGACGTCATGTTTGGTGTCTCAGGTGAACCTAAGCACACCTCCAGGCTCTAAACTCCCTGAGAGGAAGCCGTTGACCCTAGAATGGGAAGCAGTTCCATACTCTCTAACAGGCGGGCTGTACACACCAACATGATGGCTGATCCACTAGCTGGGGTAAAGCACTCAAACAAATGTCTTGTGTTGCCCTGTTTGCTAATGGAGGCATCATGGTAGTAGTTATCAGTTGTACAGGATGACTGTACCAGTACCCTTTAATTCTCAGATGTTTGAAACATCCCTGCTCTGTGAATGGGCAGTCCATGCTCTAACCAATATGCTCATCCGTGTTGAAAGAGGTGAGGAAAATGGAGTGCCACAATATATCCATATACAGCTTGAGAATGTTTGTGTTAGGACAATGATGGCTTTAGGGGGTGCCCTGAATGAAGGCAGTCTGGACATGGGATTTACATGAGTGGAGAATGTTTGCAGGAAGAATGTATATTATTAAGTTTGGCAAAAAGAAATAAAGAACCATTGATGTGTGTTCTTTGGGCATCAGATATGCATGTCCTGCAGTCCCTCTATGGGCTTTCAGTGCGATGAGGACTTCATTTAGCCCAGAGACCGGGCACAATGCTTAAGCACCTGTGAGTACAGTTAAATCTTTCTGCCAAAATAAGGTGGCTCTTTCAAACTATCCGCAAGACTAGTTCCTGTCACATGCTGTCTGTGCAAATCATTCCCTAAAGAAGTGGCCGGAAGGGTTACAAATGGCACTGACCAGAACTGTGTCAGGGAACAGTTTGGCTGTCAGTCAGATGTGATATTTCTGCTAATAGCTCTGCCTTGACTGTGATAATTTTCTAGTATTATGGTAGCCTTGGGGATGAGACTAGGCTCAGTTGAAACCTTGACGCCTGCAGTGTGAAAAGATATAACTGTAGAGCAAAGCTAAATACTGGTAAATCATTTTTTGAATGTTAAAACTAACCCATCTAACTCAGTGGGGAGATAGTGTTTTTTCAATAACAAACTATCATTATGGCTAGGACCTCAATGAGTATGTCTGGAGGCAAGGAAGGTCAAACAAAACACCTGGGAGGTGGTGTTGGCACTGATCTGTGGAAAACACAGTTAGTATACTGCTATTCGTGTGAATATACTCAAAGTGCACGATATAAAACATCTTTCCTGCAGAGGCTATGTCATCATCATCCTGGCTTGAATTTGAATGTGATCTCAGGTACTTCTTATAAGGTCCAACACAGCTGTCACCTCCTTTTCTGCTGAAGCATTGCTAGTATCCCTGAGCCAAGATGAGGGAAGGTTACAAGTTACCTCTGATCAACACAAAGGTGTGATGCTGAGTTGCTTTTATATGCATATTGTGGTTTAACCCTGACTGACAACTCAGCCCAACACAGCTGCTTATTTACTTCCCTCAGGGTGGCAGGAAGGAGAGAACTGGAAGAGTAAAGATGAGAAAACTCATGGGTCGGATTTGATAGGCAAAACAAAAACCACACACACAAGCAAAGCAAAATAAGGAATTAATTCACTGCTCCTCCCATTTTCAGGCACTGGTAAGCCATACCCAGGAGAGCAGGGCTGGAATGGAATGGTGACTTGAGATTACAAATACCAACACTGGAATTATTCCCCCTTCCTGCTTCTTCTCCCCATTTTATATGCTGAGCATGACACCATCTGATATGGGATATCCCTGTGGTGAGCTGTCCCAGCTGCATCCACTCTCAACTCCTTGTGCACACCCAGCTGCCTCCCTGGTGAGAGGCAGAAAAGGCCTTGGCTCTGTGTAAGCACTGATCAGCAAGAACGAAAACATATCTGTGGTAACAACACTGTTGTCAGCACACAGCCAAAACAAAGCCCCATACCAGCTACTGTGAAGAAAAGGAGCTCCACCCCAGGCAAACTGGCACAATGTAGAAATTCCCACTGCCTGTGCTGTTATTCCATTACTCTCTTTTGCCCACACAGGATAAAGAGATGTTTCAACTTTGTGTTCCCTCTCCTCTGTGCAAAGTCTACTATTCTGGAGCTGAGACATGCACTCTGGGTGCACCTCCAGGTTAGGCTGTGTGTACATAAAGCCATTAATTAGGAACATTAGGAGTAGAACAGAGTGCTGTTATGGTGGGTTTGTTTTTTAATATGGGATACAGTGGAAGGGAATATGGTAGGAAAAAATTTAGATCAACTGGTAACGGAAGTTGCACCAAGGTGCAGAATAGGCCTTTTAAGATGCAGCAAATAGTAGCCCTCTGACTGGTTAAAAAAGGCAGGCCAGGTTTGTGTTAAAGTATCAAAGTAGTTAAGTAGATGTTCATCTAGAAATATTTCTATCTCTGGGCAGCTACTGTTGAAGCATTAAGGAGAGGGAGCAGGGAGGAACTGTTAAGAGTGCAGGCTCAAACTATGTATCAGACCAACAAATAAAAGCCAAACCCCAATCAGATTTTTTAGATGCATGCATGGCATTATTCCCAGTACTTGAACACCAAAATGAAATTGCAATTCTAGCATCTAATTTTTTAGAAATCTAGTAGACAGGTTCTCTTCTCCAGGACAGTACTGAAGTGAAAGCAAGACTTGCAAGTATTAATGCAGAAGTAATACTTAAATCTCAGTGCCAAAGAAGAGGAACTGTGGAATCTTCTAGGCAGGACATACTGCAAGTTGTTCTTTTTTCTTTTGCTGCACAGCTCAGAAGCAAAGCTGGCAGTCTGGTTACACCAAAAAGAGTTTTGTTGTCAGTCCTTTGAGATGGGTATGCTGCACTGCAGAAACTCAGAGGTTTGGTTTGATAATAGCAGCAATGGGAGGAGAAACCGCTCCTCTCACTGCAGTTCTTCTGGGTAGACCAGCATGCTACTGATAGATGGTAACATGACATGGTTTATGCTTGCTCAGAGAAAAGCTCCCTGACTGAGAAGGGTGAAAGACCTGTTGATTACCTACTGTTAACAAAACCAGTGGGCCAGATCAGGATATTGGGATATTCACAGTTCAGTACAATTCAGACGGCTACATTGATTTCTTGTGCAGCCACTGTTTTAAGCCTTGCTATAGTGCTCTCTTGTTGATTACTTCGCCTTATACACAGTTTCTTATACACCTGAATTAGCAAACATTCTTCCTCAAGTGCAGCTGACCTTTGTGTTGAAACAGTGTTGAAAAAAGTACTCTTCTTTGACATAGAAAGCTAGTTTATTCTTAAGTACTGGTCTATTTTTTTCTCTTTCATATCCTTGATGAATATTATTTTCTTTTTTCAATTATACCAGAGAACTAAAGAACTGGCTTTGGAAAAAGGTGTGTTGTTGTTGTTATTATTGTTTTTGTTTTTCCCCAAGGGAAACATCATCTTTCTAATAGGTCTCTCATGCCATTTTCTGGTAAAGATATCTTCCTTAGCGTGTGAGCAAGCCTGTGAACTCAGCACCACAGCAGCCCAGATGATGCACAGTTTATGCTCTGTCTTCAGTTAAAGGCTGTACAATAAATTGCTGCAGCCTGCAGATTAATGTTCGAGGTGGGAAGCAAATATGGAGAGATTTTTAGCAACTTATTGATAGTGCTTAACCAATTCACTTTCCTGCTAAGCTCTGCTCAGAATACAGTGATGGGTTAGCTCTGTGAAAGGACTAGCACAAAGATCTCTTGATGCATTTTGCCAGACCCAACTTAAACTCTGGTTCAGTATCTCCTAAAACCCGCATGTTTTTATTAGACTTCTCTCATCCCCCTTCACAGAGCTCTTCTGTGTGATCCCATGACCCTGCCTCCCCTTGTCACTGCAATTCCAGGCAAAGGCACAGCCAGCTCCTCGAGTGCTGCTCGAGCTCAGGAAAGGAAGAGCGGGGACTGATGTGGATGAGTGCCTGCAAGCAGAGCCCCCACTGGCCTGTAAAGGATTAAAAGTAGATGGTTTCTGCTTGAAGCAGGTAAAAGCATTTTATTTCCCCCCTTGATCCTTCTGTGACTCAGAGTGAAACCCTGCTGTGCATAAGTAACTCTTCCAGCTCTGTGAACTGAAGAAATTTGACACAAGAGTGGCTCAGAATTTTAGGAAAGCAGATTATAAATGAGTGCAGTGAATTGTTATGCATACATTTTAAATATATTACAAATGGCTTTTGCCTTATTGCCATTTTGTAATAATGGAATAATTTACTTTTTTTTTGCTTTTTCAGAAAAAAAAATGAAGACATCATTCAGCTCATCCTGGGAAATAAGCTTTTATATTCAATTGGAAAAATAAAGATAGATTTCAAAATATTTAGTTGTATAATTATATAATTTTACTGGTGTAAGTGTAATTTACTTCTGTCTGTTGACAAAAGCTGTCAAGTTATTTAATACTGTATTTGTCAGCAAATGAGCATGTATTTCTAACACAGATTCTCATTTAAATCTTAAAAAAATTGACAATGTGGAGTTTGGCCTCCATAGTCACTGCTTGATAAAACATAAGTAAATATGTTGTTTAAAGCATGCAGTAGACAAATCAGCAAAAGACTTCAGATATTGTGATGATACTGTTAGTGAAGAATATTACCATTTCCTGATCATTTCTATAATTGTTGCAGCTATTTTATATTAATAATTCTTTAATTATGTGAATGCCAGAAGGGTAAATTCACAAAAAGGAAAATCACTTAACATATAACTTAGTGGGATAACAATGTGCAGAACCTATTTTAAAGAAACCATGACAGACATGTTTCATTCATCAGTCTGACACAAAAGTAAATTACTTCCTCTAATATGCAATGAAATAAATAAAGGTCAGATGGGTCATTTGTCTGCATTTGCTTTGTTCAGTTTTACCAGTTAAACAGGATGTTTTCTATTAACACTGCTTTCAGGTTTCCTGGTAACAGTAGCACCAAAATAAAGACCAGATTTTGTCAATGTGAAATTCACTCCTCCTGCATAAAGTCCTATGCCTAGAATCTACAAAGAGAAAAGCTGAAATAAGATGTGGGAGCTGCTATATTTCTATGTAAGCACCAGACTGAGATCCAAAAAAACTTACAGGAGTCAGGTACTCAGCTTCCACCAAAACTCAGAGGAGGTGAGTACTGTTGTTCTTAAAGCTTTGTTTTGAAAATTCTCTGTAGGGCATAAGAGCCTCCTAGTATTCACTGTATATATGAGTATATATGAACGATGCCTTGTGTATCCAAAATCTATGCAAGTGAGAAGGAGAGCATGGAGCATACAGCTTCTCAGCTGTGAAGCAGTGGGAACCTTGCTGAGTCATAATGCTTATGAGGCAGGCTACTGGATCTTCCTCAATGACCACACTTATCTTGTGCCCTTAGGTGACCTCCAGCTCAGGCAGAAGAACATGAGTTAACTGCTGGCAAGCTTTGAACCACATGGGGTTCAAGTGGAAGGAAGGGCTCTATGCCAGTCATGTATGCACTGGATGTTCCACCTAACTGGAATGTGGTTTGTGTTGAGGTATGTTTTCTTTGTCTCTATTTTTCCTGAAATGTCCAATTAGAAAAATTAAAGTATTTACATCATTACAAATGAAATTTCAGTGTCAACTTTTTCTGTCGTCAAATGGAATATTCCTACATGCAGCAGATGAATTATTTTCCTTGGGGATCAGATACAAAACTGTTTTCAATACAGAGAACAATAAACAGATTATTACAGCTATATACTTTCTGGTCAAGAAGCTTCCCTGTGTTCAGAGGTGATGCTTGTCCCATAGCTCCAACATCAGCTGTGTGCCAGGCTTCACAGTAGTTGCTAACCAGTCGGATCCCATTTGCAGTTGAACCATGCCATATTATTTTTTGAGGCCTGAAAGGTAACATTAAGAAGTTAATTATTGGAAAAGTCTATTTTGCTTTATTCAAGTGCACACCTGGATGTGTGGTGATCTTCACTCCTTGTGCTTGAAGCAAAGAGTGCTTAGGTAAAGATGAAGACAGAAAGGAGAGAAAGAAAGGAGAACACAACCTGATATCTCATTTCCAGACTATCAGAAAGGAAAAGAAAAATGGCATAAAGAAAGTGAGAAATTTTTATCACACATCCAGTAGCCCAAGATGCTGCCACTATTTCTATCACTATCTGGTAAAAGTAGAAAAAACCCTTACATGTAACATATGAAATATAAATGGTAATGTCAACTCACCAAGATGAATCAGTCATGACATTCCTCCCATCAAAGGAGTATATTGGAACATGTATGTTGAATTGTCCGCCATTTCCATCAAATATAGATTCCCAGTTATTGAAAAGGGTTTCTCCCTGTTAAAATTTCAAAGCCACTTTTACAAACAAAACAAATCCCAAATTGACATCAAATCCCAAGTCTACCTTTATAGACTAATCTGTAAATTGAAAATTTAATCTGCATTTCAGGACACTTGTGATTTCATTTTTCACATCAGTTTCTGCATAATGTTTCTTGAACCAACTTGTCTCCTCTGTCATCTCTATGCAAATAGCTGTCTGGTCCATGCCTTTGCCTCAAAGTTGTCTCTCTGTTCTGTTGTTACTCCAAAAATTCAGCTTGATCATCCCCTGTCCTTTTCCTCCTAAGGCAATGTTTGAAAAATTGCTTATAACCACTCTAGCTGTAGAGAAAATATAGACACAACTTGTACTGGAACTTCTCTTAAGGTCACAGTTTTGTAAAATAATGTTGCAAACATTCAGGACAAAAACTTTGCATTTGGCTTCCTCTAAAACTGCTTTTGAGTTTTTCCAGTCAAAGTTGAAACAATACTGTCTTCACAAATTTCTCTCAAGGCTCTATGTTTGCATGCACTTGAGAGTAGCATCTGTTCAATGTGTTCCAAGCATCATGTGTTATTCCTGTAGGTTTCTTTGGCCACTTGTCCTGGGAGCCAGCCAGTGCTACAAAGACATGGTTTGTTTCCCTCAGTTTTAGAGTATGTCTGTTTATGTGAGACCACAAAATGACTCATGCTCTAGACTCTTCTCTCTGTTTCATTGCACTATATCCAACATCATTCCTAAGCAGAGAATTTGCATTTTCTTAGCAATGAGAAAAATAGTTATTTTATCTTACAATCACACTAAAATGTAGAACATCATAACTCAGTAGTTTTCTACTCCATCACTGCTTTTTTCTTTCATGAGTCTGGCTGTGAAATACGAAGGAAAGATGCTTATTTATAAAATGCAGTTTGAGACCAAACTTAGTGCTTTTGCTATTTTTCAAGACTTTTGGGGAACCTACAGCCTATATTAAAAAACCAAGCACTAAGTACCCATTTTTACCTGAAGATTGACTATTGGCAAATGGCGTCGGTCTGTTTTTCTGACAACTGTGGCAAGATCTTGCAAGTGTGATGAGAGGAAACCTCTATAGGTGGATGTCAAACCGGCAAGCTGGGCCTGCCGAAAACACTGAAAATCTGCCCGCATGTCACCAGACAATGGAAAGTTCAAAGCTACCAGGTGCAACTGGAAGAAAAAAGAAGAAAAGGCACAATTTTAAAAAGAAGTTTATGACACAAGGAAGATGAAGCAGAACAGTGCCCCTCCACCTGCCAGCACAGAATACATACCCTTCATAACAGATATGAAAGTTATTTGTTGCCATAACATTACATTTCTCAGAGCCATAAGACCCTTAGCAGAAATATCAATTTATCTCTCAACATTAAGGAAACCATAAAGATTATATACTCCTAAAAAAAAATCTTTTAGAAGTAGCTAATATTTTCAATCGGAGATCTTTAGATTCCACACTAACAAAATCCCAAATCCAACAAACATGGAAAAAATAGTAAGAAGTGACTAGTTGTCATTTAAAAATACCTAAAAGAAGTAGAATGATTAAGTCAAACAGCACAGATGCAAGAACTAATCCACATTCTTTTTTTTTTTTTTTTCCTTTCTGGTTTCATTTTTTGGATATGTCA
Source organism: Cisticola juncidis (assembly GCA_013400215.1). Taxonomy (NCBI): domain Eukaryota; kingdom Metazoa; phylum Chordata; class Aves; order Passeriformes; family Cisticolidae; genus Cisticola; species Cisticola juncidis. The sequence continues at coordinate 13,293 of VXBR01005568.1, read as the reverse complement.
GTTACCTTGCTTTCTTTGTCTAAATATTTTAAAGTCTTTAAAATAAAGGCTTAAGTTCTAAAGTGTCTATCTAAGCCAAGAAGCACCAAGAAGATTTAAAATATTGTAATGAATATTTAAATTATTTAATTGTTACACTATTGTTAGTTTAGAAGTTACTCTGTATTGCAGATACAATCACTAAGTGAAGAGGTGTTCCTAACTCAGAATCATGAGGGTTTTTTTCCTTTGGGATGGGAAAGGGGCTGGGATGATGAAAATAGATCTGGAGGCACAATTTCATATTGTGTCTGAGATGTCTGAACAAGTTAAAGCAATGTATTTGTAAATTTCTGAAGTAAAATCTCTGAGTTTGAAGAGCAAATATCACAACCGTCCCTCAAGATGCAAACTGTCACATTACAAAGTACAGCTCTGCAGTGGCAATACAGATCTCATACTTACTGCTGGTTTTCCATTGTTCATATTTGATACTGGTCTGAGTGCTGGAATAGACTGAAATCCCTGTTATTTGAACACAAGCAAAAAAAATAAATATCAGAATTTTAGACACTCAGTAATTTTTTAAATAGAAGTTTTATCACACCTGGAGACATGCATGAAAGCAGCCTGCTCTTGGTAGGAGCAGAAGAGAAGTTTAGGAAAATCAAAACTGAAAGGGTAAGGAGGATATGAAAACAGAAAATGTAATGGATGGAAACAATTCTCAACCCTGTTAATTGTTTCTGGAACAGCAAAATTTTCTTCTCTGGTTAGGGCAAGTATGAGTAACAAGCCACCGGCTGTAGCAGATGGGAAACTCAAATGGTGTCAACTGGAGGCTGCAGAAAATTTCTTATAACTTTCTTATAAGGTCTAGATATTTTCCCAGTGTGCTAGGTGAACTTCTCCCTGATCTATTCTAACCTTTTTCATTTGTTTCTGGCCATCTTCCTTCTCACTGTTCCTTCCTGGCACTCTCTTGCCCTTTCATCTCAGATTAGCCTGTCATCAAAAAACTGTTTCTCTATTCCTTTCATCATTTCTTGGTTATCATCCTCCCAAAAATTTTTTTGACAGACAGCGTGTTCTCATGCAGGTTGGTACAATAACTTACAGAATGGGGTCAGGTCTAAACCAACAACTGAGTTTTAGAGTACACCCTCTGCACACTGCAGGGTAAGCTACCTTCAGGTGATGATTATGGTAAACTGAATACAGGACTATAACCTTTCAAAGAAAATCTGCTTTTCAGAAACCCTTTCCTGACCTTCCTTGAAGGGGATCAGGGTTTGATATAACTGAGTCCAGGCTTATGAAACAGAATTTTGTGGGTTTGTGGGTTTTTGTCTGGTTTTTCTTTTGTTTGTTTTTTCATCTCTTTTGTTTTGGGATTTTTTCTTTGTTTTTGTTACTGGGATTTTTTTTTGTGGGCAGCTTACTTTTTCCTGCTTTTGGTAAATGTTGCTTTGTCTCTGTAGTGTTTGGAATCTCAAAAGATACTGGAAAAAGATGACTGTCCAAGCAAATCAATCTGCATGCTTATGTAGTGGTAGGATGCTTATTTTGAACTGACAAATCTCGGTGGAAAATCATGTTGTGCAGGGATCTGCATACAACTTCTGCCGAGTGTATCACACATCTAGACTCAGTTTTTCACAGTCCAGTATTTTGTACTTACATGGCTTGATATGGCTGGAGGAGGAATGCTGTCAGCAGGGATAGGAATTAGCTCACCAAGCTGAAAGAACCAAAAAGGAGAGTAGAACCAAAACATATCACCAGGAGCTTCTGAATTGAAATAAAGGAGTCTTTGCATGCACACTTCTCTCCCTCTACTCTCCCTGTGTAAAAATATCTCTCTCACCTTCACTGTGAGGAAGGGAGTTGGAAAAGATCAGGGTGTAGTGCAATAGTACCTGCAATTTTCTCCATCCTCTTCGAACACGGATAAAGACCTCACTGGTTTCCCTCAGATAGATTAATGTACCTTCTGCTACGTAATGAACTTTTTCCAACATAGTCTCAATGTTTTGGAATGTTGTAACCTGTCAAATAGGAAAATGAAACATAGTTCATCGGATGCACAAAATATTCTGCAAGGTAAATAGTCTGATTTGGACAGATAAATGTGAAGGCTTCTTCTGCAGGAAATGCTCATAAAGTCAGTTTTATGTAATTTAATCCACAAATATGAATGTCTTGCTACTATGGCAGACCAGCACCATCATTCTGTGGATTGTAGAGGAATGACAGCAATTTTGTACAAATTTTGTTCAGAGTGAGGATTGCTGCACTCATACAATTTAGAATCCTGGGTCAAAATAGCAGAGTTTAGAATAGAACTGCAGTAGTTTAAAACTGAGACAAATTTCAGGAAAGTGCAATTTCTTTCACGTTTTTTTCTCATTTCTTCGTTGTCAGAAAACATATGAATGCTTTATAAATAATGCAGACCCTACTATAGATTTGTATGTATATTTTTTTAATCTTTGTTTTGACCTAAGTAAGCTCAGACTTTCCGTCTGAGACAGTAGTTCCCAGCCCTCAACTACAGTCTTCTGTCTTGGGGCTCCAGTCTTTCAACGTGTATTTCTCCCCTGAGAATTGCAATGAACGCCCTCTGCTATCTTGAATAGGGCTTTTTGGGGTGGTTGCCATGGTTGTCTCAGGATTTTTTGTTTAGTTTAGTTTAGTTTTGTTTTGTTCTGTATTTTGGTGGATTTTTTTTGTTTGTGTGTTTGTCTTTTTTGTTTTGTTTTGTTTTGTTTTTTACAGAAACTATGAATTCTTAATTTAGAAATTACTGAGACTTCTGCTGTAGCTGGTTTTTTTCTTCATGGATATCCTGGATCCAATTTTGATTCATTTTATAATAAAGCAATATGCATTCTCTGGCACAACGATTTTTAGATTCGCTAGAGAAATCTACATTAAATTTGCATCTTAAAATTATGCCGTTTATAAAACATTCTACTAAATAAAAACACAGGATGGAACTTTCACTCCTCTTTCAGTGCTACCAAAAGTTTTGAAGAAAAATTTCTACAGCAAACTTCCTTAATTTGCTCTCTTACCAGATTCCTGGTGGCAGGTGACCCTGGCTCTCCAGGAGGACCTGGCGGCCCAGGCATTGCAGCTGCTAAGATAAAATAAGCATACAATACATGCTGAAGGTCATATTTTTGGGAGGAAATATGAGTGACACAAAGAAAGCATTTAGTGATGGTGTCCTGGATTAGTGGAAGTTTTAAATAGCCATAGTCATGTCCTAAATAACTCAAGTCAACTATAGAAAATACATTCTAAGGAGTTTTTTAGAAGCAATGATGAAACAGTCTTTTCTCTGTTTTTAGGGAGGTTAAGGTCAATAGATTGCAATCTGTTGTAGAAGCTGCAAACGAAGAACAAAACCCACTTAAAATGACCAGAATACTGTTCTGTTGGCTAGTGCACATGAAAGAGGAAGAACTTTTTGCCCCTGGCCATATAAGCTTTGAGGGAGTCATTACATCTTTTGCTTTAAAGGCAAACAAAAATTTACTTTTTCTTAGGTGAAAAATTTACGTGTGTAAGCTCAGTTTGTATTACAAAGCAAAGAAGAATTCTTCAGGGATATGAACTTGGACTTCTAAGACTGCAGTTCACACCACCTGGTACCTAGTATTTGTCTCTACTCCAAAAGTGAATTTCTTCATCTTCAGCTGTTTTCTGGAGTAAAAACTTCTTTCTTTTAAGGCAGGAAAGGTTCAAAGATATGGAAGACTAAAAGCATGCATTTTGTGCAAATGTGTGGCATAATAATGACCTTTGAAGCTGTTTGTAAAAAGGTACTTCCACATAAGGACCCTACTTGTTTGGTTTTGTAAAACCCAGAGGAGCCTCAAAATCACCTTTTACAAGAAGAATCTATGCACTGAGGCATTTGCAAGGATACTCCAGAGCAGGTTCTTCATACCAATGGCAGGGGAAGGGAGTCAGCTCTCAGAAGTGTTTAGAGCCATTTACTTGCAGAAAAGCTGTTCCTCTTTCCCCGTATTACAATATGTGAACTCCACACTACAGTATGTGAACTCCATAATTACAGAGAGTAATAGCTTTAAAAGAGATAACTGAACCTCGAAGATAGGGAATAAATAAACAACTGTTCCGAACATTTAGTAAAATATGTGCTGCCTAAAGAACCCTTTTACAAAGCAAAGAGGAAAATGTGTAGGAGGATGATGAAGACTAATGGCAGAGAACATAAATCCAAGTATAGGGATGGAATACTAATAATAATTTGTTTTGTCTGACTGGGTCTCTTAACTAATATCCAAAAATGCTTAATCTAAATTACACAGGAAAAGGCCTGAAGACCTTTATGTGCTTCATGGATGCTGTGTATATGTCTGTATTGTGATGATCAGGGGCTGATTCACATAAAGCCTATGTTTCAATGTTGAACATGTTAAGGATTTTTTCTTTCTCAAATATTATTCAGAGGATGAATACTTCTGATAGACACTAAATTGATAGTATTGACTAGAAGAGATATTGGAGGTCTCACCTGCTGTATAAATGAGCAGGTTCAAGAAATACCTGGAGAGAACAAATTGAATACAGATACATCTTCTACCCAAACTAATATACTGGAAGCACAGGTCTTGTGGGAAAACAGGCTACTTGTTCTCAGGAACCTGTGTTTGCTAGACTTGTCAAAACTTTAGGAAGAACAGATCTCTGTTACAGGATCTCTATTCAATTAAAGTCTCCCTTTCTACTAGTACACTGTCTTCAGATGAGATTAAGGAATGTTTTGCTCTGGATTTACCTGGCTGGATTCCTGGATGGATTCCTGTCACAGATCCTAGAGGGTGGGATCAGTCATTTCCTCAGGCATATCTGTCAAGTAATGTCAGAGGAGCCCAGGATCCCATCCACCAGGACCCAAGGCTTGACATTAACTGAGTGAGGCTTGTCACTAGGAAAGCTGTGACCCAAAAGAAGCCAAAAGCACAAATGTCTTGAACTGTGACACTTGATTTCTAACCACATGCTCCCTTTTATGTCACCTTCCTTCCAAAATTCCTCTCTTGATGTGAATATTTGTGACAATTTTTGCTCCTTTTCTAACCCAGTAAGTTAAAAACCATTAAAGGCAGAGTAAGCAACATGAAGTTTCATTTCTATTCAGCATTTGCATGGCAACTAGTTTTTAGAAGCAGTTCTCCAGCAATCTCATTCAAGATCTAAACTCTACTGTGGGTACTGCCTTTTCATCAGAAAATCAGAGAAGGACCTGGGTTGGAATAGACTCTTTAGATCATCACCTCCACTGGCAATGCCCAGAACTGCTAAGTCTACTACTAAAACATGTCCCTAATGCCATGGTTACACTTCCAGAGATGGTGATTCAACTACTTCCCTCGGCAGCCTGTTCCAGTGGCAATCCTTTAGGTGAAAAACATTTTCCTAATATCCAATTTAAACCTCTCTTGGTACAACTTGGGGCCATTTCCTTTTGTCCTTTTGCTTGTAATCTGGGAGAAGAGACTGCCCCACCTGGCTACACGCTCCTTTCAGGCAGTTGTAGAGAGGTCACCCCTGAGCCTCCTTTTCTCCAGGCTAAACATCCCCAGCTCCTTCAGCTGCTCCTCACAGGACTTGTGCTCCAGACCCTGCCCCAGCTTTGTAGCTGTTCTCTGGACACGCTCCAGCACCTCAGTGTTGTTCTTGTAGTGAGGGGCTCAAAACTGGACACAGGACTTGAGGTGTGGCCTCAGCAGTGCTGAGTGCAGTGGGACAGACACTGCCCTGCTCCTGCTGGCCACACTATTGCTGACCCAGGCCAGGGTGCCATTGGCCTTCTTGGCCACCTGGGCACTGCTGGCTCATGTTCAACAACTGCAATCAGCACCCCCAGGTGCTGGTTTTCTGCTGGGCAGCTTTCCAGGCACTCTGTCCTCAGCCTGTGGAGCTGCCTGGGGTTGTTGTGACGCAAATGCAGGACCTGGCACTTGGCCTTACTGACCCTCAGACAGTTGGCCTTGACCCATTGGTTCAGTCTGTCCACACCTCTGTGTAGAGCATTTCAGTAGATCAACCTTCCTGCCCAGCTTGGGGGCAAACTCACTAAAGTGTGCATTGGATCTCCTGACCCAGATAATTGATATTGGATAGGTCTGAACTCAATACTGAACCCTGGGATAAACCCCCTGTGATGGCCACCAGCTGGATTTAATTCCATTTCCCACAAGAAGAGTGTTTTGTCCCAAATTTAGCCAGCTGCTCGATTTGATGGATTTTTCAAAGCTGTCAATATAACCTATCTCTACTAGGCAGATTACCTTCCAGCCACAGCCACAGTAAGAGCCTTCATGCATTAGCACTCCCATGTCACTAGTCAGTGAAAACTGTCTGCAGAGAGATTGTTCCTTCTGTGCTCTCAGTTCCAACTCCCTGCTTAGGGAGAAACTGGTGGAGGGCAGGAGGAGAGCAGGGAACAACCTGCAACCTGATTCAGATATGCAGAGAGGGTGGGCAGGTGGGACAACCTGCCAGGTATGAAAGAATTGGTCATGTGTGGGTTGTGGGCACGTGGCTGTAAACTCGCATATACACTGAAAAGCTCACCTGAGCCATATATTGCAGGGGGGCCTGGCGGTCCAGGTGGTCCAGGTGGGCCAGGAGGTCCAATTTTTCCATAACCTGGTAGGCCTGGTAAGCCAGGTAACCCTGGAGGTCCTCTGGGTCCAACAACTGAGTCCCCTTTTGGTCCCTGTCAGTGATGAAAAGTATTTCCCTGAATGTATTGGTTTCACTGCTGCAGGGCCATCATCTCTGGTGGCAACATTTACCAGATGCCTGCCACTGCACCGCCATTTAGACATGAGTCTGTATGTAATTTTCTCCAAGGAGGCATGGGTATAATGGAAGATGAAAATTTTAAACACATTGAAATAAAATCAAGTATTTAAATTTCAGAAAGCTTTCCGAAAATTCTGATGCCTATCCCTGAGCAGCTGATACCTTCAAAACTCTCAACAGTGCTCTCAAAGCCCTGGATCTTTATTCTGCTCACGCTGAGACTGTTTGCTTTGAGAGGCTCAGAGGGTTTATGGAAAACTTCAATGAAAAGTGTGTCTATGCAGGGTGTACATTTTGTGATGAGTGCTGTCTTCTCCCTCCTGTGATCAAATGTTAGCCCTTAACCTCTCCAGCTGCCAGACTTGCAAGAATAAAGAGCCTTCAACTCCCTTCATTTCCAGTTTAGCAGTGTGTCCTCAGCCTGACTGAGGAGGGCATGTGCTCCCTGTGCTCACACCATCCTGCCGACACAGAATACACTGGAGCCTGGACAAGGAGAGCTCAGCTGTGCCATCCAGCTCCTTCTTGCAGTAGAACAGTTTCTAAACAGGGAGATGGTTTTCAGCAATATGGAATAGAACCAGGAGGATTTTTGAGGGTGGTCTTGCTAACCTAACACTTCACCCTCAGCTGTGGCACACTCAGTCATGGTTCTTGACACAGACATGGCAATAGAGAAATGCAATGCACATATTTCTTGCCAGATCCCAGGGATAAACTAGTTTCCAAAGAATCGCTGTGTTTTATTTCAAAGCAGCTGTGCTGGCAATTGCCAGAAGATAAAATTAAAAGGTAGACAGCAGACAGTGGCTGAATTTTATAGAAACGGTCCAAATGGCTAGACACCGGTCTTTTCAGTCAGGTTTTTGGATTACTAGGAAAACAGAATTAATTATTTAGATGGCAAATAATTTTCAAGTCAGCCTCTGACTAACTTTGTATGGCCTATTTTGGTATTTATGCTGGTATAAGTAGTAGCATCACAAATTATATACAGGCTGCTTTGATTTGTAGTGCTGTTAATAACATGATCTATATACTGATGTATATGAGACAGCTGAGCACAACATTAGTCAGTATTTCATAGCAAAGTAATTCTATGCACAACAGTGAAGTGTCTGTGTTTACACTTAATGCAATTTTCTCCTATTCATCTAATGCTTAGCATGTTAGTTTTTATATAGTTCCTAGCAATATGATGTTTGTCTCCTTTTAGTGCCTTCTAAATTAATTCTAAATGGGTAGTCACAAATATTCCCATTCTAAAACTTGCATGACTTACAATTAGTCCTGGTCTTCCAGGTGGTCCAGGAGGTCCTGTCAGAAAAAACCCTCCATTTGGTTCTCCTTTTTCTCCTTTTACACCAGTGACTCCATTGTCTCCTTTTTCACCCTTTGAGAAAATATATTTTAAAGTGTTGATCTGAAGGGAGACTAGAACACAATGCACTGAACTTTTAAATATACATGAAATCTCTGAGTTTGGTAAAGGAAAGCACCTGTTTGAAATGTTGCTTTTAACATCACTTTCTTATTCTGTGATATGGGTTGAAAAATAATGCTTTCTCTATTGAGACTGCAAGGCTCACTCAGGGCAAGGGCTAGGGGAGGTGGGTTAGGTGGAGGCAGAGAAAATGCCTCTGTTGCTGCTTCCTGCTATTCTGCCCAGCAAAACCTTGTTCAGTGCTGTAGCTGGAGGCACAGAGTTGGAAGAAGCATAAAAGTCTGGCTTTGTGCTTTCCTCCATCACCAAGGAAAAAGCAAAGCAAAATTGACATTGAATGGACAGCTATTTGAAAGTATGTGACAAAGTGAGTAGAGCAGGGTGGGTGTGTGCACCAGGATAACAGAGGAGACACCACACAAAATTGCAGACACTTGAAAGAGGATATCTTCTGTTCTGCATGGATGATTATCAGTTAGTTTTGGAAACAGTGCAATAGGTAAGAAGAATCATTTAAGTACTACATTATTATGTCACTGTGCAAGATAAACCACAGCACTTCTTTACATGTTTTGTTTGTCTGCTTTCTTTTTTTTCCTTCAATTTTATTTTTTTTAAATCTACTTTCTTCATTATTCTGAGAAATAAACCTGAGGATACAAGAGGCAAAGGGCAAAGCAAGAATGGCAGGTATCTTCAGACAGACAGAGGACATGGCTATGTATAGGTCCTCCTCTGACTTTCAGTCTTTATAGATTCCCAGTAAACACGAGTCAAAGGTTTCTTTATTCCAGGCCATTTTGGGGAGTTGAAGAACTAGATGAAAAATGTGCTCTTGGCAGCTAAATCTGTAAAACTACAGACATTACACTATAAGGTCAAAGAAACTCTATCAGCTTTGCCACATATATGGGACAATTTATGCTATAGGAATAACTTGGGTTTACTCAGCCAAGCAGAAATAAAATCCTAAAACCAGGCAGCACTAAGAGTTCTTCCAAGAGACTGTCAGCACAACACTTTTGGTAGCATCATTAAATGATAATTTGATTCAGATTTCTGTAGTTCTTCTACCAATAAATAGTTTTATTCACCTAAATACACTTAAAATAATATCATATTTTTATTAATTTTTGTCACTTGAAGCAGTCAAGAGAATAATGGAACAGAGAGAGACCAAACATATCAAGGTATGGATATACTTTGCTGTAAGAGCTTCCAGGAAAAGTAGTTTCCATTATTTAATTTTATTCAATGTGCTTAAAAGATAAATAACATGACATGGAAGTGATTTCCACTCCCCTTTTCCCTCACCCAGTGTTCTAGAAGCCTTTTAGGTAATGGATGTCTGTTACCTGAGCTGGCATGAAAACAAAAGCATTCATTTAAGGCGGATATGTTAGGTAACAGTGAATTATGACTCAGTTTAATACCACTGGGAAGGTAAAAAGCCTCAGTAATAAAGTTTCTTTCAAAAGTAATCTTTATAGACCTCTGAAAACTGCTATCTCTATACTTGTAATAAACTTGACTATGTATCTGGAGTTTAAGAAATTAATATAATTTGTGATTGCTGATGCCCTTATATTTGTGTATTTCACCATGCTGCATTGGTTTGTGCTTAATTTATAGTAAAGAACACTTAAAAAAAAACCTTAACAGAACTCAAACACAAATGGGGTATAATTACCTTTATGCTATTGATAAAGTGGCTGAAATATGATGGAGGCAGAGGTGGACCTGAAAAATGAAGAAAATACAATAAAATACAATAATTATCTGTAATTTTCCTTTTAAAAGCACTACTTTTGGTATTACTGATTTAGGAGTTTAAAGGAAAACTATTTACAATAATGGCATTAACCTTTATGCCAAACAGATAGTTTTAGTTTGGTTTCCTAGCAAAGCAAGACTTATACAGACTATCTTGTCTGTGCCCTATTTTATCTTCACTCTTCCACCTTAATAACTTCTGGATCTGACTGTGATTTTAGAAAAATTAGAAGGCTCAAATACAAAAAAAATCCCAGTTTTCTAAAAACATAGCAGCTGGGAAGAGGAGTGAAAGAGAAGCATCCAAGTTAACTCCTTTGATGGAAGCCAAGGTAAAAGAGAAGATTTTCATATGTTTTGCTGATAGTGAGGTGATCCATCAGTAGATGTGTGATCTTTCCTGCAAAGACAGTACCAGAGCTGACAAGAGAAAGAGATAGTGTTACTGCTGTGCTGCCAATTGTAAAACAACTTTTGCTTGACATTTTTCTGCAATCAAAACCATTATCAGATTCAATGGTTATACCACCCATGTTGTCTGCCAATGATGGTCAGCCAAAGCTATCAAGCCAGCACAAAAGGTTCAAAAAGCCTTCAAATATTATCTGCTTGGTGTACATTTGAAAAAAAAACCCACTATTTTGCAGCTTCCCATAACAGTTCAATGCATTTCCTTCAAATGTGTTTTGATGAATTTTTGAGATCTTTGGGCACAACCCTCTGCCAGCCATAGGGCTCATTTCCCAGTGTGCCACCTCAGATAAAACTAAATCAAGCAGAGATTGTGGGGCAGAAATATATTCTCATTATGGCACCTGTTTGGGTTTTATTCCAGCCTTACCAATTACAGATTGCAGCAGTGATCTGCTTGATCCTTGTGAGAGGAAGGGAATGGACAGGTCAAATGAAATGGCAGGTGTCCTTCTCAGATGTTGCTTACTATTAATCTCTACACTGAACACTATCTGAGGTCTTTCTAAGATGAGTCTAGGTCTCAATAAGGTACATGAAACCCATGTCTGTTGAGTTTGCTCTCACACTTTTTGTGTTGGTTTCATATTTTTGCATGTTATCAATGAATAGACCCTGTTTATAAGGTTGGAAAGGTGACATTTTGTGAGAAGCAAAAATAAATCCACTCTGTGGACAAATACCACAGTTCAAAAAGCTTTTCTGGTTCCTGCAATTCAGCAAATGGAAAGGGTTCCAGCTACCTTTCCCTCAGAAAAGGATTTTGAAAAACTCTTGTACTTAATTATTCAATGACTAAGTTGTAAATTTTCCCTGTCTGTGGTTATGTGGACACCTGTGAGAACTAGAGAACTGCTTTGTATGAAAGAATATTTTATCAACTACATCATTAAGCAAAAACGAAACAGGGATTTTTTTAAAGCAGCAACAGAATTGGTCTTAGTTAGCATGCTTCAACCTCAGGTTGAACAAAACATTAGTGCCTGTTGATTTATTGGATCAAATGAATGAATCTGATATTTTAGGAGAAAAGTGAATTCAATTTTCAGTTTAGCCAGAATTCTTGTGTTATTTTTGCTGTCCTTTACTAGCTTCAGTTTTACTCTCATAATCTTCTCCTTATGAAGCACCTGAAATCATCAGATTAAGGTAAGAAAATGCTTCTAATACATTAATTTGCATTCAGTACAGAATCTGAAAAGGAGCAGACACGTTTATGGTGGATAAATCAGCACAAAAGAGAACATTTTCTTATTTTCTTGGAAAAAAAAGTTTCTTGGGTCTTCTTTTGACAAGATAACTGGAAATCACTAACTACTTATTTTAAGATATTGGATCAGAATAAAAATTAATGAGGACAAGACAGGAAAATTGATTTTATTACAACAAACAGATGTTGTCTTCCAAATAACCAAAATATCATCTTCAGTCAGCAAAATTATGTCTTTGGAACAAAGACAGAAATATCCATGTAGATATAGTGAGGAGTTAATATAGTTATTATCAATGCATTAAAGGAAAATCACTATACATATGGTATCGCCGCACTTATTTAATATACTGCATTTTCTATTTCAGATTATTTCTGGCACAATCAAAGCCTTATCTTAGTATATGAGATTTAAAAATATGTACAGAAAATGAAGCGTTTCTAATTACAATCTTTTCAAACAGATGCTTGTTTCTGTAACTCTTTTTGAATTTGTAAGAATTAGCAATGTGTATCAACTTTTTGATACAGAAAGCAAATCTTTGTGTGAGGAATAATTCTTACGATGTTTCTACTGCTAGTTAATTGGTAATTTCAGTGCAGACAGACTCTTCATAATTTTCACAAACCAATCATGAAGTAATAAAAAAATTGGTTGAAATTTTTGCCTTCTGTTAGAAGTGGGACTGTCACCATCAACTGACTGCCTTGAACTCAGAATGCACGGGTGTATTACCTTGAAATGTGAAGCACTGGATTTTAGCACCATTGGCTCATAAAAACTGACAACAAAATGATATTTCAGGAAGTGCCCATGATGTCCTTCTAAAATGTCAAAAAATCTCTTACCAGCCACTTACATTTCGATATCTATTCTTGTACTTAAAAAAAATACTAATGCTCACGTTAAGTGTGCAGTCTGTCTTTTCAGAAGACATTTTGGATAACATTCTGAGCTTTGTTGTTCTGTGTGTCAGTTCATCAAGGAACACTGGTGTAAATCTCTAGGCAGGTAAGGCTGCAGTATCCAAGTATCTTGCTGAATTGCTTTTCAAGTTAAACATATATTCCTCCACAGGATGCCAATGACACATTAGATTTAGTATACCTGGTGGTCCTGGAGCACCTCTGTCTCCCTTTTCTCCTTTTAAGTGTGCTGAACTGTGCAGTCCCCAGGAATCTCTGTTTGCTTTAGCACCTGCCATAAAAGCATCACAAATTCATGAGAACTTGGAAACAGCAGAGACTGCAGTGACAACCAAACCACTAAAAGTGGGAGCAGACTTTTCCATGTATGTGGGGCACATGGCTCCTGTCCCTTTATGCCTGTATCAGTAATGATCATTGAATGGCCTGTCTCTCCTCTCTTATCAACCCCAATGTGTGCAAGACAATCTCTCTTACAAGTCAATCTTTTATTCCCCTTTCCTTAACCACCCAGCATAAGACCCTCTGAACAAACCTAGATCTATTTTTCCATTTGTGAATTTCACTGCAGCAGATACAGAAACAGTTCTTGAGTTACGACTGACTTCTACTACTTCAAGATTCCCTTCCCTTCCCTTCC
>VXBR01005565.1:115868-154087 GCA_013400215.1 Cisticola juncidis | reverse complement strand
CCCCAGGCTCCCCCCACCCCAAACTTCCCCTCTTCTCCCAAAATTTCCTTTGCCTCTTCCGCGCTTTCCCCGTGAAAAAGGAATTGCGGCCAAGCCCCCCGCCCCACAAATTGTGAGTGCTTTGAGGGACAGCGGGAGGGGTGTCCCCACAAGCACAAGCTCCTGAGGGAGATTACGGGGTGCGTGGGGGGCACTGCCACCTCCTCCAAGCCCTCGCACTCCCGCGGAGCCCCCGTCCCCGGCAAAACGCTTCCCGCAGATCGCTCGACGTGCGGAACAAGGCGGCTGCTTAAAAACACAAAGCCGGAGCCCTAATGAGTTCAATTACAATGTGGTAAACACATTGCCTCTACGCTTTAATTAAGCCGGCTGTCCAATTTTAACTCATTAGTAATTCATTAAGAGAACAGCCTTTAGCTGGCTGCGAGGAGTTCCGAAGCTCGTGCGGTTTCGCGCCGTGCACATCCCGGCGTATTTGAGGATGCCGGGGTGGCGGTGTGTGTCCGTCCTCCCCCCGAAAAAGGGGACTCCTGGATCCCAAAGGGAGATCACCTGCTGTCCGGGCTGCTGTGGGATACCCTCGTTGGGGAAAGGGACCCTAAAGTGTCCGGCTGGGGAGGAGGAAATGAGTACTGAGGTTACCCGGGACACCCCGTCCTTCTTCCCTCGGGAAGAGCCGGACCGATTTACGGGCAGGCGGATGGACACACTGGGGACTGCGGGGTCCCCGCGCCCCGTCTTAGCAAAAAAACCCCAGACAAAATAAAATAAAATAACGGAGAAAGTGTTTGAAACGTATCTGGGCCAAGAAACAGGTCAAATGTGCCCGAGAAGCAAATTTGGTTTGACGAGTGGACTCAGGGGTCTGCGGAGCCGCGTCTCCCTCTCCGCCCCGCGGAGCTGGAGGGGAGCCCGGGAACCGGGTGCGAGTGCCGACGGTGGCCGTGGGAGATGCCCCCCAAAATATCCACGGGGGCTCGCTGCGCATCTCTCCGCGCCTCTCCTCTCGATGCGGGGCCACAGCAGCGATCCGACCGGGCCGGGGGAGCCCGCGCTTGCCCCCGCTCTCCTTCCCAGGAGCTGCGAGCCGCAGAGTCCCCCGTGTCCCGAGGATGACAGAGGTGGCGCAGGGATTTAGGGTTTCCCGCTGCAGCCACTGCCCAGTTAAAGATTAAAGCGTTTTCCTTAAAATTGCAGCGTTTGGGGCGGCTCTGAGGCGGTCCGGGGGACCTCAGAGCCGCCCTCAGATCGGTCTGAGGGATCGGCACCCTCAACCTTCCCCAAATTCCATCCCACGAGAATCGCTGTTTTTAAAGTGTTTGCACTGTGATCGTTTTAGCATTAGAGGTTACATTTATTTTTTCTCGATCTATTGAAAGTTTTTTTTCCTTTCTCCCTTTGTTTTTAGCTATCTTTGGCATTTAAAATCCGAATATGCAAAAGTATTTAGCAGGCAGGAGGAGGTTTGGTGTCATCCCCCTTCACTACTGCCAGGTGCTTCAGAGAAACACACACAGCACTACAAAAAAAAACTTTCAAAAATAAGTTTTTGTGGGTTGTTTATGGTTTAGGGTTTCATTTGTTTGTTTGTTTGCTTGACCACAGGCATTTATCTGATCCCGGACAAAGTCTTTATTTTTTCTTGCCTCTCTCCTTGGCTGGGCTTCTGCCAGTGTCCTCAGCCTAGCAGGGACACTTGTCACCTCTGCTGTCCCCCCTGCCCAAGCTCAGCTCAAGCTCAGTAGGACGAGGCAGGTTCAGGACCTCTGAGGTACCAAGCAGTAAAATGGGGGCTTAAAACTCCAGATCTGAGTTGTAAACGACTAAATCCCTTCTGAAGAATCCTTCGGGCAGACATCTCAAGAAGAAACCTTTAATATGAGTCCTCTCCTTTGGGGAGTAGATTGGGAACAGTTATCTCTTCAAAGCAGTTTTTCCTTTTCTCACATCATGGGCCCTCTCTGCCATAGTCTTGATTTTCATTTGGCTCCAGGCTTGCAAAATCGGATTGTCTGGAATTAAGAGATTTGAGTATTGTTCCTCTTGATGTCAAAGAATTTTTTTCCCCACCAAGAAGGAATATCATACATGCAGGATCAGTGGAAGGCAAGTTTGCGGGCACCCTACTCAGGGATCAAAAGCAGAGATATTTAACCTGTTGCTGTGTTGCTTTTGTCGCCTTCTTTTTATTCTCATATCTTTAAAAAAATGCCCTGAAAGCTAAAAGAATATTGCTTATCTACTTCCAGAAATGTCTTCCACTCCTTTGTCTTGACTAGCAAAGCACTGGCTTCTGGACACCCAGGGGACAATCTTCCTCCAGAGCCTCCTGGTATAAATCTAAAAATAATCTTGAAGCCAGTGGGCTACAATTCATTTTATTACCCCAGTGTTAATCTAGAATAGGTACATAAAAACTGTTAGGACAATTAATCTGAATTAATTTCCAAAGTGAATTAAATTAAATTGAATGAAGACCACCTGAATTCTGAATAAGAACAACCTTCACAGGGGTTTCACGCAGTTTAATTAATCCACTTTTAAATTCTCACCTTCAGCTAATTTGGGTTATTTTCCTGAGTGTCCCCATGTAGGCAAAATCTTAGAGGTAAACGTGGCTCAGGAGAATTCCTCTGGATTTACCCAGATGTAATTTAGAACAGAAATGTATCCTCTAATACTCTTTGACCACGGCATAGAAATGATGCAGAAATGAGAGATATATAAATTGTGCTGCTGCACTGGGCTTTATGAAGGAAACCTTCCCCAAAAGTTTTTTGGTTTTTTTAATAACTGTTTTTCTTTCTGCTATCTCCCTGTACCTCTGTGTGTATAAATGCAGGTACGTGTGTATGCAAATGTGCACATTGTGGATGTGTGCTCTGTTTGACTTTGCTCTATTTGTTTAATCTATTAAAGCCTCTCCTCTCTGCACCTGGGACTCCCCTCGAAGTTAAACTGGGAGCTAAAGGAGCAGCAGGATCAGCTGGCTGGGAGAGAGCTCAGCGCTGCACCCTCACAGCTGAAATAGGACAGCAAACCCAAACCCCACCTCCCAGAAATCCAGGACAAATCCACAAAAACAGGGTTCTCTTTCAAGGAGCAAAGCCCCTTTTACTGGCTGAGGAAGTGCCATCAGCTTTATGAGGGCTGTGGGTGCAGGTGATGTTGTTAGAATATTTATCAATACACTGCAATATTTCTGAGAGGAAGATCCTCCACTTTTGGTAGTGTTGAGGAGAGCAAGTGGAGCAGGCACAGGAAGGTCTCAATTCTCTCCACCCAAAAAGCCATTTCAAACAGCTGATTTGTTATTTCAGCATGTAAGGTGAAATACCAGTTGCCTGCATGTTTTTTTTTTTTTAAACAGCTGTTTTAAAAATCAAGGCAATTATTTTTCCTTCTGAAATCGGCGACTGCAGGACTCAGGGGTTTAAACCTCCCTTAAATTGCATTTCATGACCAATACCATGGAACCATAGAATGGTTTGGTTTGGAAAGAACCCTGAAGGCCCACCTGTTTCTAACCCCTCTGAGAAGGGCAGGGACATCATGAGTGGCTCTGAGGTGAGATTCCCCAGGTCATAACACTCTTCTCCAAGCAAATACTTGTGCCAAACATCCCAGCTGTCACAATAACAGAACCTCTGAAATAACTCCTCAAATAACCATATCCATGGGGTAACGTGCAGCAGTGTGATCATGCCAGAGCACATCCAAGAACCTGGAATTTTACTCCTTAGCACAATGAATTACAGCATGGCCTTGCTGGAGTCATTTATAGACCAACGTTTTAAAGATAAGCTCTCAAATAAGAGTGCCCTGTGAGTAATCTGGTGTGCTGCTCATCTGTCCAGACTGGGCATTTTTGAAAATCAATCTCCTTTGGATTGGGATTTCTCAGCTGACATACCTAAGTTGGAAAAATACGACCTCTTCTCCAAGCCTCAATTTATGCACCTGTAAGGGATGTGTGTGTGTGTGAATGTGTTTAGGGAACATCATTCATCTACCAGCATCTCAGAGAGGTTTTATAAAATGTAGTTGAGTTCAAAACTCAAATGTACCCCAGCCTTCATTCTCACTCTTTCATAATACAGTTGGAAATAAATAAATAACCAAATGCCATAGCTAAAAGCATCTCTGAAAAGCTGCATAAAAAGAAAGACTCCCAAGAATTTAGGAACTATGGAGTAACTTCATGGTTTGAGTCAGGTATTTCCAGGCTCATCAGGACAGGAGATTTTTGCCAGTGTTTTCCCCTTGCCATCCAAATTTTAATTTCATGCACCATAAGATCAATCCACCTTCTGACACACTCCTTTCATGAATTTGGATGCATTTTGGAAAATTTCAAGGCCAGGCTGGATGAGGCTTTGAGCAGCCTGGTCTAGTGGAGCGTGTCCCTGCCCATGGCAGGGGATTGAAATAAGATGGTCTTTAATGTCTCTTTCAACCCAAACTATTCTATGATTCAAAGGAAAATGCTCTTACCATTTTGTCAAATTTAAAAACATTGCAACAACCCAACAGAGTTAATCTTTACAATGTGCACAGGAATTCCTGAAATAGGTAGCAGCAAATTTTATGGCGCCTGCACCTAATACAAAAGGAGGATACGGACTCAAGTTGTGCCAGGGGAGGTTTAGATGGGGTGTTAGGGAAAATTCCTTCATGGAAAGGGGTGTCCAGCCCCACAGGCTGCCCAGGGCAGTGATGGAGTCCCCCTCCCTGGAATGACTGGCACCTGGGGACATGGATTAATGGTGAGCTTGGCACTGCTGGGGAAATGGCTGGACTTGATGGATTTAGGGATTTTTTTCCATGTAAATGATTCTGTGGTTCTTCCACCTCCTGCTGGATTGGAACCACTCACTTAGGCAAGCTGATTGCTTCTGCTTTGACATCACCTCTGCTCCTACCTTGCCAATTCTTTCTTTGTTGCCATCCCTATAATTATAATTTAGGCCTTTTTAGAGCCTGGGACTTCACTGGTGTAATGGCATTTTCAAGGGCCAGTGAGTTTTCACTAGTGGCAGAAACAGTTTCATCCCCTTTCCTTGTGTCCTGCCTGCTTTTCCAGCTCCCTCAGCTTCCTTTTATCTGTGAACATCCTTTTGTCTGCAGGGTCACCTTTCAGCCTCAAACTGTGAAATGCTGCTCAGAAAAGAAAATTTTCTACCTCCACAAGAAGGGTGCTCCTCACTGCAACCAAAAAATACCAAGAAGAGGCTTAAAAACATCTTCAGCTGATTTTGACATCAGGAAAAAAAAATTACAAGTTTTTGTCCTTCACATAAACTTTTAAGTCCCTATATTAAGTGCCTTAAACAAGGAATTTTATCTCACAGCAATGCTAACACACTTTGATGAGCTGATGTTTAGAAATCAAGCAAGCACAAAACTAATTTCAAAGAAGCACCATTGTAGATTAGTTTGGCCTAGAAATTAAAGTCTTTCCTATCTGCTTTCGTTCATGATTGTTAATTAATTGGTAGGTTATAAACACAGACACCAGTTTTGCAGGAGTAGAAACATGAGGATGTCATGGATTAGCTTTCCTGGTGTTATGAGATTAAGTCACAGTCAAATTTTCAGGGGAAAAAAAACCTGAAGAGAAGACATGAGAGGCTTTTTTGAAGAGGTGCCTACAAGCCATCTGCAGCCCAGTTGCTTTTTGTGCAGCACTGTGCTCTCCTTTGGGGCCTGACCTTGCTGTTTGTCTCTCTCACAGCTGCAGCCCCAGGATGGGGTGGATGGTTGAAGCCCTTGGTCAGGCTTGGGATGCAGGACAACTCAATTCAATTCCTTTCTTGGCCTCCAGCTGCTACTCATGGCTGTGTGTGAGCCATGGGAATGGTTCTAGCTCTCTTTGTGAATTCCTGGAGTCACAGAAGGTTTTGGATTGGATGGAACCTTCATAATCATCCAATCCCACCCCTTGCCATGGCAGGGACCCCTTCCCCTGTCCCAGGCTGCTCCCAGCCCTGTCCAGCCTGGCCTTGGGCACTGCCAGGGATGCAGGGGCAGCCCCAGCTGCTCTGGGCCCCCTGTGCCAGGGCCTGCCCACCCTCCCAGGAAGCAATTCCTTCCTCATACCCAATCTAAACTCACTTCCTTTCAGTTTAAAATCATATCTATTTCTCCTACCAGCTTCTTCCTAGGACAAACAGGAGTGCCCACAACTCATCATTGTAGGGCTTAAGGAGGCATCTTGGGAGGTGCTCTGGATTAGGTAACCAGACCTGCCCATCAATAAATTCAGGGGAAATGTATTAATCCATAGGAAGAATCCTCAAGACAATCTTTAGAAATGTGATAACAGTTTTGGAGTGTCTTAATTCCGCGCCACCGCAGTCACACCAAGTGCACTAACAAGTAGGTTACCAATTAATAGTGATGATAAATAAGCAGAAACTGCAATAAAAGTTGCTGGGGAACTGGGATGCAGTGAGAACAGAGGTGCATGGAGTACACAAATGTACTTTCACCTCTGTCTCAGGAAATAAACTCCAGATACTGCATGACACCAACCCCTGCACACCAAGCCCACCACTCTAAGCTCTCTGGTGCCCACCCTGCTAAGCCCCATTTCTGCTGCAGGCAAGGCAGACACGTGTCTCCCTCAGGCAGGCAGGACAGGTGAGTGCCAATCCCACTGGGACAAGCTCAGAGACAATCCCTGGATGTGCAGCCAGCCTCCTCTCACTTGAAGGGGTGTCACTTTCCCAAACCTCATCAACTGAGGCAACACCATAAGAGTTTGGCTGAGTTTTAGGAAGGGAGGAGTTTGAGCTTCTGCTCTGCCTATTTATATTTGTTGCTGCCAAAGGAACTGAGAGGCCATTAGCAACCCTGCTGGTCTTTCAGCACTGGAACTAAACACCTTTAGCCCCAGAGGGCTTCACAGCAGCAGGGAAAACCTCACGCTTGTAAGGTCTCCAGCCCTTTATTACTTTTTTCCATCATGATTACCTTGGCTCCAGAAAGTTTTAATACCGTTCAAAATTCAATCCAGTTTTATTGACATCTCTGGTTTTGCCAAACAGTTAAACTGAAGCAGACGGCATGAATTTCAGTCAATCAATATTCATTTAAAACTGGACACCCATATGTAAGCACACTCTCTCCTTGGCAATGAGCAGGGAGGCTAAACAATCAATCCACACTTGTATTTAAACTCGGCGACTGCATTTTCAAAAACCCTCACATAAGGCAAAATTGAATGGTTGAATAAGGCAACATGTGATTTCTGTTATGTTATTATTAATAATTAATAATTCACTTAATAACACAGCGGGAGCCTAATCCAAAACCCACTGATGTCAATAGATTTCTTTCCAGTGTACTCAGTAGCACAGAGCAGACACAAAAGCTCGGGTTTTTAGCAGCATTTTAAGCACCTACATCCTGTGCTGGGCTCAGACACCTTCTGCTCCACTGCCTGTGGGCTCAGAACAAGGCATGGAGGGGTGGTGGGGTACAGTGAACAATGGAGAGTGGTGGATGCCTGGTGAGTAACAGAGAGCAGAGCTCTCTCTTACCTGGAGCTGTCCAGGTATGTGTGGCTGGGCTGTATTTATTTATTTTGGCCTTATAGGACTGGTTGAATGTGCCCACCTCTTCTGTTGTGGGTATACACCACATGAGATTGACATTTATTCTGTCAGTAACAGATAATTCAATATAACAAGGAGAGAGCATCTATTATTGACAGCCTGGCACACCTGGGGCTCTGCCCTGCACAAGAGAAGGCTCCAGGGAGAGCTGCCAGCCCCTGCCAGGGCCTCCAGGAACTCCAGGAGAGCTGCACAGGCACTGGGGACAAGGCCTGCAGGGACAGCACCCAGGGCATGGCTGCCAGGGAATGCCAGAGGGCAAGGCCAGCTGGGAGATTGGGCAGCAATTGCTGCCTGGGAGGGTGGGCAGGCCCTGGCACAGGGTGCCCAGAGCAGCTGGGGCTGCCCCTGCATCCCTGGCAGTGCCCAAGGATGGGGCTTGGAGCAGCCTGGGATAGTGGAAGGTGTCCCTGCCCAGGGCAGGGTTGGAATAAGATGGTCTGGAAGGTCCCTTGCAGCCCACACTGTTCTGTGATCCTGTGAGTAAGAGCTGTCCTACATTATCTGCATGCCTGTTTTGGGCTCTGGCTGTGTGCAGAGTCTGATGTGTAAAAGAAGGTCCAGGAAACTTCAAGGTGTTAAGGTTACTTAAAGCTTTCCCTGGCTTTTTCCTGGCTGCCATCAACATCTTTAAGGCAGCATCTGAGAAATGCTGTGGCAGCCAGACACCCAGGCCTTGGACATCTGGACCTTAAAGCAAATATCACAGTTGTTATTATTACTGTTTTGCCTTCCTAATTAACCAGTTGGGCTCTTGCCAGCTCTTTCTCTCTGCATTGCAAGGATTGTTTCCACTGGGTTTAGGCAGACAGTCTTACTTTAAGATCCCTATTGATCAGCTGCCATTCTCACATGGTTAAAGCACTCCTCTTGGGGAACTCTCCAGTGTTTTAAGTGCACACAGTTACTCTCATGACTGGCTTGTAAACAGGTTTTAATGGGGCTATTAGTGTAAAAGGACAGGAAACTTTCAAAAAACAGCCTTTTAAATATTCATGAAGATGTTTAATCTGGTGCTTAATCACCACTGTTTGCATATCAGGGAAGCGAGGGGGGGCAGTAGTGCCTCCCTGTTAACTTCAACAGGACATTAATAAATGCTCTCAGACCCACGATTAATGCCCAAATGGCAGCCAAACTCTTGAAAAATCCTTCTGCAGAAGAGCTTCTCAAAAGTGGTGTCCAAGGAGAGTGTTAGCTCCCAGGAGAGGAGGTTCAGGGCCAGGCTCTGCTCTCACCCGTGCTGAGTGTGTCATGTCCTGCTCCTCCTGCTCTGGCCATGTCCCAGTGGGGCACAGGGGATCAGAGTGGATTTTCTGCCTGAGTGGAGAATTCAGAGCCCGGGGGATCCTCCCAAAACAGCTGTGCTCAGGTGGGATGTGCTGTGCCCTGTGTCTGTCCCTCCCTGGGTCTGGATGGGCCCTCCAGGAGATGCCAGCATTTTCCCACTCCCAACAATGGGTTCATTCACTCCTGTTTTCCTTCCAGTAAAGCTTCTCAGACTTTCAGCTGGTTTATGCTGGCTGAATTGGTGCAAGGGCATGAAAGACCCCCTATTTAACTGGTTTAAGCAGTGATTTTATCCTGGTGTCCCATTCCATGTAACCCCTACTGACCTTTCCTGGACATTCATGTTGCTCATACCTGTTCACTCTCTGCTCTGAACTGCCCCAGGAGCCTCACAACTTGGGTAAAGGCAGAGTGATCTCAACACAGAATCCCAGCTTCTGTGCTGCTTTGGGTGTGGATTTTAGCCACTTCTTTGGTAATTTTTGTAATACATGTTTTATTTAAAAAGTAAAGGCGGAGAGGATAGTCTTTCCCCAGTGGGAGAGGCTTCATGCAATTTTAAAAACGTGCATTATTTAATCCAGCAGGCATTAAGATGCCTTGAGCTGTTAACACCTGTTGTGGAAATCCATAATACACAGGCTTAAAAAACCAACAACCCTGAGAGACCCATAAAGGTTCCTGCAGAGCTGTCGTTGCCTCTTGTGTCAATGAGTACTTAAGGGCCCTGAAATCTGTGGCTGAAAAATCCTTAGGATAATTTCATTGAAGAAAAAAAAAAAGAAAAAAGGATAATGAATATGAAACACCAGTGAACTGCATTTCTTACACAAACCTCTCATGCATTTTTCATACATTTCCCCACCCAGGCGCCTAAATGCTTGTAGTCTGTGTTACTGCCTTGTAAAACTCCACGTAAAACTTCAGCCAATGTGTTTTCCAGTGCTTTGACACGTGTCAAAGCATTTAACATATGTCAAAACCAAGCAGCCTGACCTCAGCTGGGGATGTCACCACTGTCTTCCACAGAGGCAGGTCAAAAAAAAAATCATATTCCCAATAGGAAGTGCAAGGGTAAAGCAAAACTCCCTGGGGAAAGCATGGAAGAAACTCTTAGTGTGATTTCACTTTAGCAACACCTGTGCTCACTTCATCTTCATAATCAGCAGGAAGCAGTTGTGCTGTGAAACCCTGGCTGTGCTGGAGCCAGTGGAAGTTTTTCCATTTAAACCATGGGGCTCCTCATATGGGACTTCTCTAATGGGACCACCTAAAAATTTGGATAGCTGCCTTCAACAAGGAGCTGAGTGTCTGATGCCACCTGAGCCCCTCCAGGGTGTTCTTCTTGGCCTGTCACACATCTTGTTGACCCTTGTCTCACTGTTGATCCCACAGGGATGCTTCTCCCCATCCTGGGGTGTTCTGGGTGACAGGGAAAAGGGAAAAAATAGTTACCATCTTTAAAAAGGGGAGAAAGCAGCTCCCTGGGAATTACCATGCTGTCAACCTGATCTCTGTGCCTGGGAAGATCATGGAACAGAAGCTGTGCTAAGGGATGTGGAGGACAGGAAGGTGATCTGAGACAGCAGGGCTGCACTGAGGAAAAAATCCTGTCTGACTCAATGTAGTGCCTTTCTTTGATGAAGTAACTTCATCAGTGGATCAGGGAAGAGCTGCAGATGTCATTCATCTGGACCTCTGTAAGGGCTTTGAAATGGCTTCACACCCTTCCCTCCAAACTGGAGAGTGGTGCATTCCATGGGTGATCTATTAGATGGATTAGGAACTGGTAAGATGGGCACATCCTGAGGATTGTGGGGGATGGCTCAGGGTCCCAGTGGACATCAGGGACTGGTGGTGTCCCTGAGGGGTCCACAGGGGCATCAGTATTCCTGAGTGTCCTCATTAATGACACAGACAGAGGGATCAAGGGCAGATGGCACCAATCTGAGAGGGGCACTTGACAGCCCTGGAGGATGGGATGGCATCCAGAGGGACCTGGACAGGCTGGAGAAGTGGTTCAAGGGAACTTTGTGAGGATTAACAAGGATGCACCCGGGTCAGGGCCACCCCAGGGATCAGTCCAGGCTGGGGATGAGCAGAGGGAGCAGCCCTGGAGAGGGAACTGGGGGTGCTGGGGGCGAGAGCTGGACCTGCCCAGCCTGAGCCCCCCTGCCCTGGGCTGAGCCCCCAGCAGGGGCAGCAGGGGAGGGGGTTCTGCCCCTGTGCCCTGTGCCCAGGTGAGAGCCCACCTGCAGAGCTGCTCCAGCCCTGCTCCCGCAGCACAAGGACGTGGAGCTGGTGCAGCCAGGGCAGAGGAGGGCACGGAGCTGCTGCCAGGGCTGGAGCCCCTCTTCTGTGAGGAAAGGCTGAAAGAACTGGGGTTGTTCATCCTGGAGAAGAGAAGCTTCAGAGCCATCTAATTGCAGCCTTCCAGCACCTGAAGGGAACTCACACGAAAGATGGGACAAAACTGTTTACAAGAGCCTGGACAATGGGGAATGGCTTCAAGCTGAAAGAGACTTAGACTTAGATCACATATTAGGGGAAAATTATCTCCCCTGTGAGGGTGGTGAGGCTCTGGCACAGGTTTCCCAGAGCAGCTGTGGCTGCTTCATCCCTGAAGTGTCCAAGGCCAGATTGGCTGGGGCTTAGAGCAACTTGGGATACTGGAAGGTGTCCCTGCCCATGGCAAGGTGTTGGAGAAGATGACATTTATAAGTCCTTTTCTAAAACAAACCATTCCATGATTCTGTGATTCTATGTTTCTATGTTTTTATGAGTCTGTGATTCTTTCTAGGTGTCCTGGGGGCTGGGGGCTGGGGGCACACAGGTGTCTGCAGGAGCACTGCTGTCCCAGCTCTCAGAAGAGCCTGGATCTGTGAGATAAAACATAAATATCCATTGCCATGTGAGGTGTCCAGGGCTATCTGGAGTATCACATATGAGAGGACTGTGAGGGGACAGTATCCTTCTGGGGCAAGAGCTAAGGCCAGCTGATGTGATCAGGGCCCCCTCAGATGTGGCTGGATTTTGGTGTGATCCATGGGAATGTTCTGTGCAGGGCCGGGGGCTTGGGGGTGCCTTCCAGTGCAGGACATTCCATGATCCCATCATTCTGTGACCTGTTTTAGGGCAGCTGGACTGAGTCCTGTGTGGCTGCACCAAAATCTTCCTGGCCCCCCTGTGGCTTTTTTCTTCTTTTCTGTCAGAGCCAGGATTAAATCCTTGAGAGTCATTGTTTTGTGTTCAGACTCAGATGTTTATTAATTCTCATCTATGCTGCAGTCTCACAAGTTGTGAGTTCTAGCTAGCAAAGTAGAAAAAGTCTGTGTCTCTATCTCTCTACAAGGCCTTTTAAGGACAAACTGTCCAATTATGAGATGACACCTAAATTATTTTTACTTTTAACCCAATAATCAACCACCCATGGCCCACAGTGTGGACTTTTCTATCCAATTACAAAACACCACAAATAAAAAGGTGAAGAATAAAGGTCTAGCCTACACCCTAAATCCTCAATATTGCTTTATATATATTACTATATACTAAAATCTTAAACTGTAAGTTTTGCACCCTGTGATGTCACACACTTCTATCCAAACTACACACCCACAATCCCAGTGCTATCACTCAATTTTGGAAGCCTCTTCCAAGGCCTCAGTGTTTTCTTGAGGGTCAGTGCCTGTCAGCACAGAAAGCTCAAAATTCTCATATTCCAGGGTTCCAACAGCCCCTCAGATCAGATTCTGCAGGGCCTCAGCTACAGGAGGAAGGTCCCACCTTGCTGCGGGGTAAGACAAATCCTGCAGCTGTAGGAGGGTTTTATCACAGGGATAATTAGAAACTTTCCTACCTGCCTTTATTAACTAAATAATTTTATAATTAGTTTGCAGCGCTCAAGCCATTTCAGCAGCAGGCACAGAAATCTCTGAGGAAGGCAGGGAATACCAAGATTGTTTGTTCATGGATCCTAGGAAATTTTTCACTGTGGCTGTCTCCTGTGGTGGGCTCCTTGGGGATGAGTGAGAATCTCAGCAATTTTATGAAACTTACTTAACACTGTGTCGATGTTCAGATGAAAAGAGAAGGCAGCAGGACAGGTGACATCATCCTGAAAAAGTCAAAAGCTGCCACAAATTTGGGAAAGCCATGCCCAGGCTCAGACTGGGAACCCATCCTGGTTGTGGTTATATGCCAGGCACATGGCCTGGGAATGCTTCTGTTAAAATTTCCCTCTGTTTCTCTCTTGGAAACAGAGATTTTTTTACATCAGAACACAAATTAGATGTTTTTTTTGATATTAGTCTTGATTTCTAAATGCCTCTTAGAAGTGTCTTAGAAGCACAGATTAAGTCTCAGTTTTTGCTTGAGTTTTACAGCTTGGCACTTAGGTGGTGATGCTTTTCTTGAAAGGATCTCATGGTATTTACAGAATAAGGCTTTTGGTTTGACAACACAATCATACAGAACCTTATCTTTAAATAAAGCTACTGGACACATAGCTGTTAATTCTGCTTTTTTACCATGTGTAACATATTTTTTAAATAACATTTGTTGTAGAAGATAATGATAATTTGTCTTAAAATACTTCTCTCTCCCAGACATTGATAAACTTCAATGAATTGCTTTGGGAAATATTTCAGTGATAAATGTAGGAAAAATACAAGAAAGTAATGTATTATAAAAAGCTGTGGAATTAAAGAAAGGTGATTTTAAAAATATTTTTAACAAAAACTAATACTTTCCCCAGGAAATGTAAAGAAAAAATAGGAACACGTGGAGTAATCCTACTCAGCCTGAGTGGTGACTCCTGATGATAATTTCTGAGATTTATGCTGAAACTCTGTATTGCAAAAGAGAATTTTCAGAAAGAGAACAACAAAAAGAGGGTTTTCAAAGTTGTTTATCTAGCATAGAACCATAGACTGGTTTGAATTAGAATAGACATTAGAGTTCATCCCATTCCACCCCCTGCCATGGGCAGAGACACCTTCCACTGTCACAGGTTGCTCCAACCCTTGTCCAACATGGCCTTGGCTATCACTCCTCAGGGATTTTCTTTGCAGTTGGATGATTCAGATCAAAATAATTTCTTTGGCCTCTGTGGTTTTTTTCTGGCAGATGATTGTGGGGTGGAGAGTAACCCTTTTTTTACCAGCCTTGTTCCCTCCATCCCACATGGTTTGGGGTAAACCCATGGCTCACTGCCCTAGCTCTTCCTCATTAAATGAGATCAGCAGCTCATCATGAAGTCTGCACAAGAAATGACAACTCCAGGTAATTTTTGTGATGATGAAAAAAAAAATAACCCAAATGAGAGGACAATCTCATGGCCATCCTTGCACCCACAGTGTCAAAGGGCACCAGTGGACAGAATGAACCCAAGAAGAGAACAGTTCTGGATAAATAAATGTTTATTTTTAACCCTCACACCCAAGCCTGGAAGATCCTATTCTTTCTGCAGGAGTCCTGTATTAGTGCTCCAGCTGAGGAACATGCATTAGCAACTCTTAGTCTCTTGTACTGAGCATTATGTCTCATCTTTGGAGTCAGATTAATGGAGATTAGTGGTACCACTTAAGAGTTTAAACATCATTCTGACCCAAATTGGTTGTGCAAGCCCAACGTATAACGCTGCACATGCAAGGCTCTTACTGCCCAGAAAGTGATTTCATTAATTGTTTCAGGGAAGAAAGCTTGTGTTACTTTCTGCTCTAATCCTGAGGTACGGCCCCCCACGCTCTCCACATCCCCTGTCAAACACATCTGGTTATCCATCTACGCAAGGATCCATTTAATAATCAAAGATCATTTTGTTATAGCTGCAGTTGGCATGCCTGCCTGACTTCCCTGGGCGATTTCATCCATGCCTCTGATCTGCTGGATGTCTGCTCCAGTTTCCACAAGGAGGGACACAGGACCTGAGGAAAGCCGACAAAAAATAAACAGGCACAGCCCTGCAGAAACTGCTGCACTGTATTAAAACAAATGGTTTTAATTATTTAAAATTAGATGCCTTGGCAGAAGCCATGCAGAAACTAAAAACAGAGGAAGCAAAAATATTCTTGTTTAAGACTACAGAAATGGAATTGATCCTAATAAGTCAAGTTTATTTTTGTGAAATAATTAAAGAAAACCTCTTGCATTTCTCTGGCTGTGTGACCAAAACCAATTTGGAAACACACTGAACTTTTCAAGAAATCATTCACTTACTTGGATTTGGTCCTGGCCTCATTAAAAAAAAAAAAATAGAAAGGAATAAAAGAGGAGCACTTTCCCAGTGTTGCTTTTAGCATTTCCCATGGGATTGTCTCCTGATGTCAGCTGTTTTTTGGACAGAGCGTTAAGAACAAACTCTCATTTCCCTGTTCATGGGCTTGGCAGCCCTTGGCTGGCTCACAGACTTTGTTCCACCTCAAGGGTCTGCACAAACACGTGGGCCCAAGGTCCAATTTATGTGTTTCAATGAAGTGGTTGTCCTGATGTGTGTGACCAGATTCTCCAGCCAGCCAAGGCAGGGACAGAGGTGTCTTTGCAGGAGATTGAGCACCCCAGGCAGGCAGAGGTTTCCTGCCTTGGTTGGCTTTCAAGAGCACCTCCACTTGGCAGGAGAGGAATTTATGTGGTTATTTTAAGAAGCCTCCCCCTTCCCTAAATAATGAAGATGGAGGAATCCGAGTGAGGCAGGGTAAATCACAGGAGTGACAGGAATCCTGGCTCTGCTGAGGAGCAGCAAGTGTCAGGGTGCTGTGGTTTACTGTCTCCCCCCCTGACTGGCCAGGTGTGTGCTCCACTCTAAATTAACCCAAGTCCAGGAGACAAATTCCCACCTCTCCCAGGAACTGCTCAGGCAGCACTTTCAATAACTCATGTCCACCTCTCCCAACACTGCACATGGAACACAAGGAGCAAAGAGGGAGCTGCCCCTAAACCACCACCCCTTAATTCAGCACCTCCTTCTCCCTTGGGGATCCTCACCCTGACCCACCCTGACCCTGCTGGGCTGTTGAGATCTGACAAGATCACAGCCCGGGGTGGTATGGCTGAATTTACATGTGCTTAACAAATTGCCTGCTCACTCAATTACATTTTATTTAATCATCTGTAATCATATAAATTATGCCTGATGGTAGTAAATGTTCGTGTCAGTTCCTAATTACAGATTGATTAATTGGCTGTGGTGATTTGTATTACTTATATAAGGATATATGAAGATGATGATAAATTATTATTAGTATGCAACATTTCATATGAAACATAGGTGAAACTTTCTTTTCTTTGAAACTTACACTCAGTGTGTCAAAAATGTTTTGCATTATTCCATGCCCCAAAAAGGGACACTTTCACTACATTCAAAAAAAAAAAAAAAAAAAAGTAATCAAAGAAATGATAAATATGGTGTGTGTTGCTTCATGCTTTAGATGAGGCTTCAAGCAACTAAAAACTCCTGAGGATTCCTTCCACCAAGGACTTGCCTGTTGCTTTTTACTCACTTCAGTACTGCACATCCACTCACTCTCAGAAAAAAAAAAAAAACAGGAACTTTTAATTTGTCTGTCAGCACTACTACTCCATTTCTGTCAATCCATTCCTCAAGGTCACCTGGCTCCTCCCACACAGCCTGGCAGTCATCCCCAAACCGATGGGTTTTGCTTTTTCAGAAAACATAATTAGAAAATGTCTACCTTTTGTACCAAGGTCACTCACAGACATCTTTAATGTGACTACTGGAAAAACCATCCTGGATAGCCCCACTAACAAACCATCCTCAGCACTACTTCCATCACTGGAGTCTCTTATTTCCCCTCCAGGTAAACACCTCACAATTTTCTTTTTAAGCCCCCATTTCTCCAGCTCCACTAATCCAGCTAATCCCTCTCTGAAGCAAGGATAAGTGACACCTTTTTCATTCCCTTATCTAAATGTTAGGTCTCTTATCAAAGGAATATGCTAAACACAAGTGACACTTTCTGTCTTTGAAAAACCCCAGTTGTATTTAAGATCACAGCTCCATATCTGAAGCCATTCTTCCCTCCAAGTTTTGTGGCAGTTTTGTCACCTTATTGAGGCTAAATCTCTTAATAAACTGAAAAATTAAAGGTTTAATTTATTTTCTACCTCTTTGTATCTGAGATGGAGATTGTCCAGTGCCTTCATCTAGACTGAATTAAGTTCTCCATCATTTACTTACATCTCAAAAGTGGTAATTTTCATTTTTTTCTGATTTCTTCCTCAGTGTCCAGCCTACCTGTGCTGCCCTGCCCAGATGCACTTCCCTCCCTCAACACTGAGCCAAAGTGTGTGGTTGGATGTTGAGAGGTAAAACCAGTGTGTGTCTGACAGCCATCACACAAGAAGATTTTCTTAAAAGATGTTTCCACTCCCCTTCATCTTCCAGGAACCCTGGGACACCAACTTGCAATGTTTTTTTCCTGGTTTGCCAAACTAAGTGTCTGTCCTTAGATCTACAGGGTGGGCAACCACATTGTGACCTTTAACCCACTCAAGGAATCCTTCTCTGAGCTGTTTTTGTGATGATTGGTGAGACATCAGCTCTTGGGAATGACATCCAGGTAACCATCCTTTCACAGTCTGCTTCTGAGAGGAGACTCTGGACTCCCCACAAAGGGTAAGAATTGGAGCCCATCTCAAACCCCTAATTCCTGAGAGCCAAATAACTCCATCAGCTTCTTGTTCTCATTAAGGAGAAAATGTAGAGATTATGGTTAATATTGGCAGGTATGACCAAAAAAACCCACGGTTTCTTACACCTGAATTTTGTCTTTCACCTGTCCTGGTTCAAACAGGGTGGGTAGCATAAATCAGTTACACAGAGGGTAAAGCTTTTGGGTGGATATATCTGTTTGTCTTCCAGTCTGTCTGTCTGGCAGTGCTGTCAGGTGTGGGAGGTACCAGGTGTGGAATCCCTCTGTTTTGAGAGCAGAAGACCTCTCTGCAAACATGAGTGCCCCTGCAGCACGGGCTTTCTTCCTCCCAAGTCCCTGAGAGAGGCAGGGCAGTGCAGGGAGAAATTTCAGCAGGTGTCATGATTTCCCTCCCAAAATCAGGAATTTTCTTGTTGGTGGTGGTGTTGTTGTTTTTTTTTGTTTTTTTTTTTTTTTTTTTTTTTTTTTTTTTTTTTTTTTTTTTTTTTTTTTTTTTTTTTTTNNNGTTTTGTTTTGTTTTGTTTGTTTGTTTGTTTTGTTTTGTTTTGTTTTTGTTCATTTTTTGTGGTTTTTTTTTTTTTGTTTTTTGGGTTTTGTTTGTTTTTGGGGGGTGTGTGTGTGTTTTCTGTTGTTGTTCTGGTTTTTTGTTTTTTTTTTCCTTTGCTTGGTTTTTTGTTTGTTGGGGTTTTTTTGTTTTGTTTTGTTTTTTGGTTATCTGTTGGTTTGGTTTGCTTTTGGCTGTTTCTGCTTTATTTTGTTAGTTAATTTGTTTGTTTTCTGTTTTCTTCCCCTCCCTGTCACAGCACTGTGGCTCTTTCTCAGATGCTGTTGCAGAAACTCTGCAGAAACTGTCCTAGTGGACTCCTGACCCTCACTGCAAGGGAAATTCTGCTGCCCATGACAATGTGAGCTTGGATAAATTACTAACCCATCACTGACTTGGCTTCCCCATCAGAAAAATCAGTACAAAGCAATTAAAGAGTGAGGGGTATTCAGGTAATGCTGGTAAAGAGCCAAGGGACTGGGCACGGAGCTCACAGAGGGAACATCCACCATGCTGCTGTTCTAATGTCACTTACATTGCTGTGTGTAAATAAATCCTGAAGGGGAAAGCCTCTGGGATGACCAGAAAACACACAAATGCTGGAGATGTCACATCCACTGATGGTGAACTGAGTTTCTAAGCTGGAGAGGAGTGAGTGGAGTTGCTCTGTTTTCACTGGGGTATTTAGGTTTTGTGTCCAGGCTTGGCTGTGTACACTTTGGGACAGAGAGAATCTTTTTGCTCTGTGTTTCTGCCCTACAAGCCATTAAAAATCTGCTGGAAGAAGGGGGTGCCATGAAGGGACTGGGAGATCCATCCATCTATCCATTCACATCCTCATCCCCTCACCTCTGTGGGGCTGCCACTGGTCTGAATTTAGGCTTCAGGCTCTGCCAGTGTCTGTGTGAAAGACAGACGAGCAACTTTCTCATGTTGGCCTGAGAAATCTTAAGGAGGAATTCAAGCAAACCTTTGGAAGTGAGAAACCACCCACAGGTGGTGTTTTTCCAACATATTTACTGGAAATAAATGTTTACTAAACGGTGTAGGTGCTGAATAACCAGTCATGGTCTGTGTACCGAGCTATTCTATAAAAGTAGAATTTAGAAGAATAAAGTTTGCTCTCATTTTTACCATCATGGAGAGTCATGTTGTTATTCCTGTGCTGTCCGAAAACCATAGCAACACACCTCTTGGCTGATCTGTCCACTCCCATGCAACAAACTGATCCCAAACCCCCAAAACCACATTCCTCACTCTTTGAGTCTCCTCAGATTGTGAGCTGACAGCAGACTTGCCATAATTAGCTCATTTTTACAATTTTAACAGGATCCCACACTTCCTTTTTTTACAGCTCTCTAAAGCTTTCCATGAGCAGGACACAGCTCAAGAGACATTTCCACAACCAGATGTTTAAATCATGATAGTTGTTTTTACAAAGCTGATCTATGTGGCCAAACAAGCAGAACTATGCATTTTTTTAAAATGCAGATCTGCAGTGGGTGTGTTAGTTAATTTTCATGAAAGGTCATTAATGCTGTGTACAGGGAAGTGCAGGACTGGACAGGCTGGGTCAGAGAGAGAGGGTATCTGCATGGCCTGATGTGCAATGGGCAGGGTCAGAGCATGGCAAAATTATTTTATTCAGTTATTAACATCCTTCCAAAGACTGCGTGGTGGGCTTGGGTCTGTGCAAGGAGTTTGTGCTGTCCTTGCAGGGTTTTTCCTTTCCCTCAGGAATGGCATTAATTTAAATAAAAATGGTCTTGCAAAATCCCATCCTGTTTCCTGTGGCTGGCAAAGATTCAGGGGGGAGAGTGGATGGTGCTGCTGCAGCCATTCCAGGCTGGGGAGCCCTGAGCTCCCAGTAACACATGAACCCTGTGAGTCCATCCTGCACCAGCCCCTCCTGAGGAGATCCCACCACCAGGTACAAAAACGAGGCTGGGAAGAAGGATTAGAGCTGCCAATTTCCTAACATATTTGCCAACAATGCCAGTTCCCTTCCTTATTATCATCATTATCAAACAACAATGAAGAACTTCAAATGCTTTTCTCTCCACACCTCCAAACCTTCAGCAAAAGGAACCCAATTTGATTTTTTTTAAATTCTTTCTTTTTTTTTTCTATTTTACTGATGGCAACAGCATCAGGCGTGCTGTATATCAGCCACGATGTGTAGCCTTAGGAGGTGGCTGCTGACAACTTATGTCTCTTTTGCCTGGGTTTGCCTCCTTGGCTGTTTAATTATGTGGAGTTGCTCTTCCTCTGTGCCACNTTGGTGTTTGGGATTGCTGTTTTATCCCATGGAAAGGCTTTGGCTCCTCCCACTGGGTGGAGCATCTCCCAATGGGATGAGGTGATGTCATCAGTGCTGTGAGAGCCTTCAATGGCCCATTCACAGGGGATGTCCTCGGAGGAGGATGGGGGCAGGAAGAGATCAGGAGGCCCTGCCTTATCTGGTGTTATCAGGTGTCCATGAACAGAAGGCATCGCCCTCTTTGTACTCCTAGAGTTACAAGAGATAAAGAACAATATCTCCCAACGAACATCAACGGGTGGAAATAGAATACACATTTTTGGTTACATTTTTCAACCCAAGACAGGCGCTCATCCCGTGCCAGCGGCTGCTGGAGCTCATGGATGGTGCTGTGCTGGCACCACCCACCAAGCTGATATTTCAGGCACATTAGCATGGCCACGCTGCAAAATAAATGATGGGAGGAGGAGCTGTTGTTGCAGCTCTTTGGTTCATCTATGTGAGCTAAATCAGCCAGAGGGTTTCTTAGAATAAAGGGGTGCAATTCTGCAATTCTTTCTGTGAAAATGTTTCTCTCCGTAGCTTCAATACCTCCTTGCATCCCTTCACTTTTTTTTTTTCCCTTAAAGTTAATGGAATTTAAATTATTGACCACAGCAATTTAACGTTTGATGAAAATAGCAATTAATAGAGAGGACATTAGAGAGAAGAATCCCGAGACTTTATGAGTATGGATTACTGTAAGGCTACATAATAAAATGATTACAGCACGCATAAAAGGTCATTATTGCTGTAATAATGCTGTCCCAAAGTACCTTTTTCATTCTGCAGGGCTGAAACTTGCTACCAACCCTAAATGAGAAGCAAGAAGTTATGTCTCAGACCTTTTTTATTGCAAAACTTAAAAATTAACCCCAAAACCAGATAACAATTTTATTAATGTTATTCAGGAATCTATTTTCCCATCCCCTTATCTCTCCTGAGAGAAGGAAATTTAAGCGTGGAAAGGAGCAGAATTTTTGAAGGGGGATATCTGGAATTTTTAATAGAAATGTCGTTGATGTTTTTAATGAATTCCATGTAACGATAACTAGAGGTCCATATTAAGATCCATATCTTCTACTACTTAAAGTAAGAAAAAAGCCTGAGCCAGAAGATATATTCCATTTCTCTGTTCTCTTTAATCTACAGATGGTGTTTGTGAAATTACACTATCTGAGTGGACATCTTGTCTGGAGAGCTGGATAAAGTGCTGTCCTAGGTTTACTCACATGAGCATATTTGGGTTTTTTTGATGTTATTTGAACAAAAATTAAATTTCTGGTTTGGCTTTGGATCTTTGCACACTTTTCAAAAATGAAAGGGAAGCAGTCAAAATGAAAATTGAAAGAAAATAGTTCAAAGTCTGGTAATGGCACTTGAAAAATGAAAGATACTGTTTTAATCCTGAAGTTTTGGGCTGTCTCTCCTCATGTCTGAAGCACCTTGAATGCACCATGAGTGGTACAATAGTCTTGGTTGCCTTCCAGTGGGGCTGTTTTGCCATTAGATCTTAAAAAAAATTTGTCTGCTTCACCTAAGACAAAAATCTCTCCCATCCCACTTCCATTTAATATTTGTCTTCCCACTTTTCTCTCTCACGTACTCCCTGGTGTCCCTCCAGCTCAAAACTTTCAGTGGCTGAAGGTGGCACCTCTGAGAAGGCCAAAATTTGAGTTTCCACTTTGGAACATACCTATACACACCTTAGTGGGTCTAGAAACACAATTCCTATTAAACAATAACCTATAAAATTGCTTTACCTTGGAAGAATTTAAGAGAATCTCCACTGAACATTGCAAAACTTGGACAATTTGCCATTTTGGAAGAGACAGATGTGCTGTGGGATAGTCTTATTTAAAAGGAATGAGGGGGAAATCCCAGCAGCCTCTTTTGCCTTCAGGGGCTTGGTTCAGGCCTTGAAATTCTAAACAAAAAGGTGCCCAAAGACCACCAAAAAAAAAAAATTTCCATCTTGTATTCTCATTCACGTATCTACAAATGCTCATTTCCCATTTTAGTCTCTGTCCAGAGGATGAGCAGGCGTAAGGCATATAATTTCAATTAATCTGAGATCTGCAAGTATAAGAAGCTATAAAAGAGCTTGTTATTATTTATTTCTCCAGGCATTTTATCCATGTACCATCAGAGACACACAGCTAAATGTGCCTTCATGTCAATGATGGTGCTCTGTGAAATAGCAAATTTAAAAACCCATAGGAGAGGTTATTGTTTCATATCTGATGGAGGTTTCAGTAAAATGCTTGGGTGGTGTTTCACCTGGATGCCAGAGAGCTGTGAAAAGACACTCAGCTGTACAGACTTTTATCTTCTGTGGCACTGCTGGGACACCTCCAGTGCTGGGACAAGAGAGACCCTGAGGGGCTGGAGCGTGTCCAGGGCAGGAACGGAGCTGGGAAGGGGCTGGAGCCCCAGGAGAGGCTGAGGGAGCTGGGAAGGGGCTGAGCCTGGAGAAAAGGAGGCTCAGGGGGGACCTTGTGGCTCTGCACAGCTCCTGACAGGAGGGGACAGCCAGGGGGCTCTGGGAACAGGGACAGGGACAGGAGGAGAGGGAATGGACTCAGGCTGGGACAGAGCAGGCTCAGGATGGATACTGGACAAAATTCCTTCCCTGAAAGGGCTGTCCAGCCCTGGCAGAGCTTCCCAGGGAAGTATTGGAATCCCCATCCCTGTAGGAATGGGGAAAAAGCTCTGTGGGTGTGGATCCTGGGGATGTGGGTCAGTGGTGGTTGCCTGGGCAATGCCAGGGGATAACTTTGAATTGGAATCCTGGAAATCCTTTTCAGTCCAAAGTGTTCTGTGATTCTCTGCAGGGCATGGGACATAGTTTGGTTTTGAAGATGGCCCACAGCTCTGTCCAGGGATGTGTTCAGCACCTAAAGTGCCATCATCTCACTGTGGGTGGCAGCTCCTCCCTATCCTGCTGCTGCAGGAGGACCCTCAGCAGGTCCCCTCTGTCCCTGGAATGCCCATGGCTGTGGAGCCAGATCCATGCACAGCTCCATGGACCACCAGTGCCACAGCACTGGGGTCCCTGGGCTGCCAAACCAGCATCTGCTGGCTGGGGCTGGGGTCTCCTGAAGAGCTGAGATCATAGAATCACAGAATCAAAGCCTGTTTTGGGCTGGAAGGGACATTTTAAAGCCCATCTAGTCCAAGCACCTTGCAAGGAGCAGGAACACCTTTAGCTAGATCAGGTAGCTCAGAGCTCTCTCCAGCCTGGTCCTGGGTGTTTCTAGAGAAGGGGAAACCACAACCTCTTCTGTTCCTCACCTCCCTCTGTGTGAAACTTTTCTTTCTAATGTCTCATCTGAATCTTTTCTCTTTTCTTGTAAAACCATTCCCCATCATTCCATCACTACACACCTTTGTAAAAGGAAATGTTCTCCTGCAGCCCATTTAGGCCCTGGCAGGGGCTCTGAGGTTTCCCTGGAGCCTTCTCCTCTGCAGGTGAACAAATCCTACTCTCTCAGCCTCCAGAGTGAGGTTTTCCAACAGAAAGAGCTGCTGAATCCTGAGCAGGATGTCCAGAGACCTGGCAGGGCCTTTCAAACAGGGACACTGGAGGAGAGAGGGAGGCTCAGGGTGCAGGGAAGCTCCTTGAGAAGCTCCTTGAGAAGGAGACACAAATATTTTGGCGTGAGCATGGATGTCAGCAGCACCCCACAAGTACAAGAGTGACAGCCAGAGTGGTTTCACTCCTGGAGACTCACTGCATCAACATTACAGTGGCTGCTGCCACCCTTCATCATACTTTCCTGCCCCTGCACCCCTCCCTCCTCTTTTTAATGATTAAATGACTGCATTTGGTAAAGGCACAATAGGAGAGGAAAAAAAAAAAGGAATTAATAGAGGTTCCTTCATCTCCTCCTGAGGGGGGCAATGGCACAGAGGCATCTGCGTGCATGTTTAATGGGTTCAATTTCCTTTCCCTGCCATGGTTTGGTGGCTGGCAAGGGAATGCAGGGAGATGGTGGTTACTGCTGCTTTATTGAGGGGGACTCCAGGAAAACCCACTTGGGTACGGAGTGAGCCCTGCCCAGGCTCCCCTCTCCTCAGCATCCGTGGCCAAGGGCAAGATCCCCCCTGTTCCCTTCCCTCACCCCATCCAGAGCAGCCAAAGTGGCACAGGGAGGGTGCTGGAAAACCCTGGATGTGCTGGAAAAGCAGAGCTCCCGGAAGGCCCCTCGGAGCGCCGTAAACGTGTGTCGGAGGAAATTAATTGAATGCTGCGTGTGGAAGGAAATAACAATAACAATAATCACACACATCCCTAGCAACTAGAGAGGGAAAAGATCTGTGCGGTTCTCCCTCTGCCAAGGAGTGATTATTCTCCTCCCCAGTTAATCCCAGAGCCATTGGGCAGATATTTTGAGGAGGGGAAGTGTTTTTCCAAGGGCAGGTAGGTGCTAGCATCAGAAGAAGAGGCATGATCCTTTTGCATTTGGGATTTCAAATTTTGCATTTCAAAGGGGATGATGGAGGTATCACTGTGGTGCTGATTATTGGATTCAGCAGTCCTGATCCCCAGTGGTCATGAGGACCAGGATGGAGGACCTGGAATTCAATCATCACATGTGGGTAGCAAGACAGACAGAGTTGTAAAATCCCAAAATAATTTGGTTTGGAAGGGACCTTTAAAGGTCACCCACTCCAAACCCCTGCCATGGGCAGGCACAGCTCCCACTAGACCAGGTGGCTCAGAGGCAAGGTTGGAGCAGCTCTGCTGGCATGGACTGAGATCTCCTGCTGGTTCTCTGCTTGGGGTGTTTTTGAGCCCAGCAAGATCATTCATGATAAGATAACTTCAGATGCCAGCTGCATGAAGATTTTTGCCTGTTGGTTGAGCTGCTGTCCTCAGATTTGTTTTCTCCCACAGAGCCATCAGCTTATACTGTGACAAAACAAGAACCCAGGCAGGATTGACAGAACCACACATGGTTCTCCTCTCCTTGCTTTCCAGGATCCCATCTTCCTTCAGGATCCCAGACCAACCCTGAGCTGAAACATCCCTGTCACACACAGGAGCTGATGAGGGGTGGGAGGAAGGCTTGGAGGAAATTTATGACCATAAGACACCGTGGGGCTTGCTTGGAAGGACTGTGCAGGTTGGGGATGGGATCTGATCCACAGGATGCCCTTCCAGCTGTGGCTCACACCGAGGAGTGGGAGGTGTCCTGCTGAAAAAGTGAGTTGGACGGACTAAATCCATCTCTTTCCTTGAATCCCTGACAGCTGCTCTGCCTCGCTGCACCTTCGCTCCCCATTTATAAAGAGCTGATGAGAATATGCTTCTGCTCTCTCACGCCGAGGCTTCATTCATTAATAGTTACAAAAGGTTCTGAGATCCTCAGATGGCCAGTGCTAGAGAAGTAATTATTTATTAACAGCCTCTGTGAAGGTGTGGGCAGCCATATTACATCTCTCCAGGGTATTTAATTTAGGTGCTGAGCATTTATTGTGAGTCTGGGAAAGTAATTGCTGATCTGGGCGGCAGGAAGTGGTAAGATTTTTTTTTTTTTTTGGTACCTGGACAAAATGCCTATAAATGCAGATCATATTTTTTTTTTTCACAACGGAGATAAAGAGTTGATACCAAGGGACCAGCAGTCTTTGAGACTTTTACTGAGGCTGAGATTTGTCTTGGTTGGAGGGATGGTTGGGGTGATGGAGGCAGGGGTGCCGTGCTGCTCCTCCCTTGGGCGTCCTCCAGGTTTTGGGAGGAAGGCAGGGGAGCATCCCCTCATGGATTCCCCCAGGGCTGATGTTCACCTTGCCCTGGCCTCCCTCCTGGGGCTGATCCCCCTTCCCAAATCCTGCCCATGCCCCCCTCGGGTGCATGGGGACTCCTCTCACCTCGGCGGTGGCACGGGGCGTTCGCCATCCAGCGCCTCCCGTCTCCTTTTCTTTTGTTAAAACCAAATGGAACAATGTAATTAGCTTGTTACAATTAAAGTGACTCGACTGGATAAATTGTAATCACCCAGACTGAAGTTAGGCATCCCTGCAGGTCCCGGCCAGAGCAGCTGAGCTGCCTCATTTGCATAATTAAAATATACAAATGATAATGGATTTTGTACTCAATTTCCAGCGGCTGTAAATTCGAGAAACTATGAAATTAGAATAACTGAGATGGAACCCGCCTTGAGGTAATGAGGATGACAAGTTTTGACAGTAGGGGTGTTTATAACACTAGTTTCTCGCTGCAAAATAAATAAGTACAAAAAAGATTAGACAGTGATATTACTTAATAGTTCTGTGGACAGTGGGGAAAGGAGATAGACTGGTGATTACTTCTGCAAATTTACGCTGCCTTTTTGACAAGCTCACTCCTAACCTTAGGGGACACCTTCCTCCTGATTATGAGAAATTGAGAATGAATTAAATGCATAAAAAGGGTTGTCACGGATAGACAAACTAAAGGAAAAGAAATGAAATTAGTCTTGCCATTTTAGCTTGCCGCAGGAGGAGTGGGGGGAGAGGCAAGGGGAAAAGGCTGGGAGAGAGGTTTCAGTGCTCCTGCAAGGAGGAAAGGAGGAGACTGAGTGGTCCAGTGGCAAGGCTGATTTCAAAAGAAATGGAAAGTCCTTGGGACCCCAGGTGAAAGTAGGAGACAAAAAAAAAAAAAAAGGTAGATAATTTCTTCCAGGGAAGCTACAGGTTCAGACTGGCAATGAATTGTGGTTTTCTAGGAATGGCACTTTCTTTTCTTCTTCTTCTTTTTTTTTTTTTTTTTTTTTTTTTTTTTCAATTTTTCCGANTTTTTTTTTTTTTTCAATTTCTCAGCAAATATCTCCTGCCACAATTTCTAAGCTTCTAGATTTCCTGAGAACCCATCAGAGCTGGAAATCTGGGCTGAGCCAGGAGTGGGCAGGTTGCCTGGCATCTCTGACTCCTCTTTACCTACACATCCAAAATAGCATCAGTTTTATGAATATATACACACACATAAAAAAATTTAAACTTGTCCAAAATTATTCAGCAGAGCCAAGTAACAAAATTATGGTTTCTGCTCTCCTCAAATTTTCCACTTAGTCCAAAAGGATTAGTTAACAACTGAATGTGGTTGCTAATGCTTTTCTTGCAACTTTTCTCTCTTTCAGTGGGACATTCAGCAACATAAAGAGAACTGAACCTGTTAAATTGTTGAGCAGAAGATGTCCCTGGAAGGGTGTGAAAGTGGGGAGCAGAGGGTTGGAGCCAAGACTGATTCTGGTGAGTAGGAGTTATTTGCTTCCATCTTCTGTGACCTGATCCTGGGTTATGCTGATTTTGCTTTTTATTTGCCCCTTTTTTGCTCTAATAGGAGCTGCACTGGTCAGCTCAGATGGAAATTCCAATCCCATACATGGCTGGATCTTCCAAGGGGTTAACAATGGGTAATTCTTGGCTCTGGAATGTGGAAATTGGTTGGAGATTGGTTGAAGGAAAGCTGGCAGAGTGCTGATGCTGTTTTCCTCACCCCCAGGTGGAGGCAAGGATGGGATTGTGGCTGTGTGGGAGCTCTGAGGACCAAACCTGCCTTGCCAATGGGTTTGGAAAGGGCAGTGATAACTCCACCACCTTCTCCCTTACCCAGGATCCCACAGATCCCATGCTTAAAATCTTGTAATTTAATTCCTCTGTACTCCAGTGAAATTCTAATGATATCACTGGCTGCCTGAAATAAAGAAGGTGGAAGAAGATGGAGAGAGATGGGAAAGGAGGAGAAAGAGAGAGCAAGTGCAAGGGTAAAGAGGAGGGACCCAAAAAGCAAAGACTGCAGAGGTGCTGAGAGAGGTGGGCTGGGGCTGGGGGGCTGCAGGGATCCAGAGGGTCCCATCCCCACCCACAAGTAGCAGCAGGAGCACTTTCTCCCCCAGCCTGGAAATATTTCTGCAGTAACTGCATGTCTCCCTCTGCTTGCCCACAGCCATGGGTCAAAACAGTACAGAGATCTATATTTATCTTTTTAATATCACCTGAATTGATCCTGGTGTCCCCCAAAGGGCGCTGCTTGTTTCCAGGACTGTTTGGGTACAGCTCCCTTTCCTCTCTTCCCCTTTTTCCCAGCCTTCAGTGTGTTTCCAGTTCAGGTACAGCCATCATTTACATTTTATAGTTTACTTTACAGCATCTTGTTATTGCGTTATCTGTTAAAGAATGTATTTTTAATGTGTTTTATAGCTTGCTTTATAAATAAGTTATTAAAGAATGTACCTGCAGCTAGTGATCACTTAATAAATATTAATAAAGCAATTCCAGATGAGGCCATCATTAGGAGTGTTGCAGAACACCCTTGCTAGCTACCTAGGAAGAGTTTCTGTGCTGGTTACCAAAAAGTTCAGGAGAGTTAAGAAATAGAGATGAGAAGGAACAGGGTGCCCAGAGCAGCTGTGGCTGCCCCATCCCCAGAAATCTCCAAGGCCAGGTTGGACAGGGCTTGGAGCACCCTGAGGTAGTGGAAGGTGACTGGGAGCAAAATGATATTCCAGGTCCTTTCAAATCTAAACCATTCTGTGATTCCAAGATTCTAAGGAGGACACAGTTTTGCAATGTCCTTCTGCCCCAGAACTCCAGACGGACATGGTTTTTGTTTTGTGAGTGTTTTCTGGGGTTTTTTTGTTTGTTTTAGTTTTGTTTGTTTGTTTTAGTTTTGTTTGTTTGTTTGTTTGGGTTCTTTTGGTTTTGTTTGTTTGGTTTTTTTACTGTTTTTGGTTTTATTTGTTTTGGTTTGAGGCTTCTTTTGTTTGGGGTAGGTTTTTTTCAGTTTGTTTATTTGTTGGTTGGTTGTTTTGGTTTCGTATTTTCTTTTTTTAATACCAATAGCAGCTATTGATGAAGTACCAATAGGGGATATGAAGAAGGAGAAGGTAGAAAAAGAGAGAGGGACTCTGAAGTTATAGCTGGGTTTGTGTCCATTACAAGTCAGAAACACTGAGGTGGCTTTGCAGGTTATCTTACTTCACTGGCTTTCCCACTTCTGACTAAAATGTTATCTTAGCACTAAGAAACAGCCAACCCTATTTCTTTTTCCATAAATCTGAATCTGCATTTTTTGATGGCAAATAGACAGAAAGTCCCATGGTAAACGT
This sequence comes from Cisticola juncidis, assembly GCA_013400215.1. Classification (NCBI taxonomy): domain Eukaryota; kingdom Metazoa; phylum Chordata; class Aves; order Passeriformes; family Cisticolidae; genus Cisticola; species Cisticola juncidis. The sequence continues at coordinate 124,571 of VXBR01005565.1, read as the reverse complement.
GGTCACTGCCTTCCATTTTGCAAATCTATTTTGGTTCTACCTAAAGGAGGCTTAGAAGCATCCATGGCAGGGTGACCTGATGACAGACAAAAGCCTTTTTTGTGGGGATCAAAGCACCTAAATCCAGGCAGTTCACGAGATTATTTACCATTCAATAATGAATTTGAAATGTTATAGACTCAGTAGGATGGTGGGCAGCAGCTGCTTTAGTCACAGCACCACTGGACATTGTGCAGTGGTTGCACAAAGCTGTCCTTGGTGTCTGACACCAGGCACACGGAGGGTCTTCTCCTCTTTCCATGCAGGTGCTGGTGGAGGAGGACCCAGGGGAGGTTTGAGCTGATATTAAGGAAAATACCTTCAAAAAGGGTTGTCCAGCCCTGGCACAGCTGCCCATGGCAGTGGTGGAGACACAATCCCATTCCTGGAGAAATTTAAACGCCATGTGGATGTGACACTTGGGGACATGGGTCATTGGTGGCCTTGGCTGTGTTAGGGTTCGAGGTCTTTTCCAGTGTAAATGATTCCATGGTTCTGTGAGTCCTAAGAACTTCAGAACACTCCTCATAGTTCCCTATCCATGTTCCTGTCCAAGGCTGCCTTCTGGAGCAGCAAACCCCTGACAATCATCTGTGGCAGACACTGCTATCTGCCATGGTTTTTTCCATGTGTTGCCACAGTTAATTGTGACCATTGTGGATGTATTTGTTTCTCCATTAACACCCACCTCTTCCTTAAATCATGTGCAGGTTTCCTCACACCCACATTTCCTTGCCATCCTCCATGGCCCTTATTAATCCATGTTTCCAGCAGATCAGAGATGCTGCCAAAGGGAAGAAAAGGCTTCATGAAGGAAGAGGCAGCACAGCTGACTTCCTCCTTCCACCTCCCCTTTTTTTGCCCTCATTACAGGCCAGGTGCCTTCCTCCCACATCCCAGAAAGCAAAGGATGGGTTTGAAACTTCCCTCTTCTCCCTGCAGCTCCCATAATTGCCTTTGACACTGTTTATCATCTGTGATAATACAGCTGTGCCCTGCTACCTTCAGCTGTCCTAATTCGCCTTATCAGTCTGGCACCAGGGAGAGGGAGGTGAGAGGCACAGAGGAGAGGTGAGGCCATTACAGAGCTGACAGGGCAGTGAGAAGGGAGGGTGGTGATGGACTAGCCATCACTTGACCTGAATGCAAACATACATCCTATTGGATTGACCTTTCCCTGAGAGTAATGGATCTCCTCGTGCGCCGTTCTTGCTCCATTGCTGGCCATTCCAAGGAGATGGTTTCTGGTAATTAAGACAGATCCCTCATATAATCCACCCACAGTGACAATCAATAGGCGCCTCCAGAGGGATATTTCCAGATTATTGTTGTGTCAGCCCAACTTGTGGGAGCTTTGTGGGTCTTACAGTGAGGAGCACGGCCAGGAAAGCGACACAGGAGTGATTTCTGGGGAAACAAAAGCTGTTTGCAGGAGCCATGGAGGGTGTTTGCAAGCACACTGTGCCCTCTCTTGTTTGGGGTGATGAACATGTAAGAATTACTAACCCCAAATACAGCTGTAAGGAAATGCCATTGCAGAAACTCTGCCATCCTGCATGGCCACAAGAATGGAATGGCAGAAAAGCAAATTCAGAGTGCAGTGACTGCAGCAGGGAGCTGAGGTGGCCACTGGTGGCATCCTGGCTTGTGTCTGCCCTTGTGAGGCCAGCAGGACCAGGGAAGGGACTGTCCCTCTCTACAGGGTGAGGCTGCACCTTGAATCCTGGTTTCAGTTTTGGACATCTCAAAACGAGAAGGAAATTTGTGCTGGTTTTGCATTAATTTGTTTTTGGTGAAGAGGGAAGGAGCCAGCCACTCAACCCACTATGACATTGAGGGGCTGGGATGTGTCCAGGCAAGGGAATAGGGCTGGGGAAGGGTCTAAAGGGTAAAAATCACTAAAGAGTGGCTGGGAGAACTTTCTAGATCTGAACTCCCTGATAGGAAGGGACAGCTGAGGGAATTGGGCTCTGTTCCCAGGGAACAGGGACAGAAGGAGAAGGAACAGCCTCAGGCTGGGCCAGGGGAGGTTTAGGACATTGGGAGGAATTTCTTCATAGAAATTGGAACAGGCTCCCCAGGGAGGTGTTGGAGTGCCTACCCCTGGAGGTGTCCAAGGAATGCCTGGATGTTCTCTGGGCTGTGTGATAATGTAAGGATCAGTCACAGTCACAGGTTGGATCTATGGACAATCTTGGAAGTCTTTTCCAGCTCTCTTGGTTTGAGAGGACAGGTGTCTGCCAGCAAAAACTGGAGTTTCTCTTGGAATGGAGAACATAAATCCCCCTGCCTCCAAATTATTATAATTTTGCAGTCAAAGGTTTTCAGGCAAAGTTTTGGGAAATGGAATAACATGTCTTTACTAGGAATATTAAAAATATAAAAGTAGTAGTACAAAAACAAACAAACAAACAAGAAACTCTAAAAATCCTGACAGAGTAAGGAATATGACCTGACACCCTGTTGTTGTCAGGGTGTTGGGAGCAGTCCAAATAAATCCTCCTGCAGTGACAGGTGTGGTTCTGTTGGAGCAGAGATGATCCTGCAGACAGGTTCAGTGGTGGTGAGATGAGTCCAGTCTTCCTCTGGGAATCCAGTGGAAAAGAGGAATATCTGGGGTCCCTGTGTCCCCATTTTTATCTGGGTAGGAATGGTTGGCTCCTCCCCCTGGGTGTTCCATCTCCCAATGGATGATGCAATGTGTGATGTCACTGTGACCCTCAGTGGCCCATGAACAGAAGATCTCCCCGAGGGTGGGCAGTGGTGACAGAGATCACAAACCCTGCCCCGCCTGGTTTAACAGCCGGGCTGGGATCAGAAGGCTCCACCCTCCTCCCCTGGAGTTACAGGAGATAAAGGAAAAAAGAAACCCTTCCCCAACTGCTTTCTACAGATGAAATAGAATACACATATTTTGGTTTCATAACCCAAGACAACAACTTTTAACTTTCTCTGACTGTATAAATCAAACTCGTTCTCTCATTCCTTTCAGTTGAGAAGGTGCTTTCTTGCTCACGCTTCCTCCTTTTTCATGTGTTGTTTGGAGTACCTGTAAGGCAGGGAACAAAGCCCCCAGGACTCTACACAGGTGCAAGGCTGCAGGTACCAGGTACAGGCACTTGCAAACGTGGAAAAAAAAATCATTGTTTTCATTTGAAAATGGAGCCTGTTTGATGGAGTGCACATCAGAGGAGGATACAAGTGCCCCTTGCTCCTCTAGGTTCAGCCACTTCTCTTGTTTTTTGCCAAAGACAATAACACAGTCTTCAAATTCCAAACATGGATCTGGGAATGAAACCCCTGCATGCTGCAGTTGTACAAAGCAAGAAGCCACTCCATTTGTGCTGCCTCCTTTAGTGGTACAAAATCTATCAGTGCAACAAGGAGATTCAAAATGTTGAGTGTAGTTCAATTCCCTGAGTGAGGACACTCTCCTGGAGTTTATTTCTATTACAATTTAAGAAAAGACCTGAGAGCTATGGAGTCTTTGGATTGCAACCTTGAATCATCCATCAGTTCCTGATTTTCTGAAGAATGTCTCTTTGCTCCTCTTTGGCTCCTTTTGAGCAGGTCTGAGTATATATATTTTCATACCACACCATGGAGCCTAGAAGAGAAACACAAATTATCAAGAAACATTCTGAGATACCAAAATACCAGCGATGGTTATATATAGTTTATTTTATGGAGTCTCACACTGTGCCCCATTTGCTGTAAGAAATGACAGTAAAATACACATTTCTCAATAGCTGGATCTTCCCCAGTACTTTTTTGAAGGGTTCAGTAGCCCCAAGAGTTGGTGAGCCACATCAGTAGCATTGATGTTTTGGAACTCCAGAGCAAGGGGTGGCTTTGAAGCTCTTGAATTGTGTGGTAAAACCCCTGATGATGACAGGAGACTCTGAAATTTGTTCCTGTAGTCATATTGATCTAAGAAATGCAGCCAAACACGAGTTGGGATACGTGCTTTAAAAATGTCAAGGGGAAATTATTTCAAGCTCTGAACCTATATGAATTAATAACTTGCCTCTTCCCATTTCCCTTTTTAGCTTTTATTGTGGATTGCTGACCTGATTTTCCAGAAAGGGATATTTGGTGGGTCAGTGGTAGGGAGGGATGCAAATGATTCACTCTAAGGTTCAGACAATATTTTTTTTTTTGCCACCAGAGCCTGGTCTTCTTGCACAGGGCTCTGAGGGCTTCTGGGCTGAGAGGAAACACCCGAGTGTGACTTTTCTTCCTTACTGAGCATTTCACATTTACCTGACGCACATTTTTCATCTGAGTCATCTTCTAACATCTTTTCTTTGTTCTGGAAACAACATCTTCAGATGTTCTGGTGAAAGGGAAATGTAGGGATCCCCTCTTCCAAGAGAAAATCCCTCATGGAGGTCCCCAAACTTTGAATTACTTCCCAAACACTGAGACATAGGGATACTCTCTCTTGTCTGCAGAGTTTGTTGCTAATGTTTCCATGAATTTATGGAACATTTCTGCCCTTTGTCCCCCCTAATCTTTTAAATCAGCTTTACATACCTTCCATGCCCAGTTTGATCTTCACGGCTTTTCATGTTGTGGATTTTTTCACAATAGTTTTTTTTTTTTTTTTTTTTTCATTATAGCTTTCCATTTCATGTTAGCACATAAAGAAAAATGCATTTCATTGGAATAGCTATGTCACAGCAAAGATCATTTTTTCTCCCTGTGGATGAAACCACAGATACTGTTTTTCATCTGGCTCATGTTATAACAATCTCACTGTGGCTGTATGGCCAAAACCTAATTGTAGTATTTTGAGAGGAAATTCTTATTATTTAAATGCAGTTTCACCCGTGATACATTGTAGAGCTATAAAAGAACATTAACTGGTTCTTATTTTATTTGTTCCATAATACTAAGGGTTTATATGATTTGATAAAGCTCTTAAAAAGTCGATTATGTTTGTACCTCTCCACACTACCGTGTGCAAAATTTGTAAACAATAATAAAAAGAGATCTGTCCACCACTCAGACAATGTAATACCCTTTTTAAAAGGAATGGGTGCTTTTCTGATTGGACTTAAGAAAAAGAATCTGATGGATGATTTCTCTTAGGCCAAATCAGCACAGTCCCTTTGGGGACAGAGAGGCAAATGCTACCCCAGCAGAGGGGCATGACATTAAATATAGAGAAGTCTTGAATTTCTATTTGGGAAAAGATATGCAGTACCAAAATTTCTTCTCAACATCCCATCTAAGCCTGCCCCCTGGCAGAGGGAATCCATTTTCCCTTATCCTGCCATTCCAGGCCCTTGTAAATCCTTCCCTCTGTTTTTCTTGTCAGCTCCTTCAGGTCCTGGAAGGTCACAATTAAATCAACTTGGATCTTACTTTCTTCAGGTTGGAAAATACCAATTTTTTTAGCCTTTCCTCACAAAGATTATTGCTCCAGCCTTCTGATCATTTTGATGCCCCTGTGAGAAACAACTTCCAGCTCACGTGGCTGCAGGATTAGTGGCTCTTCACCAATTCCTGGTTCAATGTTACAAACTCATTGGTCTGCCCTCACAGGGTACTGGCAGCAGGAACCAGACCACCAGAACATCAGACCCACCATAAGGATGGGCTTTGGAACAAATCCCCCAAATATTCTGTGACTCAGTTAATCTGACCTTGAAAATAATTCCTGGTGAATGGAAGACCACGAATATCTTCAGATGCTGAGAAACAATCCTATAGAACGTGTGTGTATGTGTGATTGTGGATTAATATATTTCTGAGCTCCACTGAAAGGGGCCATTATAAAAATTAGGTTGGCTAAGATGATTAAACATTATTTACAGAAAGGACATGGGTCTGATTAAATCACAGGGAGGGAGGTCTGTTTTATGGTGACAGGAAAAAATACACATCATTCAACAGAGGTGCTTGCTTCATTTCAGTAATTAGAGACTAAAGCAGCTTGGACAGTCTGTCAGCTTCAATATGGTGGCATTAACTAGTAGATCATGTAAATAAAAGCTGTGTGATTAGATCAAAAATTAAAGGCCCATAATTTTCCCTGTTACCTTGCAATTTACTGCTGAGGTCTGTTGAAATGGTTTCAACAAGCACACACCTCCAAGAGTAATTGTTTATAGGGCTGCATTTTTTAAAACTCCTTTAATAGTTTCCCCTCTAGAACCCAGTTAAGTGAAGCAAAATTTTGGAGGGTCTGGCTAGACAGCTCCACAAAGAGATCTTATGGTAGCAGAGCTCAGCATCTGAGGTTCCCATTAGCTGCTCTTTTCAACAGACCCTAAAAAATTCTGCTATAAATATATATTTTTTTACCTAGTCTTGGGCGCAGGTTTATTTTATTACCATGGGCAAGAGAGAAAGAGATTTCAGTGCTTTTCCAATAAACTCCTTGGCATGACAGAGGTATAAAATGCAGCCATCCCCTCCTCTGTGTATCCTCTCCAAGGTTTGGGCTATGCTGGAGTCATGCTGAAATGCAGAACTGTGTGAGGGAGGCTGGAAATCCTTGTCAGGCACCTTGCTGAGGATGAGTATCAGCAAATTATGGGAGCTACAGAGGAAGGAGGAAATTATTTTAAATTACTGAGTGCTCGTAGAACCATGGAATGGTTTGAGCTGGAAAGCATCTTTTAGATGTCATTTATTAAATATCTTCTCTTCCCAGGATGACTTCTTCCTGGAGGGCACCTGATTATTTCTGGGTGCCTCAGAGCTACACCATGACTGGGGTATGGAGACAAAAGAGAAATCTGTGTCATCCTTGCAGAGATACTAAGAGCAGGCTGGGAAAATTGGACTCAAACAGGACCCTTTTCTGCTGCCCAGCCAGCAGGCCACCCGTGGGCAGAGAGCTCTCTGCATCTCCTGATGTACAGTCAATGTTTTGCCTGGTGAAGATAATTTTCTGCAGCATCACATTTTTTTAAACCCACTGAGGGTGTCCCACTGCCATCTGTGATTGTGCCACCCCTCTCAGTCTTCTGCTCTGGACAGTCACAGCTTTGTTCTTGAAGTCAGCACCAGCATCACCAGACAAGACTGATGCTTTTCCAGAAGTGTGATCAGAATCAGAATCCAACTTCCTGCCCTTAACACAACCTGAGGTATGCAGGATACAGCTGCCTGATCTTCCAGATCTTTCCAGCCCTTGGAAAAGATTGCAATAAAAAACAACCAGGTGGCTGGGGACTCTTTTCCTGGGAGGTCTGCTGGGATGCTGCCTCTGGCTCTTTCCAAAAGGGACAAAAAGCTTTTTCCAGTGGTTTTATATTTACAGTGGCCACACTAAAACTGTTGCCTGTTTGCACTTGGTTTAGGGCATGTTCTTAATGTCTGTTTAATCAATACCTGAGGCCTTGTGTTTGTCTGCATTGTGCTTCCAGAGCAAATATTGGCAATGGGGAAATGCGAGGCAGGTGTGCCTCTCTGCCAGCAGGGAGTTCATACCAGCTACTTTTCATCGTGCCTTTTTCTCCCTTATGGGGCACATAGAGGAATTTTGAATAAGTTGATGAGGTTTAGTAGTCTCCTGTGATGCAATGAGGTACTTTTTCAAGCCCATAAAAAACAGAATGGGATTAAAAACAGCATTCTAGCAAAGCCGTTCCTGGCAGTGGCACAAGTTCTTTGCTTTCCAGGACTCTTCTGTTATTTTTTATTTATCATGCATACTGTAGTTGCATCTAAAAGTGCCATTTGGAGACCACTGCTCAAAGTGCCATGCGTGAATACATGTCAAAATAACCTTTTTTTTGGCAAATAAACCTTAAACACTTTTTCCACTTGTAAATTTCATTGCTATTTCCACCGCACTTTTCTGTTGGATGTGACGCTGACTCAAAACCACCTTTTTTCCCCTTTTTTCTTTTTCCTTTTTAAATTTTTTTTATTTACTTGTTTATTTTTTCTTTTTTCTTTTTTCTTTTTTTCTTTTTTTCTTGTTTCTTGTTTCTTGTTTCTTGTTTCTTGTTTCTTTTTCTTTTTTATCTTTTTTCTTTCTTTTTTCTTTTTTCTTTTTTCTTTTTTCTTTTTTCTTTTTTCTTTTTTCTTTTTTCTTTTTTCTTTTTTCTTTTTTCTTTTTTCTTTTTTCTTTTTTCTTTTTTCTTTTTTCTTTTTTCTTTTTTCTTTTTTCTTTTTTCTTTTTTCTTTTTTCTTTTTTCTTTTTTCTTTTTTCTTTTTTCTTTTTTCTTTTTTCTTTTTTCTTTTTTCTTTTTTCTTTTTTCTTTTTTCTTTTTTCTTTTTTCTTTTTTCTTTTTTCTTTTTTCTTTTTTCTTTTTTCTTTTTTCTTTTTTCTTTTTTCTTTTTTCTTTTTTCTTTTTTCTTTTTTCTTTTTTCTTTTTTCTTTTTTCTTTTTTCTTTTTTCTTTTTTCTTTTTTCTTTTTTCTTTTTTCTTTTTTCTTTTTTCTTTTTTCTTTTTTCTTTTTTCTTTTTTCTTTTTTCTTTTTTCTTTTTTCTTTTTTCTTTTTTCTTTTTTCTTTTTTCTTTTTTCTTTTTTCTTTTTTCTTTTTTCTTTTTTCTTTTTTCTTTTTTCTTTTTTCTTTTTTCTTTTTTCTTTTTTCTTTTTTCTTTTTTCTTTTTTCTTTTTTCTTTTTTCTTTTTTCTTTTTTCTTTTTTCTTTTTTCTTTTTTCTTTTTTCTTTTTTCTTTTTTCTTTTTTCTTTTTTCT
>VXBR01005565.1:93604-115862 GCA_013400215.1 Cisticola juncidis | reverse complement strand
TTTCTTTCTTCTTTTTTTTTTTTTCTTTCTTTCCCTTTTTCTTTTTTGTCTAAATGCGAATTGCCTGTTCCATTCCTGGCGGGAGCGGAGGGGCTGTTCCTGCCCCGCCGCCTCTCTCCGGGGCAGGAGCCGCAGATGCTGCGGAGCCGGGGCAGCTCTCCCGTGCCGGGGGGAAGAGCGCAGGGTGCCCCGCAGGAACGCGGATCCTTCCCCCGGAGAGGGGGCTGCGGTGACATCCATCTGTCCTTCCTCCCCGAGGCTGCTCCTGGCAGAGCCAGCAGCAGATTCGGGCAGAGGAAGAGTTTTTTTGCTAATTTGTGCCTCCAGTGGGTAGATCTGAGTACCAAGGCAAGGCTAGACTGGTACAGCAAGGTGCCAAAAGGCAGAATTTGGGTGGAAAATAGATGACAGACAGAGATGTGGATATAGGTATCCCGAATTTACCTAAAACCCCAATTATTAAGTGTTAACTGTAATAATTCTTCTCCCTATGTGCACAGCTATTGGTTAGGACTCTGCCACCTTTCTTTTATCCTACTTGGCTCCCTAGGAGAAACCCATGTGAGGACAACAAGCAGGAAAACGTGAAGAGGTCAGGAAAAGTACTCCCTCTATTCACATCAATGTCAAGTTATCTCCACATGTCCAGAGCCCACACAAGCATGTGGAAAATTGCTTTCTCATACCCCTAGATTCTTTTTCTATGAAAAGTAAAAGCAAGGGGAAATTTATATTCTGTCGAGTAACCAACTTGCTCTGCTGCTTGAGTCTGACACAGACTCAAAGCTTTTTGACTTCCAAAGCTCTGTAGTGAATGATTTTGGCTGTATTTATTACACTCTGTGCAAGTCAAGTTTAGCACCTGGTTTTGGGTTTATTCTAGGTGAGAAGGTGAAGTCTGTGGTCTTGTGAGCTGGAGTGTGCACTTCCCCAAACAACAAAGCCCAGCTACAGGGCTGTGTAACCCCTTCACCTCTCCTTTAGGTCACTGTCATGGACTTATGGATTCATTCAGGTTGGAGAATTCTTCCAGGATTACCGAGTCCAACCATTCCTCCAGCACTGCCAAGGCCACCACTGACCCTTGTGCCCAAGTGCCACATCCATGTAGCCTCCAAATCCCTCAGGGATGGGGACACCACAGCTGCCCTGAGCAGCTGTGCCAGGCCTGGACAGCCCTTTCCATGGAGGAATTTTCCCAATATCCAATCCAAACTGCAGGGCAGTTCCTTGCCCCTCTGCCTCAGCCTGTAGAGCCAGCACAGGTTGTTGTGATCATGCAAAGCAACTTAATTTCTTCTTTCAGCCAGGTCTGGCTCCCATGGGCTTGCTGCAGCTATTTACTTCACCTTAAAATTGCCTCTTAATCTCTGTGCTTTTGTTTCCCCACTAGAGGTGGGAGCAGCACCAATGATCTGTTAATGTTCCTAACGAAAGGGAGGAAAGCGCCGAGCGTAATTTTAATAAATGGCAGCGTGAAAGTTTTCTCTGCTCCACTGCTTTCCCTCGCAGATGACATAAACCACACAAACCGTCTGCTCTCCTCCTAACACTGCCTTCACTCCAGTGGAGTTAATGTGATTTAATGCACTTACCATCCTGGCAGTCACAATTTAAGCGGCGCGCTCTCGATTGCAAATGATAACCTTTTAATGACATTTCCCCCAACGTGGTTGCAGCTTCCTTGGCAGCCCCATTTTCTCCTTTGGGGAAAGAGAGCCCAGACCCTGCCTCAGCTAAGCTGAGCCCCGTGGCTCTAACAGGCCCTGCTGACAGAAGGTGCACGTCCCACCAGGCTCTGCTTTTCCTGCCACCCCAGGTTTGGATCCTGTGGCTGAATTTGCAGCCCAGGCTCTGGGGATGGGGTTGTTGCCCTTCAGTGCTGTCTTCCAGGGGAGGTTTGGCTGTGTTAGCTGGCTCTGTGCAGTGCACACTGGGCTTTTCTCCTTCTGCTGCAGTTGCAGTTGGCATTAAACTCTCTGTGTTCACTGCCTGGGGATGTGCAATTATTGTGGAGCCTTCCCCTAGTTACAGTAGGAGACACCACGTTACTGCAGTCACTGTGGAGTGACAAACGAGCTTTTAATGACACCTACTCTACCTGGAATTATCTGTAAACTACAATTAAGGAAGTAGCTACTCAAGGAATTAAAGATCAGAGGAAAAACGACATGCTTTTATGGTGACTTATGGGGAGATCTGCAAATTCCAGATTGTTTTCTGTGGAACAGGTTGGGAGATGCAGAGTGCAACAGAGTGCAACAACATTAAATGTTCTAATCTCCACCACCCCTGCAGAATTCCAGTGCTGCTGCAGTGCTCATCAGCCCACACTTCAGCTGAAGCAAATCTGCAGGAGTCAGTGGTCTCCAGAGCTGACTGGCCCATAGGTGCAGTGGATTTTGAAAGACTGGTGTGAATTTTGGTAGATTGGTTAATTTGGGAGGCTCTGCCACCAAGGTGTGAATCTGCAGAGCTGTCAGGCATTTCTAAGGGACCCCAAAAAGAAATGTGGTCAGGCTGCAGGAGCTAGACCAAATTAGAGACTCAATTAGCAGGAGAACTAAAGTGGATGAGGCAACCTGCTACTGGTTTCAGAGACCCCAAAACTGGAAGGTGCACTGGAAATGTGGCCCTGGATCAGATATTTATCCTGTCCTTGTGGTGGTGGTGTCCACAGAGAGGACATCTGTGGCCTTCCCTCAGAAGCATGTCCTTCTAGAGTTGTCCCTCTGTTTTGAAAGAGGATGAAAGAGCTAAAGAAGAGCCAATGAAAATAAAAATTATAAAATCATAGAACCAATAAAGTTGGGAGAGACCTACAAGGTTATTGACTCCAACCATTGGGCCATCAAGTCCAACCTTCAAAATAAAGCATAAAAATATATATAATTTACCAAGTCTGTCTTCAGAGAAATCTGTTGGAATCACAGGGACTGTGACTCCCTGGGATATCACCCTAAAAAAAGCATCCAGCTGTGGATCCACATTCAGAATTATTGACTGTCTTTGAGGCAGTTTTATCATGGGAATCACTCTGGCAGCAAATTGCCAGAGCATGACCCAGGCAAAAGTTACCAAGTATTAAAAATAGAATTACACTATGCAATGCCTTTTTGCTTAGTCATCTTTCCTTTTCTGTGGTATTTTATTATTGCTATTCCAATGTGCTGGTTATTGAGTGTATGATTGTTCTTTCAAATGAGTTTGGACAGCGTCTATAGCTTTGTAGCAATTAAGAGGCCGCAGACTTTAGCAGCTCAGGAGAAATGGAATAGGTTTTAATAGCTTTATTTATCTTTAGCTTCTGCAGAGCTGTTTGTACTTCCTCAATGGTGGGCAGTTTTGTATCAATAAAAGGATGCTGGAACTTATTTCTTGTAAATGCAAGTAGGTCATTATCAATGGCATGGGGAGCCTGGCACGGGGCTTGAGAGAGACGCTCTCTCTCTTAACTCTGTCATCAATTACAAGTCTGCCAATGAATCTTGGAAAATGTGAACAAAAGCATTTTATGACCTGCCTCAGTGAAAGTCTGTCAGGCTGCAATGCTTCCTTGCTGCTAATTGTCTTCCTCCCAGTGCCTGCTGCTAGCTTTAACACCCAACACCTACATTTTCCTGAGGGCAACAGGGTGAGGGATGGCCAGGTAAGTAAGGTAGCTGGTGCTGCTAAATTAACTCTTCTTGTTAATTTTGTAACCTTCTAAACAATTAAATTTGCTCTCAGGCATAATTTTTAAGGCTGTCCTGTGCAGGGCCAGGAGTGAGGCTTTGATGATCCTTGTGAGTCCCTTTCAACTCAGGGCATCCTGTGAGTCTTTGATTCTTCATTTACCTATTTTGAACAGACCTTTCACACATAACCCATGCCACATGTGAAAAGCCCTTAATGTGTGCTGATTACTGGTGCAGGTCTGGGGAGAGATGAGAGATGAGCACTGGTCTCAGAGTGCCAGCTTGTTTTCCTCTTTTAAATGATGAGAAATCAGAACTTTGGCAGAATCATACAGTTCATCATCTTCATCATCCTGCTGCTGTCAGAAGATTTTGTGCCTGCCTGCAGCTTCTGTGCTTGAAAGATTGGTTGCAATCCAGTGGACAACCAGAAAACAAAGCATCCTTTTATTTTGAGGAACATGTGTTACTGGCTGAAGCTCAAACATTGTGATTAGCTTGTCACTAAATTGTGAAACTGTATAGAAGGAATGGAACTGGTCCATTAGCACCCATCTCTGTTCCATTTGCTCCTTTCCTTGTCAGGTGATTAAAAATCTGATTTTCCTGGTAACCTCTGATCTGTGATAGTCTCAACAGTGCACACATAAGTTTTCTCACTCTGTTTATTTCTGGCATTTCCCACTGGAGCTGTCAAACAACCTCACTCCAGCAGCCCACAGGAACCAAAGCCACACTGAGCAGTGTTTGAGTGCAAGTTTAGACAGCATTGGAGGATTTCCTGGCACAGTTCCTTCTGTATTTTATGGAGCTAGGTTTTCAGCACCCTCAGGTGTTTTCTGACTCAGGACAGCATAGCAAAGAGACCAGAATAGCATTGAATAATGAAGCACAAGAAGTAAATATTTTCCTGAGTCCAGCCTCACTGTCTGATTCCTGACAAGTCTCTTAAAGTGCATGAAATGCAACAATTTCTTGCACAAAATGGGGCATTACTGTATCAAGCTTTTAAATGCAAGAAGTGCTAAGAAACTTCTTTTTTAGTGTCATCCTGAGAATTACAGCTCATGCCAAAATGAAGTCTTTCAACACTTGTTGTTCAACTACCACTAGTAGAACTGTGCAATAATACAGATATTTTGATCATTACAGGTGCAAACGATGCTTAGGGATCTATTCAAAGTTTTGTTTTCCTTTGCCTAGCTGATACTTTTCAATTACATTTTCGCTTGTCAAAGAAAATAGAATTCTTACTGCTCTCAGATTCTTACTGGCTAAATGTTCTTTTCCAGTGCAAACCCAAGGACACTCACACATTGCAAACATGTCTTTCCACACATATATATTAATAAATTGGTAATATAAATATGCTTATATGCCTTGTTAAGAGTATAAACCTAACACTTTGAGAAAAAAATTTCTAGGCATTCCTGTCTAGATTAAACACACTCCTGTGTTGCAGAGATGGAGATGGGGAGCTAAAGTTCAGCACAAAGTTGTTAAGCCCGTCTGGCAAGATGCAAACCCAAATTTCTCACCTGATTGCTCCTTCCTGCCTACAGGGTAAATGTTCCAAATGATGCACAGGAGGTGTGTGGACAAAACCTATTAATAAATAATTGGTTTTGTACCCATGCCTCCTGCACTTTTTTTTTTTTTTTTTGAAAATTCCCTTCTCTTTCTTGCCCCCAAATGTCATTCATGGCAGTCTATAGAAAATAAGACTGAAGAGTAAATGCAGGGTAAGAAGCAGTGCTTAAGGGAAGAGCTCTCAGCTGTATTCCCCTCCATCTGAGGTTATGAAGGCAGACAGAATATTTCCCCACACTGAAGGACATTTTCATTGTATGCATATTCCACATCACGTAGCATTTTCCTTATCGTCGCACAGTGACGATCCCTAGAAAGAGGAATACGGCCCTCAGGCCTCATAATATCATCCTTTATTAGAAATAAGAACAAAGAATGCAATTAAAATACAAATATTTCTCATCCCAGAGGCCTGGATGCTGCTTGGCAGCTCCCAGGTGGTTCCATCTTCGAGGAGGCGTTGCGGATGCGGAAGCGCCACCGAGATGGGAATGGGAACGTGGCTGAAGAGGCACAGAGAGGCTGCTGGGGGAGGAAAAGGAGGAAACCTTTTTAGGGCATTTGCTCCAGACAGGTAGGAGACCCCCAGAAGGCAGCCCCTGAAGCCCCAGGTGTCGGGGACTTTTAGGTTTTGTGTGGATCAGGGCAGGCAGGGGAGGGATTTACTTGAAGGTCGCAGCCTGTCCCTGTGTCTTTCTGCTCTTTGTGCTGTAACCTTGCTGGAGAGGAGAGTCTGGATAAACATTCACTGTCCTGGACTGTGATTTTACAGCACTGAATAGCTGCCTTTTGATTTAAAAAGCTCTTCTGGAGTGACATAATTACAACCATTTACTACTAGATTTGTTGTTTTGTTTTGTTTTGTTTTTTTAATCATTCTAAAGTTAATGACAAAAAAACCCAAACTCTAGATCTTCTGAGTGGTGCTTGGCCAAAAATAAAAGGACAAAGCACCAAAAAATACCTGGGTATTGCAACTCCCAGAAATCAGTAATACCATTGTATGAAATGTTATTGATAAACCACATTACCAGTCAATGTTATATGTATCACTTCATTAAAAATTCATCCACGTTGTCTGACTTTGGCCCCATAGAAGCTGGTGTTCAATCTCAAGTGAAAAGCATTTTTTTTCCACTTGGATTTCTTTGAAGTGCTGGTAAAAAAGCTCCAATGACCACAGAAATCAGGTGCATTTCTGGATGATTCTATCCCAATAGATCCCCTATTATTTTTTTCAGTGTCAGTCCACACCAGAGGGAGACTCAACTTGGACACTTCTTCTGCTGCACTCTGCAATAAAGAATCTGATTTTTGCCTGGCATACGTGACAAACTTTTCTCAGGTTTCCTTGGGGAAAGAAAGGGAGGATTTGTGCATTTTCACTTTTCAAAGCTTGGTGCTGGCAGAGTATCCTGGCCCAGGATCTCCCTGAGTTTTCATCCACCACTGTGAACCTGGGGTTGCTTCTGCCTGTGGCTTCGTGTTCCTATGAAATTCAAGATTTATCATCCCTTGACAATCGATTGGCCATTCCTGGATCAATACTTACCACTTGGGTCAATTAATCTTGATATTCACTTTAAGAGTAGTCAGTATCTACTTATTGATTTTAAGAATAATGAAAAGTAAGTACATGGCACCCAATCCCTGGACTCCTGTTTGGGGCAAACCTCCTACCACAGTCAGGCTTTGGCAGACATTGGAGCTGGCTCCCCATGGGTAACAATTCCCAATTTCCTTTTAAATGCTTGACTATCTGCTTGTCCCTTCCCAAAGATGTCACTCAGAGAGTGCTCGTGTAGCATTTCCAAAGCATGAAAGTTTGAACAGCACTGAGCAGAGACAGAATCTTTGGTGCTCCTGTGGGCTTTGACAGGCTACTGACACCACTTACTGGAGATATTTTCAAAATTAAAGATTAAAGAAAGTCCTTACCACTCCAGGCTTTGATGCTTTATGATTCAGACCTCCCATCATTTCTGCTTAGAATGTTCCAAGAGTCACTGTGAACTCATGGGTGGTGCTTAACCAACACAACGAAATCAAACCACTCATAAAGATAAATATATTTCAACACTTTTAAGCTGTTCTTGATTGCCTATGAGACTTTAACCTGAAAAAGCTCAAAGAAACACAAAATCTGCCCCTCTGTTATTAATTGATGTGCTTGCAGTAGAGCAGTGCATACAATTTTACGCATGAAATGTAAGAATATGTTTCTTTGACTTGAAAACAAAACAATGAAGAACCAGTAAATTCTTCCCTGACTACAAATTTATATTCTGGAAAGTGCTCATGGAACGTGTAGCCATTTGTATTCTCTGTAGTATTATTTCTGTATCTTTAGAATGCTCTGAGAATAACAAATGAGCTGCCACTTTGGAGTGACAATATGTTCAATAAGATGGAAATGGGCTATCTAATATTTGCAAAAATAAAATAAAAAATTAGTCCCTGGAGGTAATTTTTAATTTTTAGAGTTTTGCATAAAATACTATAGCAGACAAAACCATCATTCTAACCAAAATACATTCTTCAACTAGTTGTCAAAACAATATTTTTGTTCTGCTAGAGATTCCTTCCTTCCTTCCTTCCTTCCTTCCTTCCTTCCTTCCTTCCTTCCTTCCCTCCTTCCTTCCCTCTCCTCCACTTAATTTGCCCTCTCTTCCTTCCCTTTCTCATTCAATTTCCCTTTTCTTCCTTTTTTCTTCCTCTTTTTACTTTTTTCCATTGTTGGCTACTACAACCACCCAATACACTGCCCAAATAACCAAAGAAAAGAACATAATATCCACACAAAGGAAAAAAAGAAAGCCCTCCCTTCAAAAGGGGGTGACAATCAATTAGAAAAAAATTAGGCATCAGTGCATAAAGGAGCAGAAGAGGAAGCTGAGTGCAGTCCGGCAATGGTTTGTTTAGTCTAAGGGATTAATTATTCAACAGTTGCCGTCATGATGAGAGTGTGCACACCAGACTGAAACTGGCACAGAGGTTAATTGGTATCTAGGGGCTGTCTCTAGTCACCTGATACCCTTAAGTAGCGTGGTTGCTATTTTAGTACCTTTTTGGACTTTAGAAAGAACCCACAAAAGAACCCTAAGTCACACGTGAGGAGGTGGAGACACGATTTCCTGGCAGGAGGAGTTCGGGAAATTGGTACCCAGTATCAGCTTACCCAGTGAGGAGAGAGAGAGATCTTGTGTGCTTGCTGCAGCTGAGAAATGGATTCCCCATTGCTGCTGGTTTAAGCCTTATGGGTGCTATTTAAACTTGGCATGTCATAAATCCAGTATCTACCAGAGCGTTTGTTCTCCATCCCGTTTTATTTGTGAGCGTGTGCAGAGAATTGCAGTGGTGCAAACAAAGACATGGTGTCATTCCAGCCAAAACCAATGAGTCCCAAACTTTTTTTGTGTTTCCTCACAAGGGGCAGCACAGGCAGTCTGGTGATCAGTGACAGAACCTGAGGGAACACCATGGTGATGTTCAGGACAGCAGGAAAATGTTCTTCCCCAGAGGATGCTGGGCACTGAAGAGCTTCCCCAGGGAATGGGCATGGTCCTGAGACTGCCAGAGCTCCAGGAGTGTTAGACAATGCTCTCAGACACAGGATGGGATTTTTGGGATGTCTCTACAAAGGGAGGAATTGGACCAGATCATCCTTGCAGATCTTTCCAATTCAGGATATTCTGTGATGTTGTGATTTGCCAAGGGCCTTCTTCAGTTGAAATTTTAGAGGAGGTCCTCAGGATTGCCAAAACTACCCTGGCTGGCAAAATACAGATTGGTATGGACAGGTCACAAAGGCTGCAGGAGTGACCTGATCAACCACCAGTAATTTATCAGCAGGGCAGGCCAGCACGTGCTGCTGAGCTTAAAAATCACCCTGGCTTCATATTCCTGACTGTCTTTTTTTTTGTTTGTTTGTTTGTGGTTTTTGTTTGTTTGTTTGTTTGTTTTGTTTTGTTTTGTTTTTTTGTTTTGTTGTTTGTTTGTTTGTTTGTTTGTTGGGTTTGGGTTTGGGAGGTTTTGCTTTGGGTTCAGAGGACCTTCCCTGGCCTGATATCTCAAGAATGACATCTCTTTTTCTTCAGTCCCTTGCTTCAGAAACTGGGATATCACCCCATCACAGTGGACACGGAAAGAACTACATGAGGACACGCTGGTGAGCCAAGCAGGAAAAAAAGGGACGAGTTTATTTACAAAACTCAGTTTTATACATTTCCTATGGGGCCTGTGGATTGGAGGATGGAATTCCACCTCTCAACCCACATTTGTCAACCCAACTGTCAATCACCTTTCTCCTCCCACCTAGAAATATGTAAACAATGAAAAACAGCAAAACATGGCCAGTGTTTATAGTGGAAAGTGTGATAAGGTAAAATTTCTGACTCCAATATGAAGAACGTTACAGAAGGCTTAGAAAATCTTTAAACCAGGGTAACATCATCCCCTTAGGCTTTTGCCTCCTGCATGCAGGGGAATAATTGCAAAGCCCCAGGTGGAGAGAGCAGTGATGGTTCCAAGTCAGAATGCAAACCACGTGCAAACACCTGACTGTGCCACAGCCCCTGCTGCTGTAACATCTGAGGGTGTATAAGGCAAATTTTCAACAATCAAGGTGTGCCCAGTGGACTTACAGTCTTGGGATTTTTTCAGGGCTAGGGAGTGGAGTTATTTTTAGTATTTTATGGTACAAAGACTTTTAGAAAAAGAAACTAGTGCTCATAAGCTGATGGTGGATTACCTGATAACAGAAAAGCAGAAGATGCTGGGAGCTGTGCACATGATGGATAAAGCTGAAGGAGGGACACAGGCAAAACCTTTGCAGCAGGAGGAGTCCCAGTCTTTAAAGGAGCTTTATGTGCTTGTTAAACAAGCAGTAACTCAGGCTTGGGGAGGAGGTGGGAACAAAATGCAAGAGGTGCCAAGGACACCTAGGAAAGAAACCATCTCTGTCTCACCACCTGGCAGCATCTGACACCACCAAGGCTCTGCCTGAACAACAGCAAGGAGGAGCCCCTCATCCACCCACAACCCTTCTTTTAGTGTTTATAAATCAGGAACTGGCTCCCGACTGACACCTCACACTCGAGGTCCCCACCTGAGAGCATTTGGTGGCTTTGTTTTCTTCCCTGTGGGCAGCTCCTCTCTCCCATCCCACACCTCTGTGTTGGAATGAAACCACAGCAGCCATTTGAACTTGCAATTTGAGAGCACAGTGAGAGGAGCTGGGGTGCTCAGGAACTTATTGAGACATTTCTTTGCTCTTTTCTAAGTTCTAGTGATGCAGAAATTGTCACGTCCTCTGCCAGGGAAATGGGGAAGTAAAACAGTGAGCATCAAGTAAGAAGAAGAAATTATATTTAATGAAATTGGATTCGGAAATGTTTATGTTCCAGCTACTTTAAAGCACCACTGGCATCCTAACTGAGGAACTGCCAAGAAGATAATATTTTCTTCTGCAGTGGTAGCTTTTCTCTCCTCTTCCCTGGCTTTTTTCTCAGGCACGTTTTGGCAAGTGATAAATCATGGGCTGGAAAAGTGCATATCTCTTCTATTTGTCTTTAACATTGACCTCAGCCCTAGGGAGCCTCAAACAACAAAAACCTGTCTTGGCCCAGATTGTCTTCTGGGTTACACCAGTTTCCTCAGTGTGAGAGGACACAGCTCATCTTGAAAACCACACAGATATCTTGAACTCAAGGGCCAAAACCCCAGTAAACATCCAGGCTCAAGTGTGTTGCTAAGTCAATCCAAGGGACAAAGACATCCAGATAATATTTCTAGCAATTGGCATAAAATATTATCATGAGTTAAGAGAAAGCAGTTCTCTCAAATGATCTCCCTGTCCAGCTCCTGAGTTATCAAGGAGCTGAATGGACAATTCTAAATGGAACAGAACACCTCAGGGTGAAAAAAGAGGCTATTTTCAGTATCTTTGGCATCATAAGCTCATAAATCTTGAAAGACTTTGCAAAGGAAAGAGCTGTTGCTTCTCAGTGCTCGTCTCTGACCATCAGTGAAGCACAGTGGTGAAGACCACACCAACATCCCATTTCCAACACCTGCTTTTTGTGTGTCAGAGCTGCAAGCTGGGTGCTGGGATGTTGGGATGTTTGCAGAACCCATGACCAGGTCTCTGCTGGGCCAAGGATGGAGCTCTCCTGGTGTCCAACTGCAAATCCCCTGGTGAACCCATCAGGGGTGAACCCCCTTCCCCAGGATAAGAACCCCATTTAGCAACGCCGCCACTGAGGACAAAATTGAAAAGCCTTTTGTTGAACAAAGCACCTTTCACTTAAAAAACCCAGGCAAGATAAAATGACATGTGTGCTAATGATGTATTTTATGAACCACCATCTGTCTCGGGAAAGGTCAGAGAAAAATGGCAACCGCTGCTCAGGTGATTGGTGGTGGAGGGGGGAAAATGGCCTCATCTGAACGTGACAAGAAGCTTCAGTGACATCATATAAATGCCATAATTGGGAAGTGGTAAATTGAACAGGGCTGCCTTTGGAATTTGATGTGTCAATAAACAAGTTCAAGGTGACACGTTGGATCAATACGGCACGACAAGAATCATCCGACAAATTTACTGCAAAGTAATTGGGTGCAAAATGACTCAACTCAACCTTCACACTGCAGAAAATCAAACAAACAGGCAACCTACAGGCAACAGTTTGTATATGTCAGATGCTGCTTAAGGTAGCTTGCGCAGTACTAATAGAGTTGTTTTAAAGAGAGATGGGGAAAAAAAAATAAAAGTGAGGTTCCCGTTATTATGAGTGTGACCCCAGGCATTGCTATAACCCTCTATGCACCTCGAGGGTGTATAAATAGAAAAACAAAACACACAATTGCTAGAGGTAGTCTTAAATATTGATATTTTTCTTCCTGTCTCTGTTGAGATGACAAATAAAATAAACTATAAACTGGGAACACCTTTTTTTTCTCTTAGCACAAACAAGAGGCTTTTCATCTAATAGGTTTTTCACCTCTCACTCCCCTTATTTTTTGATAAAGGAAGGTGTAACAAGTCACTTCTATTTTTAAAAAACCCTGCATTTTCCCACATTACACAGAGCTATTGAATGCAAATCACTGGCTACCATTAGAATTAACCATCCCCACTTACTACTAAACCTGAAAAGAGTCACTCAGAGAAGTCTCTTCAGCACATTAATTTGTTGACAACAAATTTAATGCTTGATTTGTCCCCACTCGACAACCTTTAATCTTGAGTTTCTCCAAGGGGAAAGTCAAGAGCTTATTTTTTTTTTTTTCCAAGAAATCTGGGCTCTCGCCAAGGCTACGAAAGAGGCTGGTGCACACTGACTGCACACTTTGGAAATGTCACAGAGATTGATTGTGTTTTAATTGTGCATTCATTCTGGAGTGAGAAAAGAGAGAAGATGAGTGGAAAGTCACAGCCAAGGAGAAAGACACTGCTCATGTTCTCATCCCCTCCCAGACAGGCTCAGTTTTAGCAGAGATTACTTTTTGGTCTTATTTTTGCCAGCAGTGGCTTTGTGCATCCCTGGGAATGATGGGGAAGCCTCACTCCTGCTTTATCCCTGGTGTTGCTGGAGCACAGGGAATCCGACACAGACCTCAGGCCCTGACACAGGGCTCCAGCACCTGCATGATTTAGGGTGATCTGAAAATGCAGGAGAGCATAAAACCTCAGCAGCTGAGCTTTATTGATGGACTGACGCCACCGGATAAAGCAGCGTGCCGTGTTGGTAAGCTTTGGGCACACCAGGAATTTAATGAGTGTCACAATGTGGACAGGGGAAAAACAGTGAGATCCAGACAGAAGATTTGTGCCAGGGATGGGATTAGTGTGAAGAATTATGAGTGCAGCAGTTGTGTTAAAAAAAGCCCCCCTCATATAGATGTAATAGAGAGATTTGCCCCTGTTTGCCATCCTGAAGTTCTTGTGCTCCCTCAGGTAAGAACATGCCTGGGAGCACTGCCCAGGGCCAGGGGCTGTGCAGCCTCTCCAGACCCAGGAGCCTCCTCAGGCTGGATATTTCTGCCAAGACAAGTGGTCTGTGTCCCACAGACAAGGTGAACAAAACACCAGTGGTCCATCCTTTTGGGGAAAAATATTCCCAGATCAAGCAAGTGACGTGATGCTGAGATGTGGAACCAAGTGTGTAACACCAAAGGGCCAGCTCTCCCCTTTTCCCTGCCACCAAAGTTATCCTGCTTTGTAGCAGAATGGGAAAAAAATGTCCCTTTTTATCCCAGCAGTGGTTTCAGATATCCTTGAGCTGCCACCTGACCAAAGCTACTCACTCACCAGAAAATTTCCTTTTCTTCCAAGAATGACTTGTAAAGTCAGCTGGGAGGAGGGAACCAACTCATCCTGCAGGATTAGGCAGTCCATTCTGTAAACCTGACATTTCTGGTGGGATGTTTTTCTCCCCTCACTCTGGCTGAATCACAGAGGAGTTGCAGCAGAACTCTCACAGTCTTGGTTGGAGGAAGAGATGTGATGCACGCCCTCTCCCACAGCAGGGCTAAATTGAGTTCAAAAGCTTCAAAATAGAACTTGTATCACTTCTTCAAAAGGTATCTTGAGGTGGTTTCACTGGGTTTTGATGGGGTTATTTGTCAGTTTCACTTTTTTTATGTGTGTGGTTTTTTTGTGTTTGGTTTTTTTTGTGTGTGTGTGTGTGGCAGGGGGGTTTTGTGTGGGTTGTTTGTTTGTTTGGTTTGGTTTGTTTTGGGGTTTTTTTGTTGGTTTTTTTTTTTGTTTGGTTTTTGGTTTTTGTGGGGGGTTTTTTTGGTTTTTTGTTGTTGTTGTTTTTTTTTTTGTTTGTTTGTTTGTTTGTTTGTTTGTTTGTTTGGTATTTTTGTTTGGTTGGTTGTTTTTCCCTGATCCAAGCCAACTCTGGCTTATGGAAGGAATTGCATGGGACATTTGCAAAGCTGAAGAAGTAAAAATGCAAGGATCCTTCATTCTCTAATTTTTGGGGAATGTTTGGTTTATCAAAATGTTGTTAACCTAGTAGTTCTATTGTACTCTGTGAAGAAAAAGTTCCTCTTGGTAAAGCTGAAAGCCTCAGGTTGCTCTGCTGCAACACATCTGCCAGGACGTGGAGGTAAAAAGAGGTAAAAACGTGGTATTTCCACCAGTGCTCCAAGCAGTTTAGATTTCTACAGCTGTAGAATGTCTGCCTCTGTACCATTCTTTGCTTTGAAGCACCTTGCACGTCTGAAAACACCTCCTCTACACCTGAGAGAGGAGTCTGGGATGTTCATTTCCCATTAATTAAAGTGGGAATCAGATATCCAGTCTCTCAGGTTGCTGTGCAAACAAAACCATGAGGGAATCACACTTTGCAGGGCACAAATGGGGAGATGACAGACTGGTGGCACCTGAGCCCACTGGAGACACAGATCCACAGTTTGGGGTTTCCACCACCTGAAGCACAGTGGAGAAACCCCAAGCCAATAATTCTTTGCACTAATTTTGATCAATTTCTTGTTCCTCCAATTGAACTCAGCTGATTTTCTCTCTTTGAATGGTATTGATTTCCAGTGTTTCTCTAATTTATTCTTTATCTTCTTTGTTTAATTGTAATGATTATTTTGTTGTTAATTGATATTTCTGCTGCGCTCCTTAAAAGCTGATTGAAAATCAATTCAAGCCAATTGTGAACCTGTCTCTGATTTCAGTGCATTTACAAGTTATTATTGTTATTTTTTCCCTTCTTTTAGTATAGCAAAATGGGGGAAAATACAAATAAAACAGCCCTTTAAGCTGTGTAGCTCTTCCTGGAAATACTCTGTATGTATGGTACCTTCTCTAAATCCTTAACACTTTGATTGTCTTTGGGTTATCAATCACACCAGTTATTTTCTTGCCCGACTTAAGAGGATTATTGGGACTGGATTTTGTACTTTGTCAGTATTACAGAGTGACACCTCCACACTCGGGGCTGGGCACTCAGCCTGCCTGGCTTCCCTCTCCCTGAAATCACCTGCAGATGCCACCCACCTTGCTGCTGACAGTCTCCAGGAAATCTGTCCAGCCCAAGCAGAAAATTCAAATTAAAGCACCTGGGAGGCAGGGTAAGGGTGAAGGGGACAGATTTCAACCTGAGGAGCAAGTGATAAAGCTTGGTTTTTCTTTTTGGGATCCTGGCAGAAATCAGATGCCTACAGCACAGGAGCTCTGATATCACCTTAACTCATGTGAGCAGGTAAAAGCAAAAATGTTTTTCATTTTCTGTCGAACTGAGGAATGAATCTGACCCCATTACTCCTCTGCAGAGGAGCTCGTGGGTTACTCTTCAAAGAAACATTTTATTTCAAAGATTTCTCTGCCCCACAGATGAGCCTGCTTTTCCCTTCCAGTTGTCTCTCATTGTGTTTTATTTACCTGTAGGGCTGCCTATTATTAGATTTTGGCAGCCTTTGGACCAAGCCTTGCCTGAGGGACCAAGTGCTCTTTGGGTGTTGAGTTTGACCCCAAGATTGTTTCATTCTAGAGTGAACAGGAGCAGAAGAGCCACGAGTGAGGCTGTGGGACCATGTCCTTGGGGCATCTTGCTGCCCTCTGTGCATTCCCTTTCTCCTTCCTAGTGAAGAGGAGCTCAGATGCCTCTAAAGCTCCTTCAGAGAGGGTCTAACCCTGTCCATCCTGTGATCTCACCAAGAGCTGATGCTGCCAGGCATCTCTGCAGGCCTGGTCCATCAGCCCAGGAGCTCTCCTCTCCCCTGGAACAAGCATTGCAGCTTTGGCCATTTAAAACCATCCTGCCATGCTGTGCTAATTGAGCTGCAATTGCAGGGCCTGAGAGGCAGCAGGGTTTGTTTAGGGTTGCTATTAGTTTTTCTGGGCTGCAGAGAAGCCTTGCATGGAAATTGAGCCCATTATGCATTTGGGTCTTGCTTAACGAGATGCAGTGCAAAAGGCAGTCCATTACTTTGGAACTAGAGGCTTTGCCTTCTTTCCAAGATTGATTTTTATTTCACAAATTATTACTGCATGGATTAATGATCTCTCTGCATGCAAACGCTCTCGGCTGCTACCCAGGTGCATTAACCTTTCATAGAACAAAGAATTCCTCCTCCACGATGTTGCTTTGACCAAAGAATTTCTCTTCTAGGTGCTGAATATTAAATACAGGGGCAGCACCTCCTTGCTCTTCCCCACCACACAGGATCCTGATTCAGGAATTTCAGGCCTGTGTGTGCAAAGCTGTGACCCCCTCCAGGTGTTGTCTTCATCACTGGACCACTACAGGCTCCTAGTGCTCAAGGGAAAGTAGGCTGTAATTAATAATAAGATAATAAATATAATAAGATAATGCTTGGCACTAACAAAGCATTTTTGGAGCACAAAAATGCAGCACTCGGGCATCCCCAAGAAGGAAAAAGTTACAGTTTATTGGGGTGTAAAGTGGGACTTAGAGGTGGAAAAAAAATGTGACCATGAAGGTCCCAGAGATAAGAGCCCAGACCCCTGGAGCTCATCTCCATTCTTGCAAGATAAAGCAACACAGTTCTGTTAACAGAAGCTGTTCCCCTGAACCCTGATGTCCTCAGGCTTCCATAAGGATGTGCTTGAGATGTAAACTCTTTAACAAGGGGTCAATCCTGCAACAGCTTCTGCAGTCAGGGTGATCATGTGTACCATAAATATGAGACAGGACAAAGGAGAACAGCTTTAAATTGCCAGAGGGCAGGGCCAGCTGGGAGATTGGGCAGGAATTGCTGCCTGGGAGGGTGGGCAGGCCCTGGCACAGGGTGCCCAGAGCAGCTGGGGCTGCCCCTGCATCCCTGGCAGTGCCCAAGGCCAGGCTGGATAGGGCTGGGAGCAGCCTGGGACCGGGGAAGGTGTCCCTGCCATGCCAGGGGGTTAGATTATGTTGTTTTAAAAATCCTTTCCAACCCAAGCTATTCTGTGATTCTGTAATTCTGTTTAAGCTGTTACAGAAATGTGGATTCTTCTACTATTTCTGTTGACCAGCATCCTCAGCCCAGTTCCCTCCTGGTCATTCTGTCGTGGCAGCATGCTCATTTAGAATTGAGAAGTCTGCTCTACTGGCAGATTGCTGCCTTCTCTCAGTAAATAGCATGAAATGTAGCCAGATTTGCTGTATTTGTGAAACTTTCCCCACAGCTCTAATTATGCCTGGGTAGTACTAACATTTAGTCAGCTTAAATTATTAAACTCTCGCAGCCCCCGCAGGTAAAAACCTGTTTAATTAATGACTGATTAGTGAAATCATTATGTGTTCTGATATGAATCACAATAATTTTTATAGGCCGTATTATCATTTTAAAGGCATGCTAATTTATTGAAGGATTCTTTTTCCTAAAAGGAACAGAAATAGGCGTATCTTACAGCTTGGGAGAAACCACCTCCTTTATTAAGGGCAAATGATATCAGCAGAAATCTAATATAGAAAGATGTTCCCTAGACAATCCCAGATGCTCTTTACTACGTCTGGAATCCAGAGATGCTTCTACTCTAGAGGAAGAATCCTTTAGATCTAGACATTCAGATATTTAAACTTGCATTTTTGTTTATTTCCCCCACTTGGAGGGCAAATCCCAGCACAACCTGTTGGTTTGTTATCTCCTTTTCTTCATGTTGTAGCTGGGATTAATACATGGGAGTCACAGTTTTTGTGTTAGGACTCAGTATTTATTGATTCTTATCTACATTACAGCCTCACCAGTCATGAGCTCTAACTATCAAGTTACAGAATGCAGGTAAAATGGGGCACCNAGGAAAAAGAAGGCAAAGAAGGAAAAAAGTGAAGAAGAAGAACCCAAACAGTGCCCAAAGCCCTCCATCTTGCCCCCCACACATGACTGTATACCAAAATATTAAATCTACGTTTTCCAGCCTGTGATATCACTTCTGTTCAGNTACTTTAAACCCAATAACTGACCACTTGAAGTCTGCAATGAGGGCTTTATTACCCAGTTACAGAAAACCACCCACACCCATNACACCCACAACCCCAGTGCTATTACTCAGTTTTGGAAGCCTCTTCCAAGGTCTCAAGTAAAATGCAATGCTTGCTTGAGGGTCAGTGCCTTTTAGCACAGAAAGCCCGAAATTCTCAGCTTCCAGAATTCCAACCACAACCATGCAGATTTCTGAGGTTTTCAGCACTGTCACAAGAGCAGAGCTGTTTCTCCTGACACCTTCTGCCCTGCTGGTGCCCGCTGCCCACCAGAGCCCCTCTGTTTTCTCAGGCAACAGAGCCCCATGTTCTGTGTCAGTCTGGACTAAAATGAGGCCCCCCTGTTTGTGTGGATTCAGCCAGAATTTTGCCAACCTATGTTGGTCCATGGCCCCATGGACACCTTGCAGGAGATGGACTGGCATGTCCAGATGTTATCCTTTCTACCATGTGACCCTGCCAGCTGTGGTTGTCTGATGCAGCCTTTGGCTGTGACCCTGAGGCTGAAATCTGATCCTGGGGCAAATGCCAGGGGTCATGGCTGTGCCAGAAGAATAAATAAATAAATATAAACCTCAAACCTCTTTTTATCAAGGATCTCCATGACACATCATTCCTGACACACCATTGCCCCAGATCATATTCTGGTGCTCAGACACCTTAAATCTCTGAGTTACTGATGAAGGCATTATCAGACAGCAGAGAGTTGTCTCTGACAACAATAATTTCTGTGAGGACTACAGATTTCTTCAGAAGACTTCATTCAGCTAAGCTTTGACAGCACAATGGTCGTGGCTTTATCCATCAGACTCTTGCCTCTGAGCCAGACTTGCTGTGATAGAGAAAAGCTCTTTTTCCAGGAAGCAAACACATTTGACTGTTGGGAAACAGAGATATGCAAGAAATGATGCATCAAAACTGAATGCTGCTCTCTGAACAGGAAGGACTGTGGCCACACTCTTTCAGGAGCTGACAGAAATGTCTATTTTCTTTTTTGGTGGGCACAAACACCAAACTTCCCATCTCCAAAACCCCATGGCCCTCACCAAGAACCTGAAACCATGCAGAGACAGCCTCATTTTACAAGGCACAGCTATGTTTGGTCTCCTGGGGACCACAACAGCCAGATTTACAAAAAACAGGTGAAATTATGCTGCTTCTTGATCTTGTAGAAGTTCAGTTCAGCCTCTCACTTGAGCCTTGATATATTTAATTATCTCCAACCCAGCAAAGTGATCACCCTCCAATGCAGTGACCTTGGGAAGTGGTTTCCAAGCAGAGTGTACCCACAAGAGGTGGGTGTAGGGAAAATTCAGGAGAATTCAGAGGAATTTCACCTCTTTTCTCAGCTGAAGGCATCTGTTCTCTCCCAGCAGCAGAATTGAATTCCCAGGGGAGCCAGCAGGAAGAGCCAGCTCTTGCTGCCTGGTTGGGTGTACAAACCTAATGAGATACGAGTAATGTAGTGTTGCCTCACTGCAGAAATCCAGGATGACACTTGCAAAAAGGAGAGGAGAAGGAGAAAAAATGTTATTTTGAGCTAAACACTCTCACAGAAACATAATGCACTGCAAGACACTTCCCTTTGGTTTGCCTAAGCACTGCAGCCAAACAGTGCAACAAATGCACTCCAAAGAGAAGACACTGGGGGGTTTTTGCCTTTTTTTTTGCCTTTTTTGCTGGTTTTTTTTTCCTCTCTGCTTTTCTCTCCCTCTGTTCCTATCATATTGAATCATCAGGGTGTGAAATATAATAAAGCACTGTACCATTCAATCTGTCGGCTGTACCTTACAGGTGTACTCCAGGTAAATATCCCCTTGGCTGGTGAAAAATGAGCTTACCTGAAACAGATGACTTTGATGAACTTCAGCAGCTGGGCCTCTATCACTCTTTTCCAATTGGCTTCCCCAGCAAAGCATGGTTACCCCACACAAATTTGTCTTACTGAAGGAAAGATATTCTCTAATTCACTTTGTTCCCCGCCACTCTCCCCCCTCGCTGACGTCTTCACTTCATCTGGCGTTCCATAAAAGTATAAATGGCAGGGCTTGTCATCCCTTCCACTGGGCAGCTTTGGGGAGCAAATTAATTATTTACCAGCCCATTGCACGCCCCATTGCTTTGATGAAAGTGGAATATAAATAAAAATGACCGCGTATTAAAAGGCACCGTTCACTGGATGCAGCAGTGGCAGGTACAGGATGCAAAAAAAGCTCCTGATTCTCCCCTCTCTGCCCTCCCCTTGGCACCAAGCAGGGGCTGATAACAAAAACAAAGCAGAGACCCACACAGATGGGACCCCTGCACCTGCAGGGGCTTTCACTGCTCACCATTTTAATTTTAGGTTAGTGCCAAACACCTCTTTGCCCTCAAAAACAAGAATGCCTAGGAGATTAAGTCCTGCCTGGCTAGTGGTTGTGCTGGTTTGAAAGCAAAACCAGTGAGACTTCAGGTCAGAAATACAATTTAATAGAGAGAGAACAAACAGCAAGAAAGATAAAAATAAAATAAAATTAAATAAGATAAATACAATAGTANAAATAGAATACACTTTTTTGGTTACATTTTTCAGCTCAAGACAGTGGTAATCCAGGGAAGCCATTCCAAATGGTTTGGAAGTATCTTTTCTTTGATGGCTCTTTGCTGATTTCTAATTTTTTTGTTAGGTTTTTTTTTTTTTTTTCTTTTCTCAGACAGTCCTCTCAAGAGGGCAGGAAAAGGCCAGGAGAAGTCTTGGGAGTGACTGGGAGCACAGAGATGTTGCTGTGGGCAGTGGATCCTCAGTGGAAAAGGCAGAAACCTTCTCCTTCTGCAAACCCAGAAGGTTACAGTGAGGTATTTTCCGCACTTTTTCCTTCAACAAAAACATTGTGATTTCCTGAATAAGACTGTGATTTGGGGAATGCCTGAGGTATTTTTCCCTTTTTGCCCGAATATTTTTAAAAGTCTCTTTGAGCAATACAGAAAATCTCATGCATTACAAGAGGGGTTGGGTGGTTGGATAGTAGGGAATGACCTTTCCAGTGAAAATCATTTCATTTGTTAATAATCATCATTTGCAGTAGAATATACTGCTTTTCCTTTTTAAACAAGTTACAAAAGTTAATTCTTTTGTCCTTAGAGGTCTTTAAGAGGGACAAATACACCATTTCCTTTTGTTGGCTGGAAAAAGTGAAGGTGGAGACAACACCTGTGCACAATTGTGAAACCTTTAAGAGTTTTAAACCCTTAAATAATTGCACAGATCACAACACCCACCCTGATTCTGTGACTGCATTTCCCTCTTCATGCTGTGTTGGTGCTTTTGGGTCTCATATCTCACAGAATAAAATGACTTTATGGATTTTACTCTTTCATTTCTCTCTCTCACTTGGATAAGAGAAGAAACTTGAGGCTGTGGGCATCTGAGTTTATTTCTTTCCCAAACTGGAATCTTTGGGGTATANTATTTGGGTGTATTTTCCAAACATGCAGAGGTGCTGAGAGAACTGGACATGTTGGGCCAAAGATGAAGCATTTTGGGGTGGGAGATACTTTTTTTCTGTGTCTTTTCTAAATTTTCAAACAAGCAAACTCTGCCTCACTAAGTGGATGAAAAGGCAGAACAACAATGCTGTTAATGGGGCTCCACAGGAGTTTGTGCATGAGGACACCAAGTTACTTTGGAAGATATAGAAAAGGCAGGATGCAAAAGGATGCCCAGAGGAGAATTTCCTAAAATCATCAGAGCATAAGCAAGGTTATTATATCCACTTAAAAATTAAGTGCTCTGTAAGGTGGCCAGGGATGATATTTCCCATCCTTTTATAAACTTGTGCAGAGCCCCAGTAGACCCAAACCATTAAACAGAGCTTCCCCGGGACCAGAAATAACATCACCAATCTCAGAAACTTTCCTTCTCACTGAATCCAGTTCTGTCCTGAGCAAATTCAACATTTCACATCAACTCTTATTGTTTTTCATTCTGCAAAGCAGCAGGCAGGGAACAGAAGCCACAAACTCTATTCAAACTTGAATGATTACAGAAAAACTCTGCTCTGGTTTGGGTTC